>VDFB02281492.1:544560843-544580786 GCA_007258455.2 Sequoia sempervirens
CACAATCAAAATTGATCACCTCATTCACCTTGACACTATAAGGTTTGTACTTTCAATCACACCGATTCGGCTTCTTTCAAAAGACTCCAAGAATGAGTTGGTGCTAATGATTTTGTCCATACATCTCACCAACAAATCATAATCTGAGTTACCCTATTTTTCATGGTTTTGTAGTCCAAACATGATATAAAGTGGCTCTTACACTTTTTGTGATTACTGTAGCTTGTGTAACAAGCCCCATGGATACTGTTCTAATTGTAGGATGCATGAATAGGGTGTAGGTTACAACAAACCATGTATGGGGAGATCTGATTTTATGAATTTTATCCATGTGCACTCCAATGGGTTGTTTCTAAAACACCTAATATAAATGATAATAATAATAATAACACACACATATATATATGTATGTATATGTATTTTTAAATGTAGTTCTAAATGCAATTACCTGATGCTCTCCTAGAACAATAAATGCAACATATCAATCATTAAAGAAATCTATATTCATGTATATAAATGTGTATTTTCTAAATGCAAGTGTAAAACAAAGAGCATATGGTTTTGTAGTGTTATAGATACAACATATCCATAAATTAATGTAATTGAAATTCCCAAAGTCTCTCAACACATATAATATGAAATCGATCATAAAGTTGGTGTTTTTCCTATGTAAACCGTGCTGGTCTTCTAATCTAGTCTTTTGGGCTCTTTCAATACCATCCTACCTTTTAAAATATACCAAAAAATCTCCTAGCAATTAGACATGTGAAGATTTAATATGACTTAAAAAAAATTATTTCCAAAGCGTAAACTTATGATGACTTAACCAGGCCTAATACACACTCCCTCCCCATTAACTACTTAGACATATGGAAATTAAATGTTAATTTGATTCTATTTTTAGTCATGTAGGTGTCCAATAAACCACTTGGTGGTGTTTCCCTTCAAGTTTATTTACTTGAATGAAGAGAAAAAGTCCTTTGATTACAATTAGAGAATACATTTGAGGCCTTGGTTGTGTAACTGGTGGACCATAGTCACATTTAACACTTGTTACAAATTTTGGGAGTTAAAATGTTAAGTAGATTTGATTTGTGATGTGTTGGTTGTTTTTTATGCTGTTAACCAAGTTTGTCTGCTAATCTACCTATGGAATTGCCAATTCCAATCAAGGGAAGCTCAGAGGACTTGGACCAACTGACGAGGATTTTAAAATAACCTCCTACACTTCGGGCTCTGCAAGACCCAGGAGGGTGATCCCTATAATGTGTTTATGATCTCTACACCAAACTCATAAACAATCATTAACAAATTATAGATAATCCCACAAATAGCTCAATAGAATAGGATATCGCTAAAATGAATTGGCCTTTCACCAGTAATGTCAGCTACCTGGAGCATGAGATAATTACAACATTATTCCGTATCTTATGATAGTCATTTAATTTGAAAATTTGGTGACAAGCCCTAAGAAAAAACATATAGAGACAAAGATTTACAAACTTGTACGATATAGATCAGTGCCATATACCATTGGGGAGTCAAACTTATAAACAGTCACAATTCGACAACAGATTTAAATACTCAGCATATATGATCCCTGACAATATTGCATTACAACATTATCAATTTCTGCCCCAACCCGATACTTCTTATTTGATCCTTTTACAAACATACCCATCCATGATTCCATCCAATCATTTTAATTAATTCTTTGAATTAAAGCCAAGACAGAAAACACACACATCGAGATGATGAGATGAACATCATAATCCTTGATTATTTTATTCAAAACATGATATGTTTGTGTAGATGTCAAAATCTGCATTTGGTTAGTTTAAAATAAAACAACATTTCAACATCCCTATGGAATAATAAGCCATGTTAATCATGCCATAAATGAAACAAGGGAAACCAAATAAAAGCATACAAAAACATGACATTAAACCTATCCCATAGTGGATTGGTGTCACATGTGCTAGTGACCCTTTCCCAATCCTTGATTGATAAGCTAGTGATGAAATTGCTATGGATATGGAGATGCTAAATGGACAAGATCAAATCTCAAATGAAGAGAGTGACCTTGCAAGAGATCAGGAGGATTTGCCGGAGGATGAAGCTTATTTAAATATTTTCAAATGTTGAAAATGACCAATGTGGACTAAAGATTCTCGCCATAATGAGATAACGACACTTGTCAAGTGATGATAGGCCAATGGTTGTGCAAAGATTTAAGAGTGCCCATGCATATGGTGCCTGAATTCAAATTTGCAATGAATGCCGAAGTTTGACCTTTGAAGGGGATTATTGCAAAGCAGACATAAGACCTCATAAATGCTCAAGGCGGCCATGTCCTGTGGGAGATTCAAACTTGGAGAATATTCTTCCTTTATGCCAAGTTGAAAATAAAGATTTTGATAAATCAAATAAATGCAATTTCATGTGCAAGTGGCCAAATCTAGAGAATGCAAGTGGGTGAGATTAGCATTAGATCAGGATTAATTAGCTAGGATGATGATTAGGCTGATTTGACCACTTTGACTTGATTTAGGGATTTAAATCAAATCAAAGGGAGATGAATGATGCTCTGAGATTTAATTAAATAAATGATTGATTTATTTAATCAAAGAGATGATGATAGGATCAAGTTTGATTTATTTGATTTAAGTTGATGAATTTACCCTGATGAATGGATGAGTGTGATTTTGATCAAATGCATAATGCTAATTTTGCGTGTCTACATTTTGCCCCTCTTTGAAGCAATGTACTTGTTGCGTTGGTTCAAAGAATAAACTTGCCGCAATCGAAATTTAAAAATTTTCTGATTTTTTGGATGCCCCAGTGGAAAGTACACTGGTACATTGCCCCCTCGAGAGATCGAGCAAAAAGATTAGATTTGAGGGTCAATCTCATGATAAAGAGGTTCAAAATGGATGGTTATGGACGATGATGCAAATGAGATGATTTTAAGATGCTTAGAATAACAAATCTATATTATCCTAATCAACTTAAATGATGATATGATGTGAGACCATGGATGAGATGGATGATGTGATATGCTATGATTATGCAATGGATGATTTATGTAGATGCTTAGACTAACAGATCTATATTATGAAGATGATGCAAATGCAATGCATGTGAAGTGATTGATGTTTCCTATTATGTATGATATGAATGATATGTGGTATGCTGACAGTTTTCTACATGCATGATGGATGCATGATGGATGCATTGGTGATGATGATGTTAGTATGGAAATGAGATGATGACAAGAGGATCCAACAAGTCCATGATCTGAAGAGACTTTATTAGAGATGATGATGATGATGATTTGCTTATCAAGGATTGGGATTTTCAAAGGGTCACTTACTTTATGTTTGATAACACGCCTAAGCACGATGCATCAAGGTATGAAGGACCAGGATGGCGTTGTACTTAGTGTGATGGAATTTGACTCGACAAGCAGGATAGAGTATTCTTGTTCACACTTGACATCTGAGAAACCTTGCTAATCTAACAGCAAGCATTTGCCAAGTTATTTTACAAGAGCGTCTAACAAGCACAAAGCGGACAAAGAATGATGATCATTGCCCCATTCCTATCTCTAAATCCTTCGTTCAGATATCATCGAGAGGTCCTTGGAATGGCGCAATAAGATAAATCAAAAGAAAAGATCAAATTACACAAACAAAGTCAATGTTCTTCATACCTCTAGCCAAAGGGATTTGTTTTGATAGGATAAGAATCCAAGTGATATCCAAAATGATGCCCATTGTCGGAACGATATATCCTAGGACATGCATTGTACGATGGTTTGATAAGTTGATTGATAGGCTAATGATATAAAGTTGACTGACATGTTTGAAAATGATCGAGACTTTGATTTTGTTTTAAAGATTTGTTGCTTCGATTTTGATTTTACGATTGAAGTTTGCTTTTGCTGACTGTTGCGCTTGTTTCTGTTTGCGTTGCCAAAGGATGAAGATGGCGATCGGTTATTATGGATGATTGATTATTATGGTGCAAGCGAGATGAGGTGGATGGATTTTTCAAATATTTGGATGTTTTTGACATTTTTTGTAATGTTTTGAGGCTGTTTTTGGTATTTTCGAGGTTTTCAAATGTTTTGATTTTCAATTTTTCAATGTTTTTGGATTTTGATGTTTTTTGAATGTTTTTGGATTTTGGTGTTTTTCAAATGTTTTTGGATTTTGATGTCTCGGGGGCTGATCAAGATTATCCTTGCCTATGTTTAAGCTTAGAGACGACGTAGTTCGGATTTCAATGTTTTTGATGTTTTCTGCTTTTTGAGTGTTTTTTGGATTTTTGATATGTTTTGGATGTTTTTGGATTTTTCGCATGATTTTGATGATTTGGATATGGATGTGTAATGATATCAGTGCTTTGTTTGAGGATTTTTCTAAAAACCAAGCTAAGGTTGATTGATTGGATCGATGGATGGATGATGATGATAACATTGTTGAGGATACACAACAATGCAAGGATTTTTTGATCAGGATTGATGACGATAACATTGTTGAGGATGCACAACAATGCAAAGATAAGATGATGATGGATTGATGATGATAACATTGTTGAGGATGCACAACAATGCAAGGATAGTGTTAAGCAACACAAGGATATCCCGAGATGATGATTTTTTGATTGAATTTGATTGATCATGATTGATGAAGCTTGATTTGGAACAAAAGATGTTTGAATGATTTGATATGACATTGAAGGATGTGTTAGATGCAACTGATAGTGATTGTTTTGATTGATGTTCAATGAAAGTTGAAGACTGATAAGGAATTTCTTTTCGTCAAAATATGCCATGGGCCAATGATTCGGATTTTGGATTGCAGATGCTTGACCAATTTGATTTCATGTTTTCCAATGTTCAGATCGCCACATAAGCTGGAGGATATAGACCAAGATTTATTCTTGAAGCAAGATGTAAAAATCTGCCCTCAATGTCTAGCAATGTATGGAGTGTCATGGGTGGATGCTCATATAAGTGTATGGATGGAGGGACATGGATTATCTTGCGATAAGATAAGGTGTTCGGATAACGAATGCTCATTTAGATAATGCTTCATGGCTCAGATAACATAGGATAGGATAGGATCAATGAAAACGGCCCATGTCAAGATGTTTACCATAAGCAACCATAAAGCATGTCCCAAAATTTCATCAAGATCAAGACAATTTGGACTATGGATGCAGACGGATGAAAATGGATTGGATTGATGGTTTATGGATGAATGGATTTATTATGGATAAGATGGATGGAATGCTCAATTTATTACAGATGGGATGAGATGCTTTCACCTGAAGTGGCGCATGTAGATGCTCGATTCCACACATGATTCCTGTTTGCCAGGTTTTCATCATGGTCTTGCCCAAAGCGCCGCCCATGCGGTTTTCACTAGAGGATGATTTTTTTGATCCTTTTTTGGATTTTTTTGGATTTTTTTCTTTTTTGATTTTTTTGTATTTTTCTGAAAGATTTATGTTGAACCACCCGGTGGTGTTGACGTAGATGCCTCTATCATAATGTGCCATTGATATCCCGTGAAGAAGTTGCTTTGCTAAGATACATGCACTTGAATGCAACTTTTGAGATCCCTGATCGCTTCATTGATACCGAGTTAACTTTATCTTTGTGCACATCATGATAGAGTGCCTCAATCCTTATGATGAAGGGTTGTTTCAATACATGGTCAATATGAGAATTGGATATCATGCGTGGAGGCGTGGATGGAGTGTGTTTAGGGATAAGAGATGGATTGGTTGGACAGTTTGGAATCTTTGACTCTCCAAACTTGGGAAGATGAGCAATGATGGGTGGATATGGAAGTGTGCGTGGAATTAGGACCAACTGCTTGATACACTTTGTACATCGCTTGAGAAGCCTGTTTTTGCTTTTGCAAAAATCTTTGATGGATACTTTTCCCTCTTTTATTTTTCCCCATAGTTTCTTTGACTAATGGAGTTTGATAGGGATGATCTTTCTTTGTATTCTTTGGTATCCATATGTATTTGATTTGTCCATTATGCTTCTCAGCTTCTTTTGATTTGATAATGTTCTTCATACTTTGATTCAGATATTTCCTTTGACGTTGGTCCCAATTCATGGATGGGGTGATGGGTGGATGAAGATTTGTGACATGGTTGGTTGTAGTATTGACACTAGCTTCATCATAAGGATTCTTTGTGCTCCCTATGTTGACATTTACTTGAGACGAAGTTGCCCCCAGTATGGTGGTAGTACCTTTGTTCTTTGACTCTTCCTGTTCTGAGATGTCTTGTTCAGTAAATATGCTCTGACAAATGACCACCATAGGTGACGTTATTTCCATTTGCTGCTCCGCTAACTCTGGATGTTCTATCTGACTTGTTTCCTTGGGCGGATAATGATGGATATCTTTATTCATGATGTCCTCAATTTGAGTTTGGGACATATTCAATCTTGATGTTGACAACTCCGTTTGATTGTAGGAGTTAAGAATCTGCTCTTTTTGTGCAGTGATGTCAGGAATAAAGGGATCCTGTTCTGAATAACGATCATCGATGTTTCCATCCAAAGGAAGCATCTCATGGGTAGATGGAGGAGTATGGATATGATCATCTTGCATAGATAGGAGAGTGTCCATTAGATGATTGTAGTATCTTGAAGATACAAATTCTTGATCTTGGATGATTTTGGAGTTGCTTTTGACATGCTTTAGATCAAGTTCTTGACATGGGGCAGCTTCAAAGGATGGATTTCTTACAAAGGACTTTTGGATGTCGACATTAGGCATGGTCAAGTTCAAGGTTCCTTCAGCATCTGTAACCATGAGGTCAAAGGGGATCAACATGTTTTGAAAATGACCATTGCTAGACCTTAGTGAAAGATTTTGATCATGATTTGGAATAAACTCTTGAGATATGTCCTCTAACTCGTAAGGCGATGTAGAGACATTTTCAATATGATCATTGGTCAATGGATCATGCATTATGTCAATTGGATCAAATAGTCCTAACACTCCTTGAAATAGATCACTAAAGAGTGGCTCTTGATGTATGGTGAGTTGATCATTGGATTGTGTAGATACATCCTCAATGTGCTCCTCGATGGAGAGGTTTTGATCATTGTTTTCAACAATTGCGGTGGAGATATTGTGAATGTCTTCAACCATAGAGTCAATTGATGTTGATATTTCTTGAATTGGCTCATTGTTGAGTTTTGTTGGTGGATTTTGATCGTGATTCAAAAGTGACTCTTGACATATGTCGATTTGATCATTGGATGAAGTAAACGTATGCTCAATGATGGATTGATCTTGATCCTTGTTTTCAATAGTTGTCATCTTTTGTGTTTGTGCTCGTGTTGGTTGGGTAGCTTGAGAGGCTTGGGAAACTTGAGAGGATTGTTTCACTTGTTTCACTTGTGTTGCTTGTTGCATGCCTATATATTGTTGGAATCCCTTTTGAAAAGCAGCTTGTAATGTCGCATTGTATTGGTTTGATGTGGTGGAAGTTGGTGGTGGTGGGGGTGGTGGTGGATTTAGAATCATGTTGGATGTAGTGACAAGTGTTTGAGATACGCTCGGAGCGATCATGGTAGTGAGAGGTTGAGATGTGATGGGTGTGATAGTGGTGTTTGGAATGATCGAAGTGATAGAGATGGTTGGATTGACTGAGGTGATAGATCCTTGGGAGACCAAATTTTGATTTGGGATCAATGTTGTTTGATTAGATACCATCCATCGGTGTGATGTCGATGGTATATTCAAAGGATTTGATGTGATGGTTTGATTGATGTTAGGTGGATTGATTTGGATGGCGTGATTGGTGTTAGGTAAAGGGGGGAGCCCTAAACCAAGGAATGGTGTTGATATGGGTAATGGTGGTGGAGATTTCCCTTGGCGCAATGCCTCAACTATTTTGGAAAGTTTCGCAATTTGATCTCGCCAAATTTGTTCTTGATTTTGATCTTGACTCCCTTGAGATAGTTGATTTGGCTTTTGTTTAAGTGGATTTGGGATGCCTACTTGCGGTTTTTGAATGGGATTATGGGAAAATTGACTTTGGATAATGTTCTGATTTGGTATGATGTTCAGATTTGGCATGATAGGATGAACATTGTTGGTATTGGGAATCATTTTTCCAAAGTTTTATGAGTTAGGATTCATGTTTCAAAAACTTGCACTTGGTACATGCACATTTGGTTTGTAGGGATTTGGTGGGATGACATTGTTCATTTCAAGGTTCATGCATTGATTGTTTGATTGATAGACTTGTAGTTTTGGGTTTAGATCTCCCAATGGGAAATGTGTTCCAAACTTTGACTTGGGAACACTCACACTTGTTGTTCTATTGACATTTGTCGAAGGTAATGGTCCCATGTATGGATTGTATAAGTGTGAGTTTTGATAATCAATCAAAATTGTAAGGCTTTCAAGATTCAATTGATTTGGATTACTCAAGATGTAGGGATCAAGTGTATATTCCATGTTCCTCTTGTGTTTTGACCTTGTTGCAAAAGTGACCTCTAAGGTTCTTAGGACCAATGACGAGATGGAGGATGAAATGTGTAAATGATATGAGTGACAAACGTTTAGGAACTTTGGATCAATGCTAGACTTAGGGTTTGATTTTGATTGGTTGATTTGGATGATGAACTTGTAAACCCTAAGATGTTGGATGTGATCTTTAGGATGAACTTGTTCAAAGGATTGCTAATTTAACTAGAGGTATGAGAAATGATACATTCCCATGCCCCCTAACTAAACAAGGTGATTTTGATTTTGATGATGTGCCTAAGTCTAGAATGATGTTTGCAAAGATCTAAATGTTTGAGGTGGATGAAGTGTTTGATTTTGATCCTAAGAGACTTAGAGAGATTTTGTTTACTAGGCCAAGGTATTGAAGAACACACTTTTCTCTAAGAGCAATCAAAAGACCAATATGACTAAGAGATATCAAGCACATGTGTGGGGTCCAATTTGTTATCTTTGCTTAATGGCTTTATTTTACCAAAAACACTCTCTTTGATTAAAGTTTCAAACTAAGATGTCCAATGTCTTAATTTCCTTAAACCCCACAAGATATTTTATGTGGAAATTCAATGAACTTAAGGCAAGGGTTTTCCTATTGTTTACTCAAGAAGACAAATTGAGGTATAATCCAATCCTTAGGAACCTCTAAGGACGTTAATCCCAAGGGAAAGCAATAGCATATGGATTTGAGTCAATGATATTTGTCTTCAAGAGGGTTTGAAATTTTGAGAATCATGTTGAATGTTTGTTTGCAAAATGTTTTTGAATACAACACTGTGTTTTCAAACAAAGAACAATTACAAGCCCTATGGATGTGTAAGACAATATTTGTTGGATTCCCACTTGGAAAAGTCCAGCTACACTTATCTCTAGCGGATGGTTAGATGCTTGACCCCACTGGCTCCCCTCCACGGCTCATTAACGTCAATCAAGGCAGCCAAGCATCAACACCCATGAAACTCCCATGGCATGCTTTCCATCTCTACTAGAAGACCGTAAGAGTGTGGGGTGGCTTCAGAACGACCGTTCTTACACCAACAAATAGATTAATGATTTTGGCAAATTCTAGCACATGGGTTCTAGTAAGGACTTTCCGTTCGTGGAGATTGACCCATACGGCAAGAGTCCCCTTTCGGATCCATCTTGTCGGAGCCAACCGCGTGATAATGGCATTTAACCAAAACCCACATTTATATCTCGGCTGGAAATACTCTTGGCTTTAGAGTGTTACCGGTTGAGTCGTTCCCTTGGGTGAGTACTTTTTCCCCAAGGCAGGCCCTCTAAGATAAACAAAAGCAAGCAAAGACACAATTCGTAACTCGATCAATCTTTGACGGCACAAAGAAAGAGAATGTACGCGAAAATGCCCCTACTCACACTCGCACAAGATGTTCAATTTTTTAAGCCCAAATCGAAGTGTTTCAAAGCAATAAAATGTATTTTAAGTGTTTCTCTTGCACCCTAGATCGCACGAAGCGCAAGGGGAGAGGATACGCACTTAAAAGACAAAATCACACAATTCAAGCACTTGTTCATTTTATAGCCTTCAAAGCAATTGTGAGTTCGTTTTAAACACCAAAATGAAGTGTGAGTTTTGATTGTTCAATTCTTAACCTCAAACAAAATCTAGTGAGTTTGTCCTAAGATTCATTTTAAGCCCTTTGCAATGAAAATCAAATTGTTCATTTTAGACCCAAATGAAAATTAGTGTTCTAAAACGAAAAGATAAACAACTTCGTGAAGTAGTGTTGATCAACGCTTAAAGTGTTAAAAAACACATTGTGTTTTCAAAAAAAATCATCCTCCTTTCATCTTCGTTTGCTAGCCTCCTCCTTGTTGACTTTTCGCTTTTCTTGTACCTTGTTCACTTGCCTTTGTTCGCTTTTGGTACCTTTGCTAGGTGTAAAGCGGCGCCTCTCTGCTAATATAGAAAGAGCTTTCAGATTAAGACATTTTGGCAGAGGGTCTTCACCACTATTTTCAAAATACTCGGCTCAAAGTCTGTCAGAGTAGTTATTGCAATACACGCACAACATACATCTTAAAAAAAAAAAGAGACTTCCATAAATTTTCCTGCAAATGTGACTAACAGGCGCATAAAGTGCAAAAACAAAAGACTTAAGTGCTTCTGATTTTATGCATCGCCTGCTAATAAAATGCTACTGTTGGTGTCACAGTGATTTTCAATATCTGCTTTTCAAATTTTTGACAATACCGCATAGACTGTTAGTGCAGATAAAAAAGGTCAGAACAAGCCTTATTTATTACTTTTGCAAATGGACCATCATTGACGTATGTGAGCAGATCTTAAATACAAGCAGACACAAGACAAATTGAGATCCATGAGAGACAGAACAATGTTAAAATGGTCATGAGCCAGAATTGGCCCTCCTTCTAGCACCAAATTTGTAGATGTCAAAATCTGCATTTGGTTAGTTTAAAATAAAACAACATTTCAACATCCCTATGGAATAATAAGCCATGTTAATCATGCCATAAATGAAACAAGGGAAACCAAATAAAAGCATACAAAAATATGACATTAAACCTATCCCATAGTGGATTGGTGTCACATGTGTTGGTGACCCTTTCCCAATCCTTGATTGATAAGCTAGTGATGAAATTGCTATGGATATGGAGATGCTAAATGGACAAGATCAAATCTCAAATGAAGAGAGTGACCTTGCAAGAGATTGTGGAGGATTTGCTTGAGGATGAAGCTTCTTATTTAAATATTTTCAAATGCTGAGTGTTGAAAATGGACCAATGTGGGACTAAAGATTCTGCCAATGAGATAAGGACACTTGTCAAGTGATGATAGGCCAATGGTTGTGCAAGATTTGGGAAGAGTGCCCATGAGAGGGAAAATTTGAATTCAAATTTGCAATGAATGCTGAGTTTGACCTTTGGAAGGGGACATGTAAGAGACATGTAAGGCCTCATAAATGCTCTGTTGGGTGTGCATGTCCACTTGGGGGGAGATTCAAACTTGGAGAATATTCTTCCTTTATTCCAAGTTGAAAATAAAGATTTTGATAAATCAAATAAATGCAATTTCATGTGCAAGTGGCCAAATCTAGAGAATGCAAGTGGGTGAAATTAGCATTAGATTAGGATTAATTAGCTAGGATGATGATTAGGCTGATTTGACCACTTTGACTTGATTTAGGGATTTAAATCAAATCAAAGGGAGATGAATGATGCTCTGAGGTTTAATTAAATAAATGATTGATTTATTTAATCAAAGAGATGATGATAGGATCAAGTTTGATTTATTTGATTTAAGTTGATGAATTTACCTTGATGAATGGATGAGTGTGATTTTGATCAAATGCATAATGCTAATTTTGCGTGTCTACAGTTGTATAGAGGAGAGACTCGAGCTCAAGATATATCATCTTAGCTTAAAATGTTGGTATTGTTATAAAACATGTGATCTTCATAAGTTTAAAACCCTTTAAAAAATAACCCAAACCTAAATTGCCATAGTATTCACAAAAGTTCTTACAATTTCTTGCTTTGCAACTTTACCTAGACTTGACTACAAAATATCTAACTTGCTAGCCCTAATTTCTGGCCTTGAAATCCTTCTTATAGAAAGTGAAGGAACAACAAGCATCGGGCCAGAAATTACACATGTCATTTATCAATTGAACCGCTATATCCCATTTCAAAACTGAAAACACAACCACCAAACCCTGGAGCATCTTTCTGTTGATTCCACTCATTGCAAAATAACCACATCATCTATTACTCCTCAAAAACTACACCCAAAACTGTCATGGAGCAAAACCAAAATTCAGTTATATATAATTGTTGAGCTGTCAGTTGCCGGTACTATACACCGCTTCACTCCTCAGTTAAGTACTTGTCAACCCAACTCTGATATTCCTCATCCGTCAGCCAATTAAAATCCATCACCTCCTTCATCTTGGTACTATAAGGTGTGAACTTCACTACAACCTGGTTGGCCTCCCTTTCAAATGATTCCAAAAACATGCTAGTATTAATTATTTTATCCATGCTATTTACCAGCAAGTCATGATTTGAATCATCACAAATTAATTTAATTTGTTCATTAATAACCTCCTCTGCCTTTTCCTGCCATTGCTGCAATGTCTGAACATTTCCACTTGTATCTATTATATCTGGTAGGAAAGTGTCATTCCAATCATCAAATTTTTTTATTAATTCCCTAATTTTCTTACTTAGATCATCAGGCAAGGCCTGGAATCCCTTCATTGATTTCACAAAAATTTGAGCAGGCTTTAATAATTGGGGCCGATTATTCACATCAAACCTAGAAGCCTTCAACATAATGTCTAAATCAGTGGCCCTAGGGATCCATTTTTCAACCAGGGGCAGAATCACCTCCTTGTCTCTGTTAATATTTTAAATTCCCTCCAAGAATAAAGAATACAAAGAATGTACAACTAGCAGCTTAGAATCAACCTTTTCATTTAAATGCCTTATAACGGTGTCTACCACCTCATTGTGCTTGGCCATAGCATTATCCTCACTCGCCCTTAGGGCAACCTATAATTCTATAACTTTGTTTATCATCTGCTCTTTGGTAGGATCTGTAGAAAGCTCAACCTCTTCTTCAACTGGCCCTGGTGCAGGGCTATCAACAGGTGTTTGAATTGGGGATCCAGGAATAGAAATGATTGGAACAACAGGGGGTAATGACCCTGAAGCAGTAGGTATTGCTCTAGCAGCAGGGGCACTAGAAGATTCTCCCACCTACCCATATCTCAGCCTATCTACTTCAGATTGCAACTCAACATTTCTTTGTTGTATCCTACTATATTCCCCAATCATTGTGTTATATTTCTCCATCAATCTTTTCTTCTCAGCCTCATCTCTTTCAGCTATTTTCTGGGCCAATTTGGCCACATTCAGTGTTAAGCTTGTGGCCTCTATTGTTGAAGTTTCAAAGACTCTCTTGATGATGAGCCCACCCCTTAAATTTGGACTGAGATCAGCTACATTTGGTTTTCTTTCCTGAGGTGCTAAAGTCCATATCGCCAAAGTTTCATACTCCTCACTAAAGGAAGAGTCTTGTAGTGCTACCTTGACTTCCTCCTCATTGCCTTGCATAGGATGCTTTGATTGCATGATAGCATTAAAAGCTACAGCATTAGCAATGTCCCATTCAGGGAGAAGTAGGACACCAGCTTGAGACACAATTTTCCTTCCTTCATCAGGAGTGAGGTTCTTGAACTGCTCTATTAGCTCGGTTTCATCATCATTTTCTTTATCAGACCTGTCAGGCCTTGTTTCTCTTCTTTCCTTGCATTTGTCTTGATATTCCTGAAGTTTCAACCTCCAGACCAACTGCAAGAACACAAGAGTCTTCACAAAGGCATCATCATCTAGAAATGCCTTGCAGGTGGCCACCATCCTTGCATCATGAACATTCAGTCCTTTTATATCTATATCAGTCAACACCAATTGTGTTGACTTAGGAGGTGAAGGGGTGCCAACTTGCACATCTTGATCGGTGACAATTATTTCATCCACTGAAGTGTCTTGTGGTTCCTAAATTCTTTGCCTCTTAGGGCTTGGCTCTGGTGGCAGCTCCATACGGTCATCCCGAGGTGGTGAATCAAGATCCGCAATCTTTATTCCTCCAGGCTTTCTAATCCCTTGGCCAGATTGTGATGAGGCTTTCAATATTTGTTTACCTTTTCTGTCTCCAACCTCTTCATCACTGCTATTATCTCTTTTTCTTTTGTATAAGGGCCTATCAATTGGTGGCTGACAAATTGGCCTTTCTTCCACATGCCTCACCTCCAATCCCTAGATTTTTAAATCTACCTCCAAGTTTATCTTCTTAGTTCTCAAGGTGCTCATGATTTCTCTGAAATTACTCATCAGGAAATCAATTCTTTTGTGAAATGGAGTGAACTCCATTAATGGATCATACTTCGGATCCAACTTATGCACTAGGGCCAACAATTTCTCACAGGTAATCCATTTTTCTTTATTCAATTCTTGCCTACTCAAATCAAATTCATTCCTAATCAAATCTTCAGGAAAGTTGAAAACATGGAAAAATTTGCCACCCTTGATTCTTTGTCTAAACAGAGCAAAGAATCCCTCAAGATCATGTAGCCTTATGGATCCATTCTTCAAATGGTAATCATCAAAAAAATTATCAAAATGAACCCATCCACCCTTGGAAAATACAAAATCTGAGACAATAGTATAATCAGGGAACAAAGTCCCTTTTCCTCTTCCTATCAGGTTATCTTCATGGATGCATCCCAGCTACCACAAAACCTCTACAAATCCCATTCTTGATGGTACATTGTATGGAAGAATATGGGGGGGTCCTTGGAAACCATAAACCCTTAAGATAGTGCTTACAGGGTATGGAATGATGTCACCCCAATTATGACATACTTTTAATTCCAGCCTTCTTGCTTTGGGCCGGAGGAAATCATGCAAATCCTCAGGAATTCTTGGCATATTTACCATTAGTCTAGCCCTAAGCCTAGAAGCAAAGCAGTTGTCAAACTGCACATAGCTAGCATCCCTCTTGTTGTAAGACATATCTACACTCCAGGCCTGTACCGATAGCCTTTCTCCATTTACCTCTTGCCTTAATTCCATCTTCTCTGAGAAGAAGCTGACATTCTCATATAAGAACATGTGCATTAACAAAGAATACCAAAAGAAAGGAGCACTAGTGTCCCCCACAAATAAGTTTAGCAAACCCTCATGCATTCTTTCAGCAAGGAAAGAAGCATAATCATATATTACAGAGAAATTGGGATGCTAAATTTGAGCCCCCATAAACATATAGGCAATGGGCATCACAGTATTAGGACTGAAACCTAAAATTTGGCAAAGTGAGTAGAAGGTTGCCAAGAAATGATCAACAAAACAATTTAACCTGAAAGGTTCCTGATCAGTCGGGCTGATATGAATCATGGAACTACCCGCCCTGGCTAGATGAGGAGGAAGCAATTTTGATCTAAAAAGAGGTTGAGTCTTGGCATACTCTTGTTCCATCTCCTTGAAGTCAATCTGGACCAAGAATGAGCCATTTTCACTCAAATAAAAAACCCTCCGAATTACATCTGCATTTACATTCAATAAAACCTCACCATCATTATCCCTTATAACCCTTGTGACAGGATCATATCTCACAGCCACTACCAAGAGGAGGTCAACATCAAGGAACACATTCGGTACTACAAGCTTTCCTATATCATACCTCCAACCATTTGAAAAAGGATGAGGTGCATTTCACTGGCCATACCATCTTCTAAACAGTTCTAAACCCGTCATTGGTACCCTATCATCTGCAATGTTGTAGGTTCTATATCTCAACCCTTCACCTAAGGCTGTCCCTCTCATCAAAACCAAACCCATCCTCCTGTCGTTTGTTGACAGGGGAAATTGGTCAAGGAAATCATCATACAGATTTCTCTGCATGTAGTCAATATGGCCAGAATGCTGTTTTGTTGGCGCCATTTTAAACAACTAGGGCTTCTCAGAAAATCAAATTGTGAATAGACTAGTGCTACTCAAAATGAAAACACAGTAGAATTTGAAATTTCCCACAATTCAAGAGAAATAGTAACCCTAAAATCTTAATTCAGAAAAACCCTGATCAACACAACAAATCTTTTTGCAAGAAACACATTCGAACAGAACAGTGATGAAGAAAATAACTCACAGAATTTTGCGTTCTACAGAAAATCAAACTCTTGCCAAAATTGCTTTTGAAAGCTCTATCTCTGGCTCTGGACTGCTTCAAAAATACTTGAATGCCTTAGTGGTGAAAGTAGTCTGCAATTAAACACTTGAACTTTATGAACATTGCCGATAGACGTCTCATCCGCCATTAAAGCCTACTTGCATACCGCGCGAACGGCTTCAATTGTATTTGATGCAGATTTAAATCTCCGCTGTCAATCTCTTGTTTTAGTCAGATCATCGAACGGTCCTCCTTAAAAATGCGTACAATGCCTTCCACATCATCCTCAAGTCCCACCATTATATGCAGCGCTAAGGAAATACACATGGCGCTTGCCCGCAATATCATGATGGTTAAACTTCAGGATCGCGATATAGCGGGCAACCGTTGATCTTTTCATCGGTAACCACAATCAAGTAAAACAAGGGACAATCTTAAGGCCTATTCGCTAAGCTGCTTTTTCATCAAGATTAAAACATCGCCGTTGATTATAAACACGTGCACCACTCAGGCGATTTAGTAACCCACTTGATAACACACTAAAATCCAATGCATTTATTAAATCATTTTATTTGCTTTTTGGACATCAGCAACCTAAGACACGTGGCGCTCACCCGCGATATTGCGATGGTTAAACCTCAGGATCGCGATATGGTAGGGAGGGGTTAGGATGTATCTGCGAGGAGATCAACGGCCATCAAATAACCCCTGCAAAACATTAAACATTACTTAGGAGAAAAAACCTAAGGAAGGGGATGCGGCTTAGGGCAACGACGATCGACTACATAAGGTTGTTTTAAAAACATAAGGCACAAGCCCGACTCAGACTTTGGTAAATAAAAGGAGGCCAACAATAAAATATTTATTATTTTATTAAAAGGGGCCAGGCCTTAGATGATTTAATGAGACATAGGTTGTTTTCTTTTAAAAACCTTCTCCAAAAAGTAACGATAGAACAAACCCATACCAAAGACAGAAAACCAAGGGTTTATGAAAGCAAAGTAATAACTCCAGCCCTAGGCACCACTTGGATAAACAAGACCAGCCAATAATAAAAGAAAACCAGGATGTAAATTTGAGGCTCCATCATGATGGACACATTTGGACGGTAGTAACAATAGCTTGCAATCTATCAAGACTTGATTACCTTATAACCTATGAAATTCTAGCGATGAAATGATAGATTAATCATAATGTCACCTTGGGATCACATCACCATGAAAGAACTTCATCCAACATCCTTACGAGTGCAGGTACCACCAAATAGGTATTTTCAGATCTGTCTTCCTCGAGCGAGGGAAATTCAGGAAGAGAAGAGGAAAGCGAGACATGTACTATGTCTAAAAGAGGGAGATCAACTAGAGGTCAAAAGATTAGAAGAAAATTCCGTAAACGCATGGAATTTTTTCTTTTTGAAGGGGGGTCATGTTCTTATGATGATGAGAGCATAGTGAATATCGAGGTGCCCTTGAGGTACAAACATCTACGGAAACAATGGGTACCCAAGGAACTTCCTCCAATAAACACCGATTTTTGTGTCAACGAGAGGATATATCACATAGCACCATCGTCATTACATGGTTTGGGCCTATTTTGCATGGACGACATAAAGGTTTATTACTGAAAAGTTTGAATTGATGAAGTATGTTGGACCCTTTTGTTACAAACATTGGATGCAACTACTTTGATATACACCGAAGTATGCGTAGGTATGCACTTAGCAAATTATATACAACTAAAAGATAAGGATCAAAATAAAGGAGTGGCTATGTACATTGATGGAAGGCCAAAAGCATCAGGGAATATTGCAGGGTTTATAAAGCAGTACACGACCTGGGTCAACAAATAAGCAACCCAATTGCATATTCGAGGCGCGTGAGGGAAACCGTAATATTCGTATGTGCGATAAAATCAATAACTGCAGGGGAAGAGTTGCTAATGATTACAATTTGAATCACAGTTACAAACACAATTACTATGGGGGTGGTATGTACTATGTACCATTTTACCCAACCTCAATTAATGACTCCAATAAACCATTTTATTCTTATGTTTTTTTTCATAAGTCTATTGGTTTCATTTTGGTAATGTTTTTTTATATTTAATTTTTGTCACAGGGGGACATTGATTGTATGGAGAGGCTCGGCCCAAAGCAGTGCGATGTATCTTCAGCCGCTTCTACCTGACAGTTTACCTCATTGTAATTGTACAAATTAGATATGAGGAAAATGTTTTATTATTATATTTTTTTCATAAGTTTTTTGGGTTAATTTGATAATGTTTTTAATATTATTGTTGCATTCAATTGATCGGGGAAAGGCACCAGCAGTAGAGGAGAGCATCCATATTGAGGTAGTCAATATTTTCTGATGATGACATGGCTTATTCAGCAAACCCTTTAGATACGATAAAGAAGCTCATGAAAATATGCAATGAAGAAATGACTCAGTTGATGTTCAAAATGCCTCAAACAGATGAGATAAAAGAGAGGGTTAAAGTATTGACGAGAGAGATTACAAAACTTGCAAGTAAGCAATCATGAGGTCTTTAATTATAACATAAGTTCATTCATGGCCCTTTTATGTCATGAACTAAAATATGTGTTGTTTTTATAGGGTTATTTGCCTCCTCATGATACTCCTAGCCATGTTCAGGGCACTGCAAGTGCTTCCTGAGGAGTAAGGGTTGGTACAAGTGTCCATCTAGGCATACATCACATTATCTAACCCCATCATATGTGCCTATATTGTCGTTTGAAATGTTGGCAACACATACCATGCAGGCATCCGTTAACACACCCTCTGGCAGCGAACACATACCAGAACATGCGTCAGGACATGTACCTGGGGATGCAGAGGCCACTGGTACTGGTGACGTTTTAGTAGCATTTCTTGGATCTTCGCGTATTACTAGTACGAGAACATTGCCGGTCACACTTGTGGTGACCGAGGATTTTGTTCCCATAAAGATAGAGAAGGTCCCAGGTACTTTAAAATGTTTTAATTATTATTCTATATAATCCAATTGAAATTTACTTATTGATCGCTCTTTTTTAGACTATTGATCCCATAATCATTTTGCAGGAAATGATGTTTTTTATAAACATCTAAGTGATATTACATTGGAGCTCTTTGGTCCCACCATATGTACATAGTGGAATGCCCAAAATCAAGATTTAAAAGGCAGAGCTCATTAATCATTTAGTTGTGATGTTGGGTGATAAAACATTCAAAATGAACCAAGGTCCTTAAGAAGTTGGTACCTATCCCCAAAAGTATGTGAAAGGGATATTAATATAGGTCACATTAGAGAAGAACAAAAGTACGAGCATCCCCCATGATTCCGGAGAGGGAGTGGAAGGACCTGGTGTTCGATGGAAATGAGAAGGCTGAAAAGAAAAAGGGAAAGACACCACTAGGCCAAGGAAGGTATGTGATATAGAAGCATAAATCTGCAAAAAATCCTGATTAATCGCGATTTTTAAAAAAAACTGCAGGCTGGATGATTTTTTCCCTTATTTTTTGAAAAAATCATTGACTTTTGGTCAATGATTTTTTTCCGTTTCAAACTTCAAAATCACCAAAAAAACGTGTTTAAAATCTGCAAAAAAATGTGAATAAAATGGAGCTGATTTTCCTGCAAAAAAAACCATGAGACCATGGCTTGTTGCTTACTATTATGCT
>VDFB02281492.1:544580886-544626775 GCA_007258455.2 Sequoia sempervirens
AATGAATGAATCTTATATGTTATTAATGGATGAATATAATTAATAAATGTTATATGTTATTAATGGATGAATGAATTAATGTTATATGTTATTGATGAATCAATGATTAATGTTATATGATTGGGTATGGGGAATTGAGAGTGATGTGAGGGGGGGAGGGGCCAAATGAGCTTCCACCGTCACTTGGTTGGCCTTGTTAAGTAGAGAATATTAAACTATACTCAAAACAAAGAGAAGCTCAATAAGGTAATGCACTTTTCAATATAAGAAATGCATCGTTTGAAGCATCAAACCAATATGCAGTTTGTATGTATGACCAGTCGTCAGTCTCTGCAATGGTACATTTCCACGATTAGTTTTTTTTTTTTTTTAATTTTGCTTCTTCGTCACAATTTTGACAACACTAACCGACGAATCAACAGAAAGGCTCAACGAAGTTTCTATAGCTGCGACAACGATTTCGTCGTAACTCCCTACCCATTTTGTCGCACTTTCGACAAAATTTTGGCGTTCTTCCAGCACTACTCCTTGGTAATTTCGTCGCACTTTTGATGAACTTTTAGCGTTCTCCCCGTGCTACTCCTTGCTAATTTCGTCGCACTTTCGACGAACTTTGGACATTCTTCCGACACTACCCCTCGCTAATTTTGTCGCACTTTTGACGAGCTTTTGGTGTTCTTCCAACGCTACTCCTTGCTAATTTCATTGCACTTTTGACAAACTCTTGGTGTTCTTTCGAAGCTACTACCTGAGTATGTCGTCGCAATTTCGACGAACGTCTTCTATTGTTTCGATGCTACTGCTTGCCCATTTCGTCGAACCGGCGACGAACTTCTGGTGTAATTCGTCGGTGGATAAACAAAGTTTTCGTCCATATTCCGACGAAATCCTGAGGTATTTCACGATGTCGTCGACCGACGATTCTTTGCCATTATTTCGACGTTTAATTTGTCGTCGGCCTTGCGAAAAAAAAACAGCGACATAAAGATTTTCGCTAGTGCGTCGCTCTTCCGACAAAGATTTGTCGAACAACCAACGAACGCCCGTCGGAAAATGGTGTCAAATCCAGTAGTGAATTATGGTTAAATTTTGATTTCAATTAAGGTTACTATCCAATTATGAAATTATGGTTAGGGTTAGGGTTTAACTAGGGTAAGGGTTATATAAGGGGTAGGGTAATGGTTAGGTTTAAGGTTGAATTAGGGTTAGGATTCAAATAGTGTTAGTTTTAGAATTAGGGTTAGTGTCAAGATTAACGCTACAAATAATATTAAAGTTGGCTTTAGGTTAGTTTTCAATTATAGTTATGGTTATGGTTTTAATGTAGACTAGGATTTAATAAGGGTTAGGGTTAGGAGTAGGGTTAGATTTGGCTTAGTGTTAGGGTTAGGGTTTAGGGTAAATTTTTGAGTTTAAATATGAAATTATGGTTAGGGTTAGGTTTTAATAAGGGTAAGGGTTATATAAGGGGTAGGGTAATGGTTAGGGTTAGGGTTCAATTAGTGTTAGTTTTAGAATTAGGGTTAGCATTGGGGTTAAATTTACAAATAATGTTAAAGTTAGGTTTAGGTTATTTTTCAATTATTGGTATGGTTAGGGTTAAAATTGGGGATTAAATAGGGATAGGTTCAAGGTTAGGATTATAGTTAGAATTAAAACTGAATTAAGGGTGGGATTCAATAATGGTTCAATTAGGGTTTTGATCAAGGTTCGACTAGGTTTATGATTTATTTAGGGTTCAGAGTTAGCATTAGAGACCCAAATCCCTAGCATAATCATAACCTTATCACTAACCCTAACCCTAACCATAAATCTAATCCCAAATTTAATGCCAACCCTAACCCTAATCCTAGCCATATTCCTAACTCAAGCCCTAGCCCTAAATCGAACCCTAATCGTAAACCTATTTCTCATAACCCTAACCCTAACACTAACCCCTAACTATAATTGAATAATAGGTCTAATTAAACCCTAGTTGAACCTTAACCATAACATAACCTTAACCTTAACCCTAACCTGAATTAAACCCTAACCCAAATTAAAGCCTAACCCTAATCCTAACCTCATGCTTTATCATAGAATCCTAATCCTAACATTTTTTCCAACCCTAACCATAAACCTTAACCCTAACAGTTACAATTATGGTTTATGGTTAGGGATATGGTTAGGTAAGGGTTATGATTATGGTTTATAGTTGAAGGATTAAGGTTAGGTTTAGTTTTATAGTTGGGGTTATGGTTAGGTTTAATTTTACAGTTGGGGTTAGGGTGAGGGTTTAATGTTAGTGTTTGGGTTAGGGTTCTAGGAAGTCCATTTTCAACCCTAACCCTATTCCTAGCTATTATTTAACCCTAACTTAAACCTTAAACTATTTTCCTAAACCTTATTTAACCCAAACCCTAACACTATATAAACACTCATTCTCATCATAACCCTAACTCTAATCCTAACAACCCTAATTGAACTCTAATACTAATTCTAACCCTAATTGAACCAAAACATCATCTTTAACCCCAAGCTTTATCAAAACCATAACCCTAATTGAATCCTAACTCTAATAAAATTATCAGCCTAATTAAACCCTAATTGAATCCTAACCTTAACCTAACTGTAACCTTAACCCTAAATTGAATTAAACCCTAACTCTAATCCTAACCCTAACCCTAATCCTAATTGAACACTAACCCTAACTTTAACCCTCATTTAACCCTAATTGAGCCCTAACCATAATCCCTATATCATAAACCATAATAGTAACCCGATTCCAAAAACAACCCTAACCCTAACACTAACCCTAAAACCTAAGCCTACATCTAACCTTAACCATAAACCATAATATCATAAATTCAACTTAATCCTAACCCTATCCCTAGCCCTTACCCTAATCCTAACCCTAACCCTAACCCTAACACTAAATCCTAAACCATTATCATAACCCTAAACCTATCTCTAACAAATCCTAATTTGAACTCTATTCCCAACACTAATCCCATTCCAACCATAATTGTAAACCTAAACCTATCCCTAACCATAACCATAACAATAACAAGAACCATAATTGTAAACCTAATAGTAATCCGTAAACCATAAACTGTAATGGTAACCCTAACCAAATCCCTAATAGTAACCTTAAAGCATAACCTAACCCAACTCTAATTCTAATCATAACTGTAACACTAATTGTATGTCTAAACCTAACCCTAAAACCCTAAACCATAAACCCTAATCATAACCCTAAACTAACCCTAACCCCAACCAAATACCATAATCATAACCCTAACCTAACCCTATTTCTCATAATCCTAACCCTTTTCTATTTTGAGTAAATAAATTAGTTTTATTTCTATACAAAAACATTAAAATAATTTTCCCTAATTCTAACCATAAACCATAATCCTAACTCTAATCCTAACCAAAATTCTAACCGTAATCCTAAACCCTAACCCTAATACCATCTCTAATACCAACCATAACTATAACTCTAAACTAGGTAACCCTAAACTCTAAACCATAAACCTTAATCTAACCCTAATCCTAACTCTATTTCTCATAACTCTAACCCCAACTCTAACCCTAACCTTAACCCTAACTCGAACAATAAAATCTAAACTATAATCATAACCCTAACTCGAACAATAAAATCTAGACTATAATCATAACCCTAGCTCGAACAATAAAATCTAGACTATAATCACAACCCTAACTCAAATTGTAAGCCTAACCCTAACTCTAACCCTAATTCTATTTTTCATAACCCTAACCCTAACCATAATTCTTTTTCTCATGACCCTAACCCTAAACGTAATTTTATTTCTCATAACCCTAACCCTAAATTAACCCTAACCCCAATCTAACATTAATCCTAACCCTAAATTGTAACCTAACCCAACTCTAATCCTAATCATAATTGTAACACTAACTGTAACTCTAAACCTAACCTTAAACCCTAATTGTAACCATAAACTAACCCTAACCAAATACCATAATCGTAATCCTAATCTAACCCTAATCCTAACCTTACTTCTCATAACCTTAACCCTTTTCTATTTTGAGTAAATAAATCAGTTTTATTTCTATACAAAAACATTAAAATAATTGATATGCATTGTAGATTTTTTATCCAAATAACATAATATAATGATAACAAATATAAAATAACAATATAATAGTAATATTATATATATTAATAATAACATAGTAATAATAAAATATACTAATATTAATAATAATATAAAATATAGTAATATAATAATAATAAAATAATATAATAAATAATAATAATTTAATAATAACAATAATTAAATAATAATATAATAGTAATATTATATATTAATAATAACATATTAATAATATATTTCAAAAAGGATGGAGGCTAACGGTCAAATACAGAGAGCTGTGGAGACTAGGGCTTTGCATTGGCGGAGTCCTTCTGGAAGGGCTCCTCAAGGAGTTCCTTGCTTTTCTCGGTGTTATGATGGATGCAACTCGTAGAAGACTGGACGGGGTAGTCAAGCAAAGGGCGTTCAAAAGAAACCTTGGCAAAACGGTGTTGGTTTTAGGGTGAATGGAGGTGACCCCCAAGTGCAGTGCAATCAGGATAAAGAGCAACTCGGTGTCAATGTTGATAGGAGAGACAAAATAAGTAAAGTGCTTGGAAACCTTTAGACTTCATCCAAGTTGACGTCAGGAAGGGGAGGCAGGATCTCTGAGTCTAGGCAGAAGACACCAGGATGAAAAGCAAGGGAAAGCTTGGTACATGGTGGAGGCAGTAACGAGTTGGGCTCCAGAGGAATCAATGGGGGAAGCTGGCCAGGAGCTGAGAAGGTTTGTTTGGAACATCACCACCAAGCAACGAGACAAACATCAAAAGCTGGTAAGGCCAATAGACCATCGGTCCTCTTGCATGAGGAGCTTGAGGAAGAGGTAAGGAATAATTTCAATGTTTTCTCACATTTAGGGTTGATAGGATGATTTAGGGGTTTTTGGCCTCGGTTGGTTGACTTATATAAATGGATTTCTGAGAACTGGGAGCCCATTGTAGATGATAGCATCCAAATCTACCCTGCAGCTAGAGGTTTTTTTATTGTTGTCTTTGAAACTATGGCTGACAGAAATAAAGTTCTATGTGATTATTTTTGGAGCTGGGAAGATAAATTTTCCCTATCCTTGAAGCCTTGGAATCCAACATTCAACCCTGCAACGAAGGTTTTTGATAAAGTTCCTCTGTGGGTAAGACTCCCAAACTTACCTCTCCATTTTTGGTTTGAGTCTTGCCTGGAGGCTATTGGAGACTCTTTAAGGGACTTTTTGATGACTGATGAGGGTTCGTCAAATCTTATGCACTCCACCTATGCTCGAATTTTGGTGGTAATGGAAGTATCAAAGCCACTTCTAGAAGAGATCTCAATTAAAACCTCAAAAGGATGTTGGGTACAACCTTTGGATTATGAAGGAGTACCATTTTGATGCAAGAGATGCTTTCAGACTGGACACATTGTTGCACAGTGTGCAAAGCCCAAATGGTCCAAACCAACTACTTGGTTGCAGGATGTCTCACACAAACATTATGTGGTGGAGAAACAGAATGGGAATAAGGATGAGTTGGTCAAGAAAAAATCTCAAGTGGCTGGAATCTCTGAATTTCCTTAGTCAAATAGGGATTTAGATCAGTTGGGGGGGTTGGGTCACGCTGAGATTCCCATCTCGAATGGTGTTGATGAAGGGAAAGCTAATGAAGGTGATGCAAAAGGTGTGGCAGAGCAAAATTTTTATGGTGCTAAAACTCCTGAATGCAGAGAGAAAACAGGCCTGGCGAAGAGGCTGGAAAATAGGGAGACTTTTAGAGAGGTAGGAAGTCTCAAAGGGAAAGTAATGGTTGAAGAACTCGATGATTCTTGGGCGCAACAAGGTACTCCTGTGGTAGGGCAGATGAAGGAGGTAAAGATGGTTGTTGGAGGACTTGTAGTGAAAGGAAATTCGTTGGGTTGGCAGAAGGAGGCTGCAAAGGTGGAGGATGACTGGAAAGTCATCAAGGGGAGGTAAGATAAGAAGCTGAAAAATAAAAAGTTTTGCTATGGTCCTCCGGTCATAGACCAAGGGAAGACCAAAATGTACTTCAAAGATGTAGACTTGTTTAAAGGCCATCTTTCAGGGGCTTGGGGTTTATTTGTCTATTTGTGGTGTTTGTTGTGCTGGGTGGGAGTCTACTGGTTGTATTTGATTTTGGCTAGAGCCAGGAAAATCTATTGTAATTCTATTTTAAATTTAATAAAAAAAGAAAAAAACCTTTGTTATCAAAAAAAAAAACATATTAATAATATAATAATAATATTAATAATATAAAGAAAAGAATAATAATATTTTAGTAACTATAACAATATAATACTAAAGTTAATAATATAATAATATAACCAATATTAAATTTAATATATTAAACCTTATTTGATATTATATTAAATTATTGTAAAATATTAATATTATATTATTATTAATATTAGTATTATTTTGGGTGGAGGGTCTTGGTTCAATTGGTTTTAAGCACCTTGTTGCAAGTAAGAGATCACGAGGTCTAGTCTCCCTCTGTTCCCGTGTACTGGATATTGGTCATGTGAAAAAAGTTTAAAAGTTTACTAGGCATGGTTACCAGGCAATTTATTGGACTACCCGATTCTCTTAATATTAAATTATTGTTATTATTTTATTATTAATATATTATAATATTATAATTACTAAAATATTATTATTTTATTATTATAATTAATTTGATTTTGTGATCATATTCAAATATTAATTTAATTACTAACTTTTAAATAAATTATATATTTAATAAATTATATACTACTAATTTTAATATATTAAATAAATTTTATTAATAAAGTAAATATAATATATATTAAAAAATATTATTATATTTTTTTAATTTTTTTTAAATGTTTATTGTTTTTATCTTTTCTAAAATGTATTTTTTTGTGTGTTTTTTTTTTGTGATGGATTGTGCTGACCTCCTATAGACATCATGTTGCCATAGTAAGATTATGCCTCTTGATGTAAAGATTTAACATCTATTTATTCATCTAATATTTTTTACAAACTTTTTCTTCCCCTTGTTTTCTAAGATCTATCCCTCTATCAAAACCTATCAATCATGATTTTCTTGTTTAAATTAAATATAACAATCCAATCTAATTTTAGAATTCTAATTCTTCTTATCTTTATTCAAAGCTTAGGTGACTAATTCATTTAAATTATTCCATTGCAAAATATAAAATCATACTAGATCATTAAACTTAATACCATGAAACTTTTTTTTTTAATAAAAGAGGGTTAAAAATTTATTAATCAACTAGAACAGTACAAAGCATAGAGCAGAAAAGAACCCAAAAGGGTCAAGAACCAACCAACAAGAAATCAAGAAGCATTCATATAACATCTCATATCCTCAATAACCCACCCCTCCCATTCATGGACAAGATCTCCCAGTAAACTACCCCAATCATCCACCAACCAAGTCCCATTCTTCTCAGAAGCCCATTTGGCCAACCCGTCTGCCACCTTATTCCATTCTCGAGGGATATGAGAGAAGGTGATATAATCCAATAATTCTCCAAGACTGATGATTTGCTTAGCCACCACCACAAGCTACTAGCTAACATCCTTAAAATGTCATCTATTTATCATGTCCACCACCACCTGAGAATTTGACTAGCAGATAACCCTTTTCCAGTTGAGTGCATATGCCCTCTTCAACGCCAAAAGAATTGCCAAGGCCTCCATAAATTTATTAGAGTGCTGCCCCCTATACTCCAAAAAGAAGAACACAACCACCCTAGAACTATCTCTACCCACCCCACCAACACCAACAGGCCCAGGATTACCCCTTACAGACCCATCTTTATTGATTTTCAGAACTCTAGTGGGAGGAAGCATCCAATGCCCCCCTTGAAGACCTTCCCTCTAGAACACCTGCCTCACCCAATCTTGGGCCTTCCAGTACCCCCAGCAACAATCCCCAAGTTATGAATTATTCTAGTATATCCAAGATCCACCGGGACTGACATGTCACATTTAGCATACAAAGTCTCCTACAATTCCCCAAAAATACGAGCCCAAACTTGACCTACCAGCATCCTCTTATCTAGAAATATCATGTGGTTGCGCTCCAACCAAATTTTCCAAATAATAAGACTGGGACCAATAGACCATATTGTGTGCAAAAAGGAAGTCTTCATCGGGATGGATCCAGTGTTCCACCAAAAATCATCAAGAGAAGAGGGATGCCTGGACGACAAATTCCAAGCCTCCCACCAAAGATGCCAAATAGTCCTAGCAAAGGGGCACTGAAAGAAAAGATGAGAAACAGTCTCAACATCTTTTAGACAAAGGAAACATAATGAAGTACCTTGGAAGCCCCTTCTTACAAAGGTTATCCCAAGTCAAGCACCTTCCATACACCACCAGCCAAGAAAATAAATTACATTTTTGCCAAGACAATTTATTCCAAATATTCTTCCACCAAGGGACTTCCACACTGCCTAATGCCTTTTTGTCCAAAGCGCGATACCTTGAAGCAAAAATATACTTTCCTTTAGGATCTGGACCCCAAGCCAGCACATCCCTCCCCAGAAGAGAGCAACAGACTCTATCCACCAAAATAGAGGAAAACTCCCTCCTATCCTCCAAAGATCCACCCAGAGGCCACTCCTGCATATCCTTCCACCGGTACACCATAGTCTACCCCAAAGCCTAAGGGGATTTGAAATCCATCACTCTGCTCCAACCAACCTGAACAAAAATCCTACATAAATCCTCCAAGTGAGAGTGCGAGGAGAGAATAGGTGAGAAACCATCCCATGAGTCATGCCAAAAAAGAGCATCAGAACCTCTATTGCAGATCCAAAATAGGCCTTGCTTAACCAACATAGCTCCCCTCTTGAGAGTATCCTAGATCATCGAACCTTTCCCCGAGAGACTAAATCAGGGAACCTCAGGGCCATCCACCCCCCCAAGGTACTTGAAGGTAAGGATCCTAGCCCAAGACTGATGTTGGTGTGAATACCATCTCTAGTACAACTTAGCAGCCAAAGCTTGCCCATTCCAATCCGCCCTATGTAATCCTAAACCACCATCCTGCTTTGGCTGACAAACAACTTCCCACTTAATTAGACTCCACTTCTTTAAAAGGAGATTACCCGACCAAAGAAACTTCCTACAGAGCCCCTCAAAATCTTTGATGAAACTTGATTGAGTGGTCATCACAAAGCATTTGTATATAGGAAGGTCATGTTCCACAAAATTCAACAGAGTAACTCTACTAGGCATAGAGAGCCATCTATAGGTCCAACAACAGACTAGCCCTCAAAATTTATCAATCACATCTTGCCAAAAACGCTAGGGAAGCGGGCACACATTCAAAGGGATACCAAGATAGATAAAGGGTAGCTTTCCCACCTAAAACCGTAAGATCCTGGCAATACGTTGTTGAATAAGCATAGGGGTATTAAAGAAATAAATGCAAGACTTACTCTCATTTATGCTTTGGCCTGTGGTAGCGAAGTAACAATCCAACATCTATCAAAAAGCCACAACTTCAGCCACCTTAGCAACACCCATCAAAGCCAAATCATCCACAAACTGAAGGTGAGTTTGAGGAGGGAGAAAGTTGCTCCATTTCCATCCTTGAATGAACCCATTTGTAACCTACGACTTAATGAGCCTTCCCAAGCCCTCAACCATTAGGATGAACAGATAAGGGGATAAGGGATCCCCCTGTCGAAGACCTCTAGAGGCACCAAATAGATCAGAGGCCTCTCTGTTTATAAGAATAGAGAAAGAGGATGTCGTCACACAACTCATGACCCAATCAATCTACTCCCTACTAAACCCAAAGGCTCCCAGAATTTTGGTCAAGAAATCCCATTTAACTCTATCATATGCCTTAGCCATGTCCAACT
Source organism: Sequoia sempervirens (assembly GCA_007258455.2). Classification (NCBI taxonomy): domain Eukaryota; kingdom Viridiplantae; phylum Streptophyta; class Pinopsida; order Cupressales; family Cupressaceae; genus Sequoia; species Sequoia sempervirens. The sequence continues at coordinate 544,590,837 of VDFB02281492.1, forward strand.
TTATAAACATGGCCTTTTCCTTCGAAGAGGCCATGGAATGAGTAGTCTGTGCTGTAATAACTACACCATCAAAAATATGTCTACTCGCTACAAATCCCCCTTGTTCTTCTGAGATAAACTTGTCCAGTCATGCCTTCAAACATTCCACAATTAGCTTTGTGATGATTTTATGCACCACATTATATAGAGAAATTGGTTGAAAAATATTCAGAGAATCAACTCCCTCACATTTTGGGATAAGAGCAAGAAATGTAGCATTGATGGCTCTCAACATTTTCTTTTTCCTTAAAAATTCTTGTACAACTTCCAACAAATCAAGGTTGATCACTTCCAAAAATTCTTGAAAGAACTCTGCTGGAAACCCATTAGGACCAAGAGCCTTCCCTTTTTTCAATTGAAACACCACCACCAACTCCTTCAAAGAAATAGGCTTAAGAAGAGAGGCATTCATATCTGTAGACACCAAAGGAGGAATACAAGCCAAGATAGAAGCTTCTTCCTCACAAGCAGGCGGGGTATCTTCAGAAAAGAGGCCTAAGAAAAAATAGACCGCCTCCCTAGAAATCTCCAACAAGGAAGAAAGAATAGAGCCCTCAGAAGAGCGAAGAGAAGAAATAATGTTACCCTGTCTATGAGCCTTCACTGAGTTATGAAAGAAGGAGGTATTTCTATCCCCTTCCTGAAGCCAGTCAACACGAGCTTTCTGTTTCCAAAAGATTTCCTCACATAGCTCCCATTCCTCTAGGTCTTTAAATGCACCATCCTCTAACTTGCTCAAATCTACATCAAGACCCTAATCTCAAATTTTCTTGGTAATAGAATCCAAGCGCTCCTGGGAAACCCTTTTCCTTTGGAACACATTTCCAAACTGGTACTTATTCCAATGTTTTAATTTATACTTCACATACTGAAGCCTCTTCACGGAGGAGTACATAGCCATACCAAAAGTTGGTTGTCCTTCAGTCCACCATCAAGAAATTGGGTCAAGAGGACTCTCCTCCCTGAGCCACCTAAGCTAAAATCTAAAAGTCAATTTCCTAGAACCACCAGCTAGAAGGGAAAAGAATTTAATCAGCCAATGATCTGATCCCCGCCAATCCAATATTTCAGAGCTTGACAACCACTTGTCACCAACCCAAAAATTGGAAACTAGAAACCTGTCTAATCTTTTAGAAATGGCTTCATCCCCAAGCCTCCTATTATTCCAACATGCCATTCGAAGGTTTAATATCCGCCGACTGAAGCCGAGCTAGATTCTCCTAAGAAGACCAAAAGAGAGGTCCAAATGAGGCACTCCCCCCCTTTTCTCCTTGAGAGAGGCAATCACATTGAAGTCACCTACCATAATCCAAGGAAGGAAAGGATCCAATGATCTCAAAAATTTGATATGAGACCATAAGAGAATCTTACCAAGTACATCCGTCAGAGCATAAATGTTGGAAAGAAAAACTCTTTCCCCCATCTCCAAACTAATTGCAACAAGAGAAGTGGAGAATCTGCTAGAGAACCACCAAATAAGAGAGACCTGTTGAGGGTCCCAGAAGCAAGCAAGACCTCGAGAGCTCCCCTACACACCCAAAAATTGACATAACCCTCTATTCCAAACCTTAGATGCATACTGCAACATACCATCCATAGATAACTTCGTCTCCTGAAGGAAAACCAAATCTGGAGAATGAGCCCGAACCAAGTCCTGAATAGCCTTTTGTCTAGGGATGCTATCCATACCCCTCACATTCCATGATAGAACAATAATTGCGAACGGTGAGAGAAGTGGGTGTCCAATGTCTTCACTAACCCAAATTCAACCATCGTCTCCTCAACCAACTTAACTTTCTCCTGATCTTTCTTCCTACCCACCTTCTAGGACTTTTCAAGAGAACTCTTTTTTAGGGGATTTTGTTGCACACCCAAAATAGGGGAAGAAGTAGAAGCTTTACTCTTACCAGAATCTCTCGAACTCGAGCCTCAAATAGGGCAAGCACCAATAGCAGTAGAGACCAAAGGAGTACTAGCTAACACACAAGGATCCCCAAGCCCATCATCAGGGGAGGGAACCAAAGAATCCTTCACTTCCCCAGGAGCCTCTGAAGATGTAACAACCATAGGCTTAGGATTATGAGCAGTAATAGGGGGAGCATCCACATGTATGTCAAGAGATATTCCATCCTCATGACGATCCTGAAAAGTCCTCTTCTGACCTCGGCCTTTGTTTCAAGGCCTAACATGCATAAACCCATCCTTATCCAGAGTCACTCCTTGCATGTTCCCTTTGCCCTTTTTTGATCCAATATTTGATGGAGCCATCCCGTTACCTCAGTTACCCGCACCAGAAGCACGTGGACACCTCCTCTAGAGATGACCATACTCTCGGCATAAGCAACATCTAAACGAAAATGTTTCATAATCTAATGGTTGAGTCCAAGAAATAGACGCCACTATCAGTTCAATAGAGTTAGGAAAAGGTTGACTCAAATCAATCTCCACTCAAACATGTGCATAGGAAAATATCCTTTTCTCCAGACTCTGTTGTGAGGGACCGATTGGTTTTCCTAGTGACGTGGTAATAGACTGTAGAATATCTCTCCTCCAACATTCAAGCAGTAGCCAAGGAAGGCGAACCCAAACCGAGACCTTGGACGGTAGTTCTTCCGCTGAATTAAAGCCTGCATGCTAAGGTTTAATGAACAATCCAACCTGGTTATAGAAGTATGAGCCACCCTCAAAAGCCTTATTTTTATTTGAAATGCATGAAAAGTCAACCAAGAAGAAATTATTCACATCTACAGAACCTTGAAATCCCCCTCTGGGTTCCATGTCCTTTGAATCCAAAGTTCAAGGAAAGGAAGAGAAACCCTCATCCCCAAAAACTTCTAGATTAAGACATGCTTGCTGAAATACTCTAAATCCTCAACCACTGCTTCCTTTTGAATCACCACCACCGGGTGCACTTGAGTCCTTTCCAAACATCCATTAATCTTTTGCACTTTGAACACACTAGTACGAGGAAAGCTCACGCCAGAAGAGGATGAAATGGGGACCCCAGCTCCATCCTCCTCCATAGCAGAATCTCCCAACACCTAATCCAAAGGCACAATCAATGCCATTTAAAGAACTTGACACAATAAAAAAACCCTAGCTGAGATATTCCACACTAGACCAAGGTTGATTCAAAGCCTAGAGCAGGCTTGCATGTACTAGAAATAGAAAAAAAGGGGAAATACTCCCTTCACCAACGAGCAGCCACACCCTCCCACATAGAAAAAAGCCTGACCACCAGCAAAAAGATCTAGAAACCATGGCTAGAGCATACACCACCACCAAGCTCAAAAGGTAATCGCACCAGCCTGCAACCCGCAACTCAAAACAGATTAAAACAAGGCAAAAAGTCACTGATCTCCCCCTATGCACCAATCCAGATAGAAGAGGTAGGAAAATGACATCCACGAACACATGCAACAGCTAGAGGAGACATGCAAAATGGGCCTCAACAACCATGGGCTAGCATGCTCATAGAGCAGTAGGAGCAAGCGTTCACCATCTCATTATCAATACCATGAAACTATTAATTCAATATGCTAATATATAAAAATATAGAGATTTTAACTTAATCTCAAAATCAATTCCAATTCTAAGTAGACATGCCTATTGATAAATCAACTAGTTATATAATCCTTAACTCTATTAATAAATTGGGATTCCTAGAGAGATAATGATGGAACCAACTTATTGAGTGGGAGATTGACAAATTTTCAAGTCACTTTTGAATGTAGTAGGGATATACAATATCTTCATTTCCCAATCATCTTATAATGAAAGAACAAATCAATTTAATATTAAAACTAATATTGAGAATTATTCTATTATCAATTTAAATACACAATCTATTAAAATTGACATATTCAAGACTTACATTTGATTCATTACACATAACTATAATTTTGTATAAAGTACACATATTCAAAAACCTATCATATGTTTCGTATAACATTATGAAATATTTATAAATACTATGTTAATATAAATAAACATATCCAAAGCAAACATTTTAAATAAAATATTTGTTATTAATTACAATAATATAGGATCTGTATATATTTGTAATGGTAATTTGCATACCCACATTAAACCCTCTTAGATTCTTAATTCATTATGTCTATTTCAATACATTGTTTTAATACAATTACATAATGAGAAGTAGCTATCATCCTAACATTTATATATCTCTATGTTTGTTTAATTATTTTACTCAAATAATTATATATATAAACACTAAACTATCAAATATAAAGATACTTAAGTTATAATTATTATAATCCAAATAATATATTTAATATATCATGCAAACTTATACTTATATATATATATGAAATTAATAATAAAATAAAAATAATTTGACTACTATATTATTTAATATTAAATGTTAGAAATTTGATTATCTAAAATATTATAATTATAATACACATTTACATTTTTAATCATTTATATAATAGTAAATATTAAATTTATTTGCTTTCTTTTAATTTATTAGTGGTGTGTATGCTGAAAACTAAAAAAGTTGATTTAATCCATAAAACCAAATCAAAATTTCAACATAACATCAATGAAGCCTTTCTTAAATGAAAGGACATACAAAAATGTAAACTAAACTATGCAAAACCAAAACACATGCATTCAAAAGAAAACTAACTCCATTGTTCTCCTATTCACCAAGATCTTGATTTATGCATTTGGTGCTCTCAGATTTTCACAAGCACAAGTGCAACAAGAAGCTATGATGAATGAAAGAGAGGATTGTATAATCAAAATTGAATCTCGAAATTGAATGTGTTTTTTGGTGCGAAGAGGGGGTTTATATAGATGTCCTCACGGGGTAGATTTAAGTTGCGGGAGAGATGTAGGATAAAAGAGTGAAATGGAGATTTTCATAATTATCCCATATTGCTTAATCAAATGAGATTGATGGGAATGAGAGAGATAAATGGGTGACTTTATGATATGAAGTAGGTTTAGGAGTTATATTTAAAGTGGATTTTTGAATTAATGAATGATTTAATTTAAATGAATTTATATATTTAAATGATTTAATATGCATGGATATTTTAGCGATTAATGCAAATGGAGTAATATGAAATGGATAAATGATTGACTATGTGGATGGATAAATGCTTATAAATGCTTATAATATGGGTAAATGCTTTAAATGAATTAATAGACAAATAAAAGAAAAGTATTAAATGAATTAATTAAATAGATAATAATATCCATTTAATTAATAGATGAAAAATAGGACGATTGTGAGGACAAATTCTGAGTTTCTACATTTTTCCCCTCTTTGAGACAATGCAGCCTATCGCGTTGTTTCAAAGAAAAAGATATGCCCCAGTGTAAGGAAGAATGAGATGAGGTAGAGATATGCCCCGTTAAGAGGACATGCGGATTCAAAGAACACGAGTGTGCTCTTGAAATGGATGAGAGGACTAGAAGATGAAGGACAAAATGATAGAGGAAAATAGATAAGGATGATGGAAGAAATGATAGATGAAAAAAAAGAGATATGAAGGAAATGAAGGTGATGAAGCTTCTTGTGCTTTACAAAGTGCTTTATCATCATAGAGCGATAAAATATGACAAATAGACAACAAACACCATGGTATGACATAGACCAAGGTGTGCAAGGTCATCCATCTGTAAAAGAGATAGTCATAGACAAGGAATGTCCTAACTCATACTTAGGGAAAAGTTGCCCCAGTCTTTTTGCCAAGACAAATCGCAAACAACAATCAAATAAAAGACGAGTCATGAGACATCATCGGTCCTCTAAATCCTTCATGGGACATCCTCGAGGTAGCTAGTAACATGACCAAAGAAAATCCAAAAGATAAGACAAAATAGACCAACAAGGTCAACAACCATTCAGATTGTTTTCCAATAAGTGTTTGCCAATGTGTTAAGTGACCAAGTAAGTGATGAGTGGAATGTTTTGACAAGGCTTGGTTTTAGGAAAAGAAACATGTAGTATAAGACGTCAAGTCTGGTTTCAATCATGCAACTACCTATATAAGGAAAATGACAAAGTGTGACAGTGACAAGGTCTAGTTTCAGGAAGGACACATCCTATATAAGACCATTGGTTGTGATCAATTTGACTAGTTTGATTGATTTGACAAATGACTAATTTGACTTAGAGACTTGTTGGCTTGCTTGTCACGTTGATTCAAGATTTGTGTTTGAAGTGCAGATGATTATGTCATGTTTGAGTTAACATTGTTTGATTTATTTTGATTGACCCGACGAACCCTAAAAGACTGACCTAGGGGGCCTCGGGGACTCATCGACAAATGACCTTTCCTACATAGTAATGCGCAAAGACCTCATAGTTTGACATGACCCTTGACTTTGTTTCCATGACAAAGGACTGAATCATGATTTTATTTGACAACACTTAAAGTACTGACCTGATGCCTCGGGGGCACATCGATGGATGACCTTTCCTACGTGCAGTTGCAGAGGCAACGTAGTTTGACAATGACAAAGGCTGACATGAATGACTTTGACTATGTTTTTGGGATTTTTTGAAAGTTATCTGAATGTTTTTGGGTTTTTCGCATGTTTTGATTTTTTTGGATTTTGAAATTTTATTATTTTTTGTCTTTGGAATGTTTTATTTTTTTGTCTTTTTGAAATGTTTTGATTTTTTTGTATTTTCGAATGTTTTGACCTCCAATGACAAGTGTAGAATCCAATGAAGTCCGGTGTTAGGAAATTTCCCCCAATCAGGTATAAAACCAACCAATAGGGAAGGGATGGGATGGGGATGTATTATGGAAAAAAGATGAAGGATGAAAGGGAAGAAGACGTCAACCGCTCATAAGTCATGATAGAGATGATAAGGCCTAATGATGGATGTGAAATAGGAGATGATGGAAGGTAAAGGCATTAATATGAATTAGGGTGGAAGGCCAGATAGAGTGATAGTAGATGATGGAGAAAAGGCTGGCTACACATGGCACTTGTTTGCTAGGTTTTCACCATGGTACTTATCCAAAGCGCCACTGATGTGGTTTTCACTAGTGGGCAAATTTTTTCTCTTTACTATTTTATGGATTTTATTTTTTTTTTGTATTTTTTCAGGACTTTTCTCTTTTTTTTGTATTTTTTCAAGATTTTTTCCTCATTTTTTTGTATTTTTTGAGGACTTTTTTTTCATTTTTTTGTATTTTTTTAGGAATTTTTCTCATTTTTTTGTACTTTTTCAAGACATTTTAGCCTGGCTTTTTAAAGCTAGGTATAGAATTGATAAACACTAGATCCATAGAATGCCTTAACGATGCCCTGATCTTGTTTGAATGACCGTATTGGATGAAAGGACCTAATCTGGATGATGAGTGCAAGCGACAAATATGAAGGGTGGTAGATGTAGCAGAGGAAAGAGGCTAGGGTAGGATCCCTAATGTGCACACTACATGGGCCATCAGGCTTCAGACGAAAAGGAGCTTGGGAGACCAATGAGAGAGTACGTGAAGGGGTTTTCATCAAAGATACATTGAAAGACATCACCAATGGTGTGATATGATAGATATGTGAACATGGATGGGTGGAATGGAATATATGGTATGAGTGAGAGTGACGTGGATAGATACCTTGGATCAACAAACCCTTTATTTGACTTTTTCCTTGATAGATGCCCCCAGTAATTTTTGATGGAGAGACATACTTGGAGATCAAATTTTACTTGCTTTCACTTTTGACTTTTATTTTTGATTTGTCTAAAATATTTTTATTTTGGCTAGGGGACTTGTCTTGATCTTCTTTTGTTCTTGATTTTTCCAATAGCTTTTTATTTTGGCTAAGGTACTTGTATTGATCTTCTTTTGTTTTTGATTTGTCCAATAGCTTTTTATTTTGGATAAGGGACTTGTCTTGATCTTCTTTTGTTTTTTATCTGTCTCTTGATTCTTGATCTCATTTTAAAGATAGCTCGTTCATTGGAGCTTTTCCTTTATTATTTTCTTGGGATATAACTTGTTGATCCATGTCTATGATGCGAGTGGATGGGAGTGAGATGGATGAAATAGGTGAAGTGACAAGAATGTTTAGTGGATGAATGGGAGTGGCGATGCCATCAACAAAGTCTTCCTTTTTGGTACTGCTAACGTCAAAGGAAGCTTGCACATCCTTAATGACTTGGCAAGATGGATTATTAGAGGTGACAATAGGAGATACGTATCCTAGCCAAGGGTAGGTGGGATGGAAGGATGTTGATTGGATATCCTTAGCGGGGTCATGATTAAAGAGTGGGTTATCATAGATGTCGTGGTAAAACAAGGGGCTATCATAGATATGAAAAGCTTGAGTGGAAGTAGATATGGAAAAGGCAGGTGTACCATCAAGATCCCAAAAGGTTTCAATCCAAGAATAGCCATCTTTTTGTGTTCCTTCTACAGCTATCTTGACATCAACGTTAGAATTCTGAACCTTCTCAACGAAATTAGCATTATCTTTTGCTAGTAAATTATCCATACGGTATTCTCTACATCCCATATCATGGACATGGACCTTGGGGTTTGATGGTATAGTAAATGAAGTGGATGAATTGGTCAATGAAGATGGATCAATGTAGCGAGATGATGAGGCCTCTTGGTTGATAGGCACTTGGAATTGAGTAGTCCCTCTCAGATTGCTACAATATTGGAAGGGGTCAGGATCTCCTGTGACTATAATTTTAGTGCCTTCATGAGGAAACTTTAGAAATTGATGGCATGTGGATGGAATGGCTTTCATGGCATGGATCCATGGTCGGCTGAGGAGTAGGTTGTATGGTAGTTCAAGATTCAGGACTTGGAATGTGGTATCTAGTACTGCAGGTCCAACCTTGATAGGTAGTGTAATAACGCCCTCAGAAGAACATTCTTCGTCATCATAGGCTTTGATGAAAATTCTTTTAGTTGTATCCACACATGCTTTAGAGAGTCCCAATGCCTTCACCATTTTTAAAGTGAAAATGTTTAATCCGACTCCACCATCTACTAGGACTCATCTAACCTTGCATTTGTTGATGAAGACCTCAAGGTGCAATGGGTCATTATGGTTTGACTTGGGTGTAGAGTAATCTTTGTAAGAAAAAGAGACATGGTGAGAGTTGGCCAAATATCCAACCATGGCTTCAAATTGGTTGTCCAGGTTGGTAGGGACAGAGGTTTCTTTTAGAGCCTTATCGAGGATAACTTTGTGTTCAGGTGATATGCGCAGAAGCTCAAGGATGGAAATATGTGCACGTGTCTTTCCCAATTGGTCAACAAGATTGTATTGGGCTTTGGAGTGTGGCTACTTTGGAGGAGGACCAAATATGGTAACCTTAGCTCTGCGTGTAGTAATGACAATTTTAGGTTGCTTCTTAATGGTGATTGTGTTAACATGATCATCAACAGCTTGAATGTGGTTAATAATTATGTAGTAAAAAGAGGCATTGGTATAATTGGCATGGTGGTTTGTCTTTTGACCCGAACTGGAGGCTTTTCCATGGTCTTGCAATGGATTGTTGAAAATTGTATGGTCTTTATTGGAAGTTTTTTGTTGTCCCTCGACCTCTATGGTACCATTTTCAATTAGGTCTTGAATCACATTCTTCAACTGACAGCATGATGAGGTCTTATGCACTTTGATGTGATGGTAGTCACAAAAGGAATTGTCATCCCACCAAGAGGGTTTGAATTGTCTTGGGTTGTATGGTTTGGGCTCTAGGAGTTGTATGATGTTTGGTTGTACTAGCTTCTTTAGGAAAGATTCAATTGGTTCTTGTAAAGGAGTGTATTTTCTCTGTGTGTATTTCCTTGGTTGTCTTGGGGTTCCCCGTTCTTGATTATTTTGTATCATGTTAGCTGCTTGGTTGGAAACATATGGTGTGTTATTATTTGTGTTGGGTGCTTTGAGAGTCCATGTGGAACCTGTTTTGGTCATAGCTTTCACGTCCACGACCCCATCGTTTGTTACATTCTTATTGCGAGACCAAAACTTTCTTTTGTCGTTAGAGGTGTGTTGGTTGTGTGTGTTTTTGTTTCCATATACAAGTTCACCTTGGGTGATTAGGACATTTTTGAGTGTCATGCCTTTCTTAACTAAGTCTGTAAATGTGGCACAATAATGTACTTGTAGAGGGTGTTTCAACTTTGGCTTGAGGTTTTCTACAAACATTTCCACTTTTTTTTATTCAAGAATCTCAATAGGACATCGACTCACCATACTACCCCATCATTGGAAGAAAGTAATAAAGGGATCTCCTTCATCTTGTGTCAAGTGGCATATGGTAGAAATTGTGACATCATTTTCAATGTTATAAGCATAATTCTCCATGAATTTATTGGTGAGGTCGTCCCATGGCTTTATAAACCCTTTAGGTATCAGTGCAAACCATTCAAGTGTCAGCCTCGTAAGACTTCTAGGGAAGAGTCTCAAAAGGTAGGAGTGATCGTATGCGACATCCACACAAGCAATGGTGAATTCTCATATGTGCTAGATAGGATTGCTCTTTACCTTATACTTAGTCAAGGTAGGGATGATATACCCAGGAGGGAAAGGAGGCATGTATATGCTAGTGTCATATGGGTAAGGATGTAAATCATGTGATGAGTATGTCTTCTTGTTTGACACTTGCATCCATTCTACTTGCTTTTGTAGGGTGGACAATTGAGTAGTCAAGGAATCTATTACGAGATTGTTGGAAACATTGTTATGAGGTCCTATATTTGTCTTGTGTGGTCCCATGTTTTGTTGAGATGACATTTTTTGGTTAAGAATGTTGTGTGCATGTGATGGATTTTGATTGTGTCCATGAGTATGAATGTGTGATGTGTAAGTTGGGATGTGAGAAGTGGTTGAGCTATGTTGCATTTTTTGGGTGTGTTGTCCATGTATATTTTGGTTTCCAAAAAAGGATCCATGTATGTAGCCATATGATATGTTAAGAGGTTGTGTCATTTTTTATCCTTGTCCTTGTTGAAAAGGATTATAACCATGTGAAGTGTTTGTATTTTGACTATGTAGGGCATTCGTATTTTGTCCTTGCAAGGTGTTTGTATTGACATGAGGGCCTTGTGACATGGTGTTGTGTTTGATTAAGGTCCTTGGATGATAACCCTTCTTTCCTTAGGTCTACCAAGTATGTTAGATGTGGATGCCCCTATGGCCTAAGATGATGACCCAAAGGGAGTAAATGTTGAGCCAAAGGGTTGTGTTGTGAATAATGGTTGTGATGTGGTTTTTGTCATGGGTTGTCACATAGATTGTGTTGCAAAGATGGATGAAGTGTTGGTAGTTGTGGTACTTTGGTTTGTTGTTCCAATCGATATGGAAGTGTTAGGTTGTGGTGTAGATTGTCCTTGGCTTGTTTGTGTGTTGTTCTTGGGTAACATTGCTCCTCGTAAGGTATTAACATCAAATCCTTGAGGTAGTTTAACTCCTTCATGTAAAAGCTTGGCTAAATATCGTTGGGCGTCCAACATGAAAATTTCGTCCACAAGAGAGGAAACATCAGGATTTTGTGCAGCAACCTCTAGTTCTTCTATGAACACATTTCCATCCTTGTCTCTAATAAGGAATTGTTCAAAAGGATTTTGTGTCTTTGGTTGTTTATAAGATGTAGAGCCCAAGTTGGCATGGTCATGAATCTCAAGGTTGGTATTGTTGTGAGGATCATTAGTGGTATTGTCAAATTTGAGGGCCCTGGTGTAATTGTAAAGGCCATCATCATCATGAAAAAGATCCATTACTTGACATTTCTTTTGCAATCTAGTTTCAACCATATAAGACTTGCTCAAAATGAAGGTGGAAAGTATGAGACTAAGACTATGTTTTTGGTATTTTTGAAATAAGGTATGCCTAAAGGTAATGCAACTATTTTTTGGTATTTTTGGTATTTTGAGGATAAAATATTTCTAATGTATGCAACAAGACTAAAAGTGATAATGATAATGTTGGATGTTATGAAAATGTTGTTTTAGGTCTAAAATGTTGTGTTATGAAGGATGCAAATGACTAAGAGGTGATCGATAGCTATAGTAAACTTGAGGGCTTAAACACTTTTGAAAGGTGTAAGAATAGGATCACTAACCATCCAAGGGTATACCAATGTTTCAACTAGGATTTTCAAATGGACTTTTTCTAGGACAAGTGAAAAGAATGACAAGGTGAGTTTCCCAACTAGACTTGTGAGTAGGAGATTATGACAAAGGACTAATTTAAAAAGTGACTTGGTCAAATGACAATCATTTGTTGAAGCAATGATTCGTACCAAGGTATAGAGAGTTCTTCTATCCTAAAATACACAAGGTGCAAAGCCTAAAATTCTGAAAAAGGTAGCCTAATGTGATGTTGGGATATGCAATTAATGAGGATGCTAAGGTACCTAAAATGGGGACCTACTAATGGAATGATGATATGCAAGGTGAATGGAGAAAGTTTCTAGTTTTAAACAGGAATCACAACAAGAAGTTGGTCTGAAAATGGATCTCGTAGGTTTGAATTTGATTTTGGCAAGAGTTTGACCTGATTTTGATTGTTTTGTTTGAAAATGTTGCTTGGTCTGAAGTTGTGAAGTGTTGCAATTTTCAGGTGTAAGGTTTGTTTGCTTGTTTGTTTGAAAGACATACGCATAAAACACAATGTCTTGAGTTTTTTTTTTATTGTGAATGTTGTTTGACTATCGTGAATAGAGAGCCCATTTGTAATAGTCTAAGAATTGGGAGGCCCACTCCCACTCTCATCACCAACAAGTCTCAATGGACCAAGGATCTCGTGGCTTGGCTTCGAATGACGCTAGCCACTCCTTGGGATACAAATTTTGTTCTCCCCCTTTGATATAGCCTACCGAGAAATGTGCTTGAGGTCGAACCCTAGGGTAATGAAATCCCCAGGCAAGCCTCCTACTAAAAATAAAAAGGGAGACTAATGTGTATTTCTCGTCACCTAGGATCGCACAAGTGCACAAGGGGAGAGGATATGTACACACTAACTCGGGTAACACATAATGTGCAAGCGCACCAAACATGATAAACAAAGTTATTTTTAAGCACCAATTGAAGTGTTTGCTATACTAAAAGACAATCGGTTTTAAAAATAAAATCTTCAAGAAATGTCCTGCACCAAATGTCATTAGTAGTTTCAAGTCTCCAAGTCTTCGACAAACGTATATTCAAGTTTTCACTCTAAGTCTTTGACATGCGAACTTGCAAAAAATCCCAGAGATTAGCCACAAAATCAAAATTAAACTAAGAAAGAAAAATGACATTAATCTAAACCTAACTAAATTAATCTAGCTAACCAAAATTTAATCTAAATTAATTAAACAAAATTAAAATTAATTCTAAACCAAAATTAATCTAAATTAACAAAATTAATTACTAAAATTAATCTAAATTACTAAAATTAAAATTAATCTAAATTAATCAAAACTAGAATTAATCTAAACTAAATTAATTGCTAATATTAATCTAAATTAACAAATTAGTTACTAAAAATTAGCTACTAGAAATCAACTACTAGAAATTAGAAATTAGAATCTAGAAATTAGCAACTAGAAGTTAGAAACTAGAAATTAGCAACTAGAAATTAGCAACTAGAAATTAGCAACTATAAATTAGAAACTAGAAATTAACAACTAGAAATTAGAAATTAGAAACTAGAAATTAGCAACTAGAAATTAGCAACTAGAAATTAGAAATTAGAAATTAGCAACTAGAAATTAATATAAATTGTGGAATTGTAAACAATGATGGCATCATGATATTAACGTTGTGTAAGACCTCTAGAATAGGGGATAATATTCAAATTATTCCAATAGATGTGCATGCATGATGTCAAACCACAAGAAGCTCGATGGTAGACTCCTCAAATGAATGAAAGATTACGCTTCACATTTACCAGTAGAAGAAACTATGAGGAAATACTCATCCATATTTCTTACAACCGCTGCACAACAATGTATGGAAAAGAGGGAAAATCTGATAAAATGTTAGCTTCAAATTCATATTATCATCCAAATATTCAACCATACAATAGAATATCAATTAAACCATAATGGGAAAATGTTTAAATATTGTAGAATATTTGGATTCAACATAATTTTTTCTGCAATATTGTTGCAAAATAATTCTAAAATAAGCATGCAGCCATAGACTAATTTCACGTCGAGTTCACCATTATGTGTATGCTGAAAACTGAAAAAGATGATTTAATCCATAAACCCAAATCAAAATTTCAACATAACATCAATGAAGCCTTTCTTAAATGAAAACACATGCAAAAATGTAAACTAAACTATGCAAAACCAAAACACATGTATTCAAAACAAAACTAACTCCATTTTTCTCCTATTCACCAAGATCTTGATTTATGCATTTGGTGCTCTCATATTTTCATAAGTAAAAGTGCAACAAGAACCTATGATGAATGGAAGAGAGGATTGTATAATCAAAATTGTATTGAAAATGAAGGTAATATTGTAGCTTAAAACTTGTAAAACTATGAGACTGCAGATTTAATTAAGTGTTCTTTGTGTATGATTAATCTGTTTAGATCAATTTTACCAATTGTAGAAAGAGATAGAAGATTGTAGAAGAATGAGACAAGAAGATAGAAGTGACACAACATATACGTGGAGAAACCCTTTCGGGAAAAAATTCCACCATGTAATATGAAGTCAAACCAAAGTCTTCCTCAATTTAGGAGCCCCAAATTGAACACTTAACTGAACTTTGGTGAAGAAAATATCTTGCAAACTCCACCTCAAAGTTGGCGCCCAAGAATGGACCCACTTGACTGAGCCTTGTAAATATCTTCTCGTGCAAAAGGTGTTAACTGAAAGATGCCAACTTGGGTGCCCAAGGTGGTCCCAAGTCAATCTTAGTTAACTGAAACATATCTCTCCATTAATTCATGTAAACATTATGCATGATTGATCATCCCCACTTAACTAAAAGTATCCACCTGTTATCTGTCATGCAACTGAAGTCATTAGTCATGCAACTCAAGTCAACTCAAGTCAACTAGCATTCAACTCAAACTAACTACATGCAACTGAAGATAACTGAACCATAACTGAACTGAACTGAACTCCACTCATGTAAATATCAATCCCTAATTTGTAGGATAAAAACATGCATTACTGAAGTGTTATCAATCCTCCAAACAATTAACTTAAGCAAGGTGGGTTCCACCTTCCATATGGGTGCCCCATGTGCTCCTATCTCGTAGGAGCTCTTCTTGGACGTCCCCACATGTTCCTATCATTTGGGAATAATCACAAATGTCAATTTACATGTTCATTTCATTCGAATTTAATCTCTTTCTAATCCTAGTGTTGGGGAACACTTTCCAAGGACTTAGGAGATGCATGAAATATGTTTAGGATTTCAATTAAATGGCATCCCATTTCCAACAAATTGAATGTGTTTTTTGGTGCGAAGAAGGGGTTTATATAGATGTCCTCATGGGGTAGATTCAAGTTGCATGAGAGATGTGGGATAAAAAAATGAAATGGAGATTTTCATAATTATCCCATATTTTTTAATCAAATGAAATTGATGGGAATGAGAGAGATAAATGTGCGACTTTATGATATAATGTAGGTTTAGGATTTATATTTAAAGTGGATTTTCAAATTAATGAATGATTTAATTTAAATGGATTTATATATTTAAATTATTTAATATGTATGGATATTTTAATCATTAATGCAAATGGAGTAATATGAAATGGATAAATGATTGACTATGTGGATGGATAAATGCTTATGAATGAATAAAATGCTTATAATATGGATAAATGCTTATAAATGATTATAATATGGGTAAATGCTTTAAATGAATTAATAGATGAATAGAAGAAAAGTATTAAATGAACTAATTAAATAGATAATAATATCCATTTAATTAATAGATGAAAAATAGGATGATTGTGAGGACAAATTATGAGTGCCTACAAGTGGTTACATCATTTAATATAAAATTGTTAAAAATTAATTATATGAAATATTATAATTATGATATATTTATAATTTTTAATCATTTATATAATAATTTGTTAGTATATGTATAAATAATTTATAGTTTCCACATTCTTAGATATCATAATATGGTGGCATTCACTAATGGGACTTAATAATAGAATAGAGTGTAATTATTTTAAATAATTTGAAGTATGTTCTTAAGAGTTTTGAAGTGGATAAACACTATCCATGTAATAATTATTTGATTCTTCTTAGATAATTTTATATTAATATTTTTTTGATTTGTGAATATGAGTAATTTTTAGTTTGGTCTAAGTCAAGTAAGGCCACAAACAAGAGACCTCATCTTCATTATGAACACTATGTATTAACATAATAGTGTAAATCATAAAATCAATGACTTAGCAAGAATTAAAAGTACACCACCTCAATAACCCAACGAGGGTTTGAATCTAGAAGGGTGAATGATTCAAACCTACGAGTTCAACAACACAAGAGTTTAAATCCCACAAGTTTAATAATCCAATAGGGGTTTGAACCTTGGTGACAAGGACAACATTATGATTTAACCATCACATTATGCCATGAATGCCAACTCTATGTACAAATATTTGTATTGCTTATACATCTCAAATTAAAATTATATTCTTAGCTTAAAATTTAATATATTATTTTAGTAATTAATATCACGACTAAGTTTGACCATTCAAAACAATCTCTCATAATTGCTCATAGTCTTATTGGATTTAGCTAAACACAATATGCTTGTAGATTAATTGTTGATAAGTTAGCTAATTAATAACATAAATGGGGCATTGCATATATCATAAAAATTAGCAAAGAGGAATAGGGTAGTAGCTTTATATACAATTAGAGAATATTATGAACTCACATGTTGTGATTTAATTATACTATCCATTATTGAACTTGGGGTTGTGACATTCTAGTAGATTGATAAATAACTTATGTTATGTTCAAATTTAATCCCACATTTATAATTCTAATTTGTACACCTACAATTTGAGACCTTTTCTACATTTATAAATGTAATATATAACTTTGGTCTTTACAATTCTTATCTTTAATAATTTGTTTATCTTTGCTACTTGAAAATAGTGGTGCTTAGAAGCACCATTAGAGATTGTTGTGCTAGGAGAGGAAGGTGACTAGCTTCTCACCTTCTGCCTTAGTTAAGATTTTGGTTCAATTTAATGATTTTAATCAAATTCAAAGACATGCCAAGATAAAAGTGTAAATTCCTATGTTTGTCCTTATGACCTTAGATGTTGGTGCATTGCTCATAGATACTCAAATGTGTTATTAAATTGATAAATCTATTTATTTGACCGATGTTTAAAATGAATTAGTTATTTTCCTTTTACAACCTAGAGGCATAATTTTAGTATTTAATACTTGATTGATTGGGAAAAGGCTAGTTGGAAGTGAGTCAAATTAGGTCCATTATTAAAATTGAATTTGAAAGCTTGCATGTCAAAACCACACATACAATTCTAAACAAGGCTTAGAATCAAAATTATAGTTATCAAGTAGGATAGGTAACAACATATATGAAGGTTGGGTTCAAACCATTAGGGAATTAATATTGACAAATAGATAGGGTGTAGGTTGTATTCCTTGAATCTTGAACACAAATATGTCACTTAACGCTAGTATATTCTATTTGAGACAAAGGGTCAAAGTGAGACCAAAATGAATGATGAAAACTACTCGGGATACAGTTCTCACCCTTACATATTGTCCCCATTTTGACTTACATGTGAATTACTATGATTATGAATGTCATATAAACAAGTCTAGTCAACATGAAAGTAAAGAAAAACACATTTTAAAATAATATGGATAAGGATGATGAATGTGCTCCTCATAGTGGTGACTACATCTTGAAACCTATAAGCACAAAATTGTATCAATTATGTCTTGTAGATGAAGGAACACAAAGACCACTGAGAGGGGGGGTGAATCAGTGGGCTGCAAATTTTAACTTTCTGAGCAATGTAACAACAAACTCTATAAACATGAAACATAAGAAAAGGAGAGGCAACAAAACCAATCACACAAAGTGCATCCCACAACACAAGATGTACTAGGAAAAACCTAAAATGGGAAAAAACCTCGGTGAGAATAGCTGCTAGAGGCTACTGCTCCAATCCATCCTCACAATGAAAAAGTTCTTCTGTTACAAAATATGGGCACCAACCCAAAGGAACACCAATTCCTGATTTATGAGCACCAACTCAAAGGAACACCTATCCCGAGTTTATGAGCACCAACTCAAAGGAGCTTCTACACCTAATCTGAGCACCCACTCAGATGATTACAAAATAAGAAATGTCTTATTACAATTTCAGTATCATGTTACAAATTGGATTTTGTAACTCATATAAATTTTTGAACTTATGAAGTGTTTGATGTCTTTGTTGTCCTCAAACAACTTCCAGTCTCAACTCACTCTGCAAGCATTCATGCACTTACCCTGCAAGACTTTATGATATGCATTCATACAATAAGTCTTTGCAAAACTATCTCATGCCTTCACACACTTCTACATAAAATAAGAACACTCTTCACTCAGAAGTACATACTCTATTTTTATAGTCATCTAATCACTTCTCACACCACTCTTCTCTACACACATTGGAGAAGAAAACTCACACAAACACACATGCATCCCTTCAAATGAATAATAATCATTGTTATAAAACACTCCTGAAGTTCCAAGAGAAAATTCGTAGCCCTAATGTTTAAACAAATAATTCTGCAATTTTCTGTTAGTAACATTCTAGCTTTTTTGTAGCAATCAGACTGCAGATTTTTGATAAATCCCTGTAGCTGTCTACAAAACATTAAAACCTCAAATCTCATTTTGCTTCTATTATTCCACCTACACATATTTAATGCTTTTCTGGAGCAGCTAAAATATTCGATACTTCTTCTTTTTAGACAGGCTGCCATTAGAAAAAAAAAACTTCTTTTATTTTTTAATCAAAAACAAAATCAAATCCTTGTAGCTTACAAATCTGATTGCAATGTCTAATTTGCAATAAATAATTTTATCTAGGGCATCCCCAGAAACTATAAGAGGTATGACACCCAAATAAAAGCTTTGAATAATATTTTCATTAAGTGTTGCTACAAAAACTTCATCGGTAAGTAAATAATCACTCAATAAAATATGATATGCATCAAAGGTTTTTCTTGCCTAGAAAAATATGATATCAAATCAATAATAAATGGAAAAACTATTTTAGGGCATTTATAAGAGGCATGAAATCCAAAAAAAAAAAATTTAAAAATCTTTTCACTCAATCACTGCTATAGAAGCTTTGTTTCCAAGCAAGGAATAAAATCTAATTTTATTTGACCCAACTCAAAGCAGCGCAAAAATAGGTAAAAATATGATAAGCATCGATAAAAAAAAACCACCATACCTTGTGTTGAAAAAAATTCCAAATAAAATATTTAAAATTTAGGGTTCAACCAACACCACATTATCCTGTAGCTGTCAAAAAATTTGATCACTGACAGAAGAAAATCTAATCTTCTGAAGCAGCACACAAAAAAAACTTTGCGTATCCACAAACCCTAGCAGGATAAACTTTACATATCACTAAGTTGTCATTCTTCCAATCTCCTTTTGCCGAGTCAGCTTTCTCATTGGTCGAAGTTGAAAAGTTGGCTTTTTGCATATTAAAATCATAACTAGATTTTTAAAGTCATTTTGACTTTGTTGAACTCGTCACTGTGAAGCTCCTGTCGCCAGGAAATGAACTTCCTGTCGCCTGAACTGTACTCAACTGTAACCACAAACTGAGATGTTTCTGTAGCTATTCCTGTTCCTATAGCTGCATACAAACATTGTATTCATTGAGTTGAAATCAATGAAAATCTAATGCCAACCAATCAAAACTTAAATTCCAACAATCTTTAGCTAATGCCAACAGTAGAAATATAAATAAGCTCATGAAAAACTACATAAACGTCAACAACAATGCATAATAGGAAAAAGAGAGATTGTTAGCAAGGGGGCTTTGGGGAATTACAGTCTAGATATTTGTACCCTAGTATCCCTTATGTAGTTTTTTTAGACCCCAAAGGATACAATGAGAGAAAAGAGTAATTACGGAAGAGAAAACTATATCCAAATGTATTCCATACCTAACTTAAACAATAATAAGATTCATTCATAACCTATATGCATTGATCAATCCTTATATCTCCATATATATATAATCATATAAGAGTTACATTCGTAGGTCTTAGTCTCTGCTTTGTATTACGATGCTTTCTTATCACTTATCTATATATCTCTCTCTTTACTCTACTATCTATTAAATACATATATTAATGCTTGGTCTCTTATAGAGATGTGACCCTTATAGGGAACCCCTTACCCTTTCTTCCTTGTCGGCTTAAGGCTCTACAAGTCCTTTGCGATAGGTTGTGGAAGGTTTCACTCTCTACCCTATACCATGCTAACATTATCCCCCTCTTCAAAATTATGTCTTTTCCTCAAGGCATGTTGTTCAGTTGCCTAGGAGAATATGCTTGTATATGATAGATTCAACTATACTAGTGTAGTATTTCATTGTTGTTTTGCTTGTTGGAGTATTGTGATGTACATCCTTGTGTTTTTATATGTGTATCTTTTACAAGACTCTTAGGTATTTGGATTTTTTGTACTATAATTTTTCCCTCTCCTATGTAAGGAAGCTAAGGTAGCGAAACAACTTCCTACCCTAATCTTGAGAGGAGGATAATGCAAAAATTTAGAGATCTTTTCAACAATTACAAAAACTTAAATAGAAATAAACATAAATATCATGCATACCACAAAATAGTGATTTACATGGTGAAAACCCTTTTAGGAGAAAAACCTCACACTCCAAAAGATGCCCAATATATTATTCAAAAATCATGAAGATTACAATATACTTGCAGATAAAGCTTGTCACAAGAGTATCACCAACCAGAGATCCAGAGGCAACATGACCGCTATCAGAATCTCAGAATACATCATAATACATAGTTGTAATACAATACCCTCATAAAATAGGGTTTCCTTCTAGGGAAAGTCAAGCCAAAAAAATATCTACCATCTTATCTGAGACCTAATGATGAATGATCCAGATTTACAATAATAAAATATGGCTTTTGGGAGCACTTCCCCCGAGCCCCCGTCGAGGTGTGTGGCCCCTAGACCCCTCACCGAGGGGATGATCCCCTCTAACCCCTTGCAAGGGATTACGCCCTGCAACCCCCCATGCTTACCTATCAATAGTAAACCTTATGTAATTGCAAGGTTGAGACACATTTCCCTAACAAATCTCCCACTTTTTGAACACCTTGCAAGAGCAACAAGAGGGAGTATAAACATCATCTCTTAATTGCTCGGGGTTGAAAGACCTATAAACTTTGAACACCATATGAACTTCTCTATGCTCACAAGATTAGTAAAGAATCAACAACATTCATCAAAGTATCTACCTTAACCAGCTTCACCCTACCATCTTCGACCATATATCGAACAAAATGATATTGTACATCAATGTGCTTATTCCTGGCATGAAATTTTGGGTTCTCAGCTGGACAAATCACACTTTGACTATCGTAAGAAATTGTCTCTGCACCTTGTTTTATTCCAACATCTAAAAATAGTCTCTTAAGAGAAATGTATTATTTACAAGCATGAGTAGCTGCCATATACTCAACTTTAGTAGTGGACAAAGCAACCACAACCTGTCACTTGCTCATCCAACTAATTGTACCGCCAAACAAAGTAAATACATAAGAACTAGTGGGTTGTCTTCTATCAACATCACCTGCCCAGTCTAAATCCACATAACCATGAATATCAAGGGAAATCTTGTCTTCAGTAAAATTACTATGATAACACAAGGAATACTCTAAGGTATCGCACAAATATCTAAAGACTCTTTTAACTTCATCCCAATGAACTCTACCAGGATTAGATATATATTTGGAAAGAACTCTCATTGCTTGGGTAATGTCTGGTCTAGTACAAACCATAACATACATCAAACTTCCAACTACATAGTGGTAAGGCACTTTTCTCAAGTTTTCCATCTCTGATGGGGATGTTAGATAATCTAAAATAGATAACTTTTTTCCAACTAAAAAAGGAACACACAATGGTCTACAATCATGCATGTCAAACGTTTGTAAAATTGAATTGACATACTTAATTTTGCCAAGCCATAGCTTTCTATTCACTCTATCTCTTCTACTTTTTATCCCAAGAATGTGTCTAGCTACACCAATATCTTTCATTTTAAATTTAGTTGCAAGTTGAGATTTCACTTCTGAAATCATACATTTCCCTTTACCAATAAATAACATATCATCAACATATAATGCAATAAATAGGAAATGATCACCATTAGTTTAATAATAAACACAATGATCTAATTTAGAATGCTTAAATCCCAAACTCAACACATATGTATCAAATTTTTGGTAGCACAACCTAGGACTCTATTTTAGGCCATACAAATATTTCTTCAATTTACAAACCAATTTGCTTTTACCTTTCACCACATAGTGCTCTGGTTGTGTCATATAAATATCCTCCTCCAAGTCATCATGAAGGAAAGCAGTTTTCACATCCATTTTCTCAACCTCTAAATCATAAGCAACAACAATAGAAAGAAAAAATCTAATAGATGTCATTTTTGCAATAGGAGAAAATATCTCACCATAAACAATGCCCTCAACTTGAGAGTAACCTTTTGTAACCAACCTTGCTTTGTACTTCTCAATACCTCCTTTTGAACCAAATTTTTTCTTGGACACCCATTTGTAACCAATAGGTTTTCTTCCTTTAGGAAAAGGTACAAGATCCCACATATCATTCTTTTCAAAGTTGTCACTTCTTCATCCATAGCAATCTTCTAGGATTCTGCATAATTCATACCTAATGCCTCTTCTACCGATCTAGGTTCATCCATGTTATTATTCAAAGCAAAATACATCTCTAATCATTAGGTGAATACCTTTCAGGTGATTGTCTATGCCTTGTAGACCTACAAACAAGATGAGTTGGAGGTTCTTCCTCCTCTTCTAAATATTTTGAGCTAGATAATCTCTCCTCAACTTCTTGTCTATCCATATGCCTTGATTCAACTTTCTCAAGTGTAGAAGGAAATTGAATCACATCTTCCTATTTACTTTGTTCTGGATGCAATGCAACAGAAGAAGGCTTAGTTTCTCTAAAAAAAACACTTCTACTATATATTACCTTATGTTCAATAGGATCCCAAAGCTTGTATCAAATGAAGATACATTTGACAACCTTGTTCTCCAACATTGTTCACTTCTCCTTTGGCACATGTGCATATGCCTCACAACCGAAAACTCTAAGATGTCTTAATGAAGGCTTGTGACTCAATCGTGCCTCTATAGGTGTCTTATTAACAAGAGATGATGTAGGAGACTTGTTAATCAAATAACAAGAAGTGGCAACAACTTGAGCCCAAAAAATTTGTTTCAGACTATCACCACTCAACATACTCCTAGCCTCCCCCATCAACATCTGGTTCATTCTTTTTGTAACTCCATTCTATTGTGGATAATATAGAGTTGTGTTTTGTCTATTAATAACAAAATCTTTATAGAATCTATCCAAATCATTAGAGAAAAATTCACTGCCATTATCAGTCCTCAAACATTTTATTTTCTTTCCAATATGCAACTCAACCATTACTTTAAATTATTTAAATCAACTAAAAACTTCAGATTTACTCTTTAGAAAGTATACCCATGTCCTACTATAATCATCAATAAATGAAACATAATATGTGGATTTTCCAATTGAAGGAACATCTATAGGACCAAACACATCAAAATGAATAAGATCCAATACACCACAAGATTTATGAGAACTTGAGTAAAAATGAATGTGGTTTTATTTTCCATAAATACAATGTTCATAGAAATCAAATTCAATATTACAACCAGACAACCCTTCAACAAGGTTTTTATTTTTCAAGGTCCTTAGACCCTTTCCTCCAATGTGGCTGAGTATCTAGTGCTATAACATAATTTTCTCTACAAGTAACTTTGATTAAGAAGAAAGAGCACCCTTGGGTACCCAAAAGCTAGGACCATCCGTTGAAGATGAAACCCTCACCTCTTTTGTAGACTTTCTTTTCACAAAATTACTATTGCACTCAACATTGTATGCATCAAGCTTATACAATGTGTCATATCTTACACCTCTAGCAATCACAATAGTACCTCTAACCATTTTTCATCTTGCATCAAAAAATACCACATGCACATCTGCATATCTATTAGTTTTCTCACAGATAACAAATGTCGTGCTAATCCAAGGATATGCAACACACCATTTAACCTTTTTATTCTACAATTAGGAAAATTAATTCTAGCTTTACCACGACAAACAATATTTAAATAAGAATCATCACCAAAGTACACCTTACCTCCATCAAATTATTCATATTCAAAAATCCAATCTCTATTAAAAGTCACATGGAAAGATGCACCAAATTCAATTAACCATGCATCATTACTTGCATGAGTTGCCAAAGCTGCAACAAATGCATCACCATCTTCCTTCTCAGACTCAAAATCAGAATCAAATCTCTTTTTTTTCTTCTTCTTTTCTTCTTTGCAATCCTTACGAATATGTCCAAGCTTATTGCAATTCCAACAAATAACTTTGGACTTTTCAGGAGATTTGGATCTCCCCATGGACTTGGATTTTTCATGCTTCTCATTATTCTTGCATTTTTTCTTAGGTCTTCTACGAACATTTAGGGCCTCCTTGGCATTGATGGACACCTTCCTCCTCATCTCTTCAAAAAGAAAAGAACCCACCACATCTTCAGTCTTCAAGATAACATAAGTACTCCCAATAGTCATAACAAGAGAATCCCACAAATTAGACAAAGAATAAAGCAAGATTTGAAATTTCTCCTCCTCATCCATTTTGACACCAACTAATTCCAATTAAGCCACCAACAAATTGAATTCTTCCAAGGGGTCTGTAATTCATCCACCCTCATTCTCAAGGAATATAATTTCTTCCTCAAGAAAACCTTGTTCACTAAATATTTGGCTTGATACATCTCACCAAGATTCTTCCATAGTTTTTGTGTAGAGGTCTCTCCATGGACATTGATTAAAAAAAATTCTACCAAGCACAATCTGATTAGACCCTTGGCTTTATGGTCCATAACATCATATTGAGAAGCCAAAGTAGGATCTGCAGGCCTTGAAACATTGTCATCAACAACATCCCACAAATCTCGATCTATCAATAGATTCTCCATCTTCAGCTTCCACATTTCAAAATTATTTCCATAAAATTTATCCACCTCTATTCTCCCTAACGAACTTGTCATCTAAAAATTCTTGCAACAATATCATAAGTATCTTTTGCACAAGCTCCCACTCAAATATGGATTAGTTCAAAAAATCCAACAACCCACAATTGAAACCAAAGGTGATCAGACTCTGATACCACTTGTAAGGAAGCTAAGGTAGTGGAACAACTTCCTTCTCTAATCTTGAGAGGAGGATAATGCAAAACTTCACAGATCTTTTCAACAGTTACAAAAACTTAAACAAAAATAAACATAAATATCACGCATACTGCAACACAGTGATTTACATGTGGGGAAAACCCTTTCAGAAGAAAAACCGCACACTCCAACATTCACCCAATATATTATTCAAAAATCATGAAGATTACAAAATACTTGCAGAGCAAGCTTCTCACAAGATTATCACCAACTAAAGATCCAGAGGCAACACAAACGCTATCAGACTCTCATGATACATCACAATACATAGCTGTAATACAACACCCTCATAAAATATGGTTGCCTTCTAGGGAAATTCAAGCCAACAAAATATCTACTGTCAAATTTGAGACCTAATGATGAATGGTCCATATTTATAATAATAAAATATACATAAACTTTGGCTTTCAGCGATGCTACCCCTAAGCCCCCATTGGGGCGTGTGGCCCTCGGACCCCCCATCGAGGGGATGATCCCCCTGACCCCCTCATATGGGGGTAGCCCCTATAACTCCCCCATGCTTACCTATAAATAGTAAACCTTATGTAATTACAAGGTTGAGACACATTTTCCCAACATCCTAGCACTTCGCACAAGTGAGATAGCTTGATGTTGATGGTTACTCTTAGTTGCTTCACTTGCATATTTATATTATCTATGTTCCTACAGTTGTTGTGGTTGGGCCTCAAGTTGTATGATCTAATATTTCAAATTCTTGGTGAGGTTAGGCCATTGGAGATAAAATTGGTACAATATATTAGTTTTTTCTACACTTCCTTCTATGTTCTTGATCTATTTCTCCAGTTGTGAATGTGTTGTTGTACATCTTTTTGTGGCATCCTTTATGTTTTTCTTCAAAAAATTATTGGGATTCTTGTCATATTTTTCCCTTTTGTGCTTGTAGATCTGATTGTAGACCCTCTACCAATTGTTTAAGTTGCTATGGTAGGGGAAGGGAAGTGTCCCTTTGTAGGTGTGGAATTGAATTTTATAATGTTTATATCACATATTCTAGTTGTTTTGCATTATCCACATATTGTTGAAGTATTTGTTCTCTGGCACTAGCATGAAATTATCTCCTAGTTGAAGTTTTTGGAGTGGGGAGATGTTTTCTAAATTCAACTAGGAGCCCATCATTGGTAGTTGGATTAGCTATGGTTTAGGCATTGGCTATAATTATTTTTGTTGCACCAAGAAGTCCTTGATTGATTGGATTAGAGAAACTGATGTAGATGTTCCTCCAATATTTTTTTCTTGTTTTTCATCCCTTCTTTCGCTTGGTGGACTATTTTTTGGTGAAGGTGTTGGTTGTTTCTTTTCTTTTTCCTCTTTTATGATGGAATCCAGGGGCATCCTTTTGATTTATGTGGTTTCCTCATGTAGCTTAGTAATCTCCTCATGTTGTCCCCCCATTAGGGTATCTACTCTTTTCTTTTTTTGGAACTCTTGTGCTTGAGCTCGTGTAAGGGTCAGCGCAAGATCATGGGGGTCCAAACCAAGCCCCTAAGTGGCAATGAAAATTCAAAAAAATAGAGTTAGGCAGCTTGACATAAAAATTTGAATAGGTTATTAACATAATTTAAAAAATATGTAAGAATATAATTTGTAGCAAATTGAATGTAGTTTCTAAGCTACTAATCCTCTTTTGGAAAAAAGTAAATCTATTTTGCGAAAATTTGAAATTTCAATGTAGTAAGTACTAAATTTTCAAGAAAAAGATAAACACAGGTGTATGTCTGACCAACATAAGTACAAGAAAAAATAAAAAAATTTTCTGAACCTTTCAATATAAGCAGAGGACACATGCCCAAATGTGTTGCATTTTTTTTTGTAACTTTTTACAAGTAAATGATTAGTTATGATTTTTTTGTTAGAACATTTAAAAATTATTAAAACGTGTTTGTCTAACAACCATAACTTGGTCAAAAATTTATGAACTTCAATTTTTTTCATCCTATAGTATGAGAAGCAAAGAAGGTGACACATCTTTTAGATTTGAAAAAATGTGAAATAGTTTGAAAATTATAGAAGTTTTTCAATCAGCCTATCAATCAAGACTTTAGTTGTAATGTATGTAGA
The DNA here is from genome assembly GCA_007258455.2 of Sequoia sempervirens. Classification (NCBI taxonomy): domain Eukaryota; kingdom Viridiplantae; phylum Streptophyta; class Pinopsida; order Cupressales; family Cupressaceae; genus Sequoia; species Sequoia sempervirens. The sequence goes on from VDFB02281492.1 coordinate 544,618,503, forward strand.
AAATCAATAATAATTATCTATTAAATTCAAAATAAGGCATATCTTATATTGGTGGAAAGCTGACAATTTATTTAATAAACCTTTTTTGTTTCATCAAATTCGGATAAAAAAATTGTCAACCACAAGGGTGAACTTTGGAAAACTAAAAATTTGTAAACACATTTTTTCAGTTGACTTTCTAGGTGTGGCAATCCTGAGCCTACTAATTTTGTTAGAAAAAACAGATATCTATTTGCAACAGATATTTGTTACGAATATTATTTATAATACATAATATGTATAATATATTAATATATACTATATACTATATTATTTATTATATTATATACTATATACTACATATATTTTATATAGTATATTATATATTATATACTGTAATACCCCTCATACTGTTTAGACTTATTAATTTCTATGTGTTATCTTGATATGCTGATACTATGATGATACTATTAGGGTTGATTTGGTTGGTTGTAGTTTGATGATGTTGTTATCCCTTTAGTAGACCTAATCTTTTGATATGACATTATTAGGATGATTGATGATACTCTGTGTGTTGTTTGGATTATTTGTTCATTTAAATGATTTGTCATTAATGTTTATATGTCAATGTGATGATTCTATGGTGATGTTTAATTCAGTATTATGTTATAATGCGATGGTTAATAATTAGTTATGATGCAGTAGTTATGTAATCACACTATCTTATGATCAATTTGGTTAGAAATGTTAGCTCGTTATTAATAATATAATTGTTAGAATAGATTAGGTGAGAGGACAGTGTAGCATCACTCGTTCACGAGTGCCCTGCTACACTGCAATTCCTTCTCACGATAGGATGTTGATTATATATACATGTGCTACTTGACGTTTATTTGGATGCAGGATTGCAGGATTAAGTCTCAATTCCACCTGCTTCGGCAGGACAGGGCGAGCAATAAATTAACCCAACGGGTAAAAATGTTGAAAAAGGGAGTAGGTTTGGAAGTGTCCCCGTCCCAAGTCGTCGTCTGTTGTGAGTCGTGTCATGACTGAAGTTTTGGTTCTCGTTGATTGTGTTGTTTGATTTATTGAAGTATACATTTGATTTATGGGTCATGTTTATTTAATTAACCTTATTTTATAAGATAATGGATTAAAGTTGTTTAGTCGTTTGATTTAATTGTGTGTTAGTTGAATATTAAATTTAAATATATTATAAATTAAAAAGTGATTTAATTTATTAAAAGAGTAAATAATTATTCTAAATTAATATTGTTGATAATAATTAAATTAAATAAATATTGTTGAAGATAATTAAATAATATCTTTTTATTAATATTAAATTAGCAAATCATGTACAGATAATATCTTGAGTAAATAAATTATTTTAATTAAAATTTTAGATAAGTGTGCTTTTAAAAGCTGGAAAAAGGACCAATAAGAGAGGCTTTTTGAGAAAAGAAAGTAGAGAAGCTTTATTGTTTTATTGATTCTTTTATTATTTTCTGGAGGGAATTATTGTAGGGAGAGAAGACTACTCTGATGTTTTTGGATCTGGAAAAGAAAAAATAAAATAAAATAAAAGAGTTTGTGTTGAAAACTGGGGGAGAAAATAATTGATTTGAAGATAGTTAGATTCGAAAAGAGAGCTGCAAGAGGCGATCGGGAAAGAATTGCAGGAGGAATTTGAAAGGTTACAGAAGGGATTCTTCTTCAGACGAAGGACTCTAGGTTCCATAAAATTTATCATTTATTTTTATTTTTATTTTTAGTTTTTTTTTAATTTTTGTAAAGAAAATCATGTCTGTAATACTTTAAATCAATAGTTTGTTTGAAAGAGGGTTATGTTTGGTTGTGTTATATTCTTGAATGATTTCTATTGAAAACTACATTAAATCTTCTGTAGAAAACTTTCATTGAACCTGTTCGAAACTTTATAATATAGGTTAGTAGTGAAAATTTATTGTTGAAAAAAAAAAAAAAACCATTATTGATTGAAGATCGAATTTACTTGTCAGATCTATTTTGTGATTATTGAAAAATCTTTTTAAAAAGCTTATGAAACATAGTGGTGAAAAATAATTATTTTGAGAGAGAAAATCCTTTTTGCTTTTAATTATATTTGTATTTTCAAATCTGTTCTGAAAGAAAACAATCTATCCAATTTGTTTTTTGAATCTCCTCATAAAAAAATATATATACATTTATATATATATATACTCTGTTCATTTTTAAAATAAAATAAATAAATAAATAAAAATTATATATATAAAGTAATTTACTGGTTAAATTTTATAAAATGAAATCGTGCTTCGAAATTTCGTGTATTTAAAGGAAACGAAATTTGAATTAAATAAATTACAAATGAATTTTTTAAAAAAAATATATAAAAATTTTGGTTTGGGAGTGGATGCCGCGACCACCACCCCACTGATTTATCACCACCGGCCCGCAAGAAATGAGGCTGCTGGGCGCAATGGGGGGCATTGCAGCCCTATGCTGCGCCTCTCCCAAGGGGGGACACCCACAGGGGAAGGGCCGGCCTGGCGCGGGGGTAGGTTGTTTTTAAATTTTTTTTTTGTATATATATTTATTTGGGAATTTCTTTATTTCGGTTTTTATTAACTTAATTTTTATATATATATTTATATATATATATATATAAAATTTGATATAAAGTATTTCGTGAATATATATTAATATATATATATATAAGATGATATATACATATTGTATTTTTTTTTATGTATATATATATTTGGGTAATCTGTTTTAGGAAATTTAATATATTGGGATTTTTTTTAGTTAATGGTATAATAATTTACAAGTATGCAATGTTGTAGTTTAATTGAGGAAATTAGAAGTAGAAATAAATTGTGTTTTGAACTTGTTTTATAAAATAATTTTAGTAATATGATTATATTAATTTTATTAAATGATTATTTGTATTTATGGACATTTGTGTAATAGAATTATTGGTTATAAATATGATTTTAATGTGATAAGAACCGGAGAAAGTTCAACGTCTAATGTAGTTGTGCAAATTAGGAATATGTCGTGTGAGTTGAATTAAATCAGATTCTTTTGAGCTAATGATTTATTTATTGGTAAAATAGATTATGTTTGAAATTAATTGTGTAGCATTGTGTGCTTACTCTTGAGTCTTCATCGAACCTATTGTGTTTTCTTTTGTTTGAGTTATGTCTCGTAGGTGAACTCTAGAATCAGCTTGTCCGTTTATAGGAACCTAAGATGTGTTTAGGACTTCCAGAGGAGTGGTTACTGTTATCTTTATTCAATCTTGTGATTTGATGTTATTCTTATGATTGGCCTTGGATGTGATGTTAATGTACATTTGGATTGTACCGTATGTGAACGTTATATGTATGATTTTGGGCGAGAGGGTTATGCCTCGCGGTTGATCCATTGTTGGTTCAGTTGTCCTTGTTGATACAATCCTGTTGAGTTGGGTATTCTTGTGCTAGAGTGTCTAGAGAGAGTGGCTCTAGTGGGGGCCGGCGCACAAAGGGGCTGTCAGGGTAACCCACATAGAGTTAGTTTAAATCAGTGATAACCTAAGTAATAAACCACGGGTGGGGATTAAACACTAATAAGATAATGGTGAAGCCTCGTCCGCCTGTTAGTGCTATCACAGACTAAAGGGGACTGAGAAGGTCGTGGTTGGCAAGGTCATTGCCTTGTCCTCACGAAAGGTTAATGACTCCGCATGAGTAGCCCTATGGAGCGGCGCCTTGAGATAGGCCGTCTGGAGAACCATAGCTGGAAGCGGCACCTCAACTTGGTTGTCTGGAGAATCCATATAGAGATGGAGGCGGCACCTTGTGATAGGTTGTCTGGAGAATCCATGTGAAACCATGCGATGACACTCTACTCTAACATTCTGTTTGCATTGATTTACTGAAGTCCTCTGGAAGTGATTTATTGATTTGTCTTCGCTCATTGTTGGAAGTAGTCTTTGATGTTATGTCTTGAGTTTCATTGATGTTGTGAGCATGGCTAGTTGTATTTTGGAAAGGTGTTTTATTGTTATGTTCATCAGTGGTTTGTTGTTGTGCCTTTTGGATTTGTCGTTGTTGAGTTGCTAGTGGTCTTTAATGTTAAGTTGTCTGTCTGGAGTTAGTTTTGTGTTATTGTTAGACGTGCTTGGTCGGGGACCCTTCCTTGTCTACTCTCAGCACGGGGGTGGTTGGGTGGAACGTGCTTCGCACACCGTTGGGTTTCCCTTTTTTTTGTTGCAGATGTATCTTTTATTGCAGGGCTCTTTGGCAGATATTGATGATCCAATAATTCTTTGTACCAGATGTATGTATGCCTCAGATGTAATGTAATTATGGATGTATCATCTCCCACATGTGTTGGGATGACCTCGATGTAATTTGGATATGTGGTTATTGAGATGTATGTTTAGACAGAGGTATTTTTCCATCATTTGGATGTAATGTATATTCAGGCCTTGTAATTATTCAAGAACTGTCACTTGTAATAGTTGGATATGTTATGTTGTATCTATCGAAATATGTAACACTTTATGTCCTTATAATTCCATGTATTGTCACATGTGCATATAGTATTAATATGGTTAGTGTTTAATGGATATTTTAATGATGAATTGGGGATGAATAGGCTTACGTAATTGATTAATTATTGCTATCTTTTTATAGTTGTTATGGGTTAGTGTAGTCATGTCACTTCGTGTACCCCATTGGAACTAGTTGTGCCTCTTGATACATTGATATGTTATAATACTTAAGTATGTTATTATATTCTTTTATAAAAAAAAAAATTGTTCCGTTGTTATTAGTTCCTTTGGGGTTCGCACGGCGGGGCGTGACATATACTATATACTACATTATAATATATATATATAGTGAGATAGAGAGAGGGGGAGTGAGAGATAGAGTTACCTAGGTACCTAGTGGGAGGGATAGAGGGAGGGAGAAAATTAAGAGGGAGAGAGGGAGAGAGAAATAGAGGGAGGGAGAGACCGAGTGAGAGAGAGAGAGAGATAGAGTGGGTGAGACCGTAGAGAGAGAGAGAGAGAGGAAGCAGAGAGTTATCTAGTTAGGATGGAGTGGAGAGACCCAAAAGAGAAAGGAGTGGGAGAATCATACAGAGAGAGGAGTGGAGAGACCTAGGAAAGAGAGAGAGATGGAGAGAGAGAGAGAGAGAGAGAGAGAGAGAGAGAGAGAGAGAGAGAGAGAGAGAGAGAGAGAGAGAGAGAGAGAGAGAGAGAGAGAGAGGTAGAGAGGGTTTGGGAAGGATGGAGGGAGGTGAGACCTAAGGAAAGATAGAGGGGGAGAGGGAGAGTATCTAGCAAGGGAGGGAGAGAGTTGAGAGAGAGAGTGGGAGAGAGTTGTATATAGAGCCATCTAGTTAGGGAGGGAGAGAGCTGAGAGAGATCACATAAGATTCATAATATATATATTATATAATATATACCATGTATAAATAATATAATATAGTATATATGGAAATAAATATAATATATAATATGGAATAAATATATTAATATATAATACATTTATTATATATTAATAATACATAATATTGGTTTTATGTATTATTTGGTTTATAAAAAGCTAAAGCAAACATATATCCGTTATTAATGGATATCCATTATTTATTGTATAAGATTGTAAGCTTCCCCTATGCATACATATTAATATATAATATAATTTATATACTAATATATTATATATTATACACAATATGTAGTATATAATATATAATATAGAGTATATATATTAAATATATTATGATATATTAATATATAATACATTTATTATATATTAAGAATACATAATATTGGTTTTATGTATTATTCGATTTATAAAAATCTAAAGAAAACATATATTCATTATTTATTGTGTAATATTTGAAGCTTCCCCTATACATACATATTAATTTATATAATATAATTTATATACTATATAATATATAATATATACAATATATAGTATATATTATATATGATACATTATATAATATTTAATGAGTTTGTGTGCACGAGTGGAGTCAATTAAATAAGTTGTAATAAAAAATTTGGTGCCAATGGAACGACACAGATTTTAATAGCACAATGAGCGGAAGGATTCTCAAGTAATTAAATTTGTGCTCAATGATCAAATCACAATCAGCTATCACCAAAAATAATTTTCACTATACATCTAAACTCAGTTCCATATAAAAGTAGGACATCTGTCTTGCTCCAAAGAATAATATTAATATATAATATATATTATTAAATATATATAATATATTAATTTAATATATTAATATATATATATATATATCATAATATACAATATAAAATATAAAATATATCATAATATAATATATCATGCTATTAAAAATACATAGTTTTATGAATTTTTATTTTTTCAAAAACTAAACGAAACAAATATTCGTTATAAACAGATATCTGTTTCGTTTATATAGGTTTTGAAATATGCAAAACATAATGGAAATTTGTTTTGTGAATTATATAAAGAACAAAAAGGGGACTATTTTGAGCATTCCAACGGTCCCCACATTCTTTTTGTTTCCTGAAATCTCATGTTCTTTGTTTGTAACAAACAAAATTCAGCTTTTGGAAGATTCTTTTACACATTTTTCAACTTTACAATAATTTGTGTGATCTTTTTTGTTTGTGCAATGGGGAGCAATAGTCGTTGTAAGAGAAAAGGACATAGAAAACTAATAGCAGATCAAATTGAAGTATATATAGTAAAAGATAGAGAAAGACAAAGGAAAAGAAGACAAGGGATGACAAATAATCAAGCTAAGGCTTCTTCTCCACCCCTAAATGTTAATTCAAGTGAAGATGAAATAGAATTTAAAAATATTGAATATCATATTGAAATTGAAAATAAAAAATATTGAAATTGATATAGAAAATGTTGAAATTGGTATTAAAATTGAAAATGTTAATAGCATCAAAAATGTTGAAATTGAAAATGAAAATGTTGGAATTGATATAGAAGATGTTGAAATTGGTATTGAAAATGAAAATGATAATAACATTGAAAATGTTGAAATTGAAAATGAAAATGTTAATAATATTGAAATGTTGAAATTGAAAATGAAAATGTTGGAATTGTTATTGAAAATGTTGATAGCATTGAAAATAAAAATGCTAAAACATTCAAAATATTGAAAATGAACCTTATGTATCACCTAATTACATGAGAACCCCTAAATGGTTACTTGAAATAGTTGAGAACATAATAGATAATCTTGATGGAAAAAGGTCATCACAAATAGTTTGGTTGTGGGCTACCAATATGTTCAATCAATACATTTCTGATAAGACATTAACCAAACAATGTCAACTTTTTGTGCAATTGTTAAAGTCTTACAAAATGAAACCATTATTAAAATAATTGAAGATTTGTGTCACCAAAAAGTAAAAAAAAAATAACATTATTGCAAAAAATATTTTTAATGTTCTAACTTCTATTGGAAAGACTAGTAAGGAAAAAGATAAAAGAGTTGCTCGTAGAGTGATCACAACCTCACTAGTAAGCCATCATTTGAGAAAGGTTTGTTTAATGAGACAAACTTGTATTGATTTAAATCTAAATCATAAAACATTGAATAGAGCACTCTCAAGAAGAGGAAGACTCGATAGTCCTCTTCAAAATGATACGTGGGATTTTAGTGGGAAGCTTCCACGCGTTGATAAGAAGCTAACCCATAATGTAAAGAAGCAAATTGAACGATTTTGGCACTCTCAATCTAGAGTATCACCAAATGTAAAGGATGTTTTAAAGTTAAGAATTGGTAATCGAGATCTCACATCGCATCCTAAACATTTCTTGGAATGTAGCCAAATAATATTGTACAAACAATTTTGTGAAGCACATCTAAATTTGCAAATCTCACAAAGGGATTTTGAGTCTTGTAAACCATTTTATTGTGTACCTATTAATATTCGTAATACATGTTGTTGTAAATACCACAATTAGTTTTTGATGTATCATGAATTATTATGCTATATTCGTTCTACTATGCATACTAATGAAATGTTGCAGGAGTGTCATGCAATACAACTATCCAAGTCATCCAAGGACTTGTTAGATTCATTTTTATGTGTTAGAGGTGATGGTTGTCTATTTATAGAAATGATTGTTTAAATAAAACATGTTTACAATGTGGTGGTTTATCGAAGTTTGTAACATGTTTTCATGAGGGCAATAAACATGCTTTTGCTAACAAGAGTGTTGAGAAAAAAAGGTTTGAGACAGTCAAATACAATTTGAATCTAGTGGAGG
>VDFB02281492.1:544626875-544824922 GCA_007258455.2 Sequoia sempervirens
AAGTATACATTTGATTTATGGGTCATGTTTATTTAATTAACCTTATTTTATAAGATAATGGATTAAAGTTGTTTAGTCGTTTGATTTAATTGTGTGTTAGTTGAATATTAAATTTAAATATATTATAAATTAAAAAGTGATTTAATTTATTAAAAGAGTAAATAATTATTCTAAATTAATATTGTTGATAATAATTAAATTAAATAAATATTGTTGAAGATAATTAAATAATATCTTTTATTAATATTAAATTAGCAAATCATGTATAGATAATATCTTGATTAAATAAATTATTAAATTAAAATTTTAGATAAATTGTGCTTTTAAAAGCTGGAAAAAAGGACCAATAAGAGAGGTTTTTTGAGAAAAGAAAGCAGTAAAGCTTTATTGAGTTTTATTCTGATTTATTATTTTGAGGAGAAGATTATTCACACACAGAAGTTCTACTCTGGGGTTTTTGGATCTGGAAATGAAACATAAAAATAAAAATAAAAAGAATTTGTGTTGAAAAACTTTGGAGAAAATAATTGATTTGAAGATAGATAGATTCGAAAAGAGAGCTGCAGGAGGCGATCGGGAAGGAACTACAGGAGGAATTCGAAAGGTTACAGAAGGGATTCTTCTTTAGACGAAGGACTCCAGGTTCCATAAAATTTATCATTTATTTTTATTTTTAGTTTTTATTTTTGTAAAGAAAATCATGTCTGTAATACTTTAAATCAATAGTTTGTTTGAAAGAGGGTTTTGTTTGGTTGTGTTATATTCTTGAATGATTTCTATTGAAAACTATATTAAATCTTCTATAGAAAACTTTCATTGAACCTGTTCGAAACTTTTCAATATAGGTTAGTAGTGAAAATTTATTGTTTGAAATAAAACAAAAACCATCATTGATTGAAGATCGAATTTACTTGTCAGATCTATTTTGTGATTATTGAAAAATCTTTTAAAAAGCTTATGAAACATAGTGGTGAAAAATAATTATTTTGAGAGAGAAAATCCTTTTTACTTTTAATTATATTTGTATTTTCAAATCTGTTCTGAAAGAAAACAATCTATCTAATTTGTTTCTAAATCTCCTCATAAAATATATATATATATATATACTCTGTTCATTTTTAAATAAAATAAATAAATAAATAAAAATTATATATATAAAGTAATTTACTCGTTAAATTTTATAAAATGAAATTGCTTAATTCGTGCTTCAAAATTTCGTGTATTTAAAGGAAACAAAATTTAAATTAAATAAATTACAAATGAAGTTTTTTTTAAAAAAAGTATATATAAAAAAAATATATATAAAAATTTTGGTTTGGGGAGTGGACGGCCGGCCGCGGTCGTACCGTCCACGGACCCCGTGGCTGACTGTGCGCAGTCACCACTGGCCACGCACAGCAGCCGAGGCTGCTGGGCGCAGCCCGGTGGGGACTGCGTACAACAGTCGTTGCGCCACCGTGGGGGCTGCGGCCTCCCACAGTGGGGACCGCAGTACCCACAGGGGTACGGGCTTCGGCCCTGGCACGGGGGTGGGTTTGTTTTTAAAGTTTTTATATATATATATATTTGTTATGAGTATTTTCTGTGGGGAATTCATTTAATTCAAATTTTATTAACTTAATTTTTATATATATATTTATATATTTATATATATATATGTATATATATATATAATTTGATATAAAGTATTTTGTGAATATATATATTAATATATATATATATATAAGATGATATATACACATTGTATTTTTTTATGTATATATATTTGGGTAATCTGTTTTATGAAATTTAATATATTGGGATTTTTTTTAGTAATGGAATAATAATTTACAAGTATGCAATGTTGTTGTTTAATTGAGGAAATTAGAAGTAGAAATAAATTGTGTTTTGAACTTGTTTTATAAAATAATTTTAGTAATATGATTATATTAATTTTATTAAATGATTATTTGTATATATGGACATTTGTGTAATAGAATTATTGGTTATAAATATGATTTTAATGTGATAAGAACCGGAGAAAGTTCAATGTCTAATGTAGTTGAGCAAATTAGGAATATGTCGTGTGAGTTGAATTAAATCGGATTCTTTTGAGCTAATGATTTATTTATTGGTAAAATAGATTATGTTTGAAATTAATTGTGTAGCATTGTGTGCTTACTCTTGAGTCTTCATCGAACCTATTGTGTTTTCTTTTGTTTGAGTTATGTCTCGTAGGTGAACTCTAGAATCAGCTTGTCCGTTTATAGGAACCTAAGATGTGTTTAGGACTTCCAGAGGAGTGGTTACTGTTATCTTTATTCAATCTTGTGATTTGATGTTATTCTTATGATTGGCCTTGGATGTGATGTTAATGTACATTTGGATTGTACCGTATGTGAACGTTATATGTATGATTTTGGGCGAGAGGGTTATGCCTCGCGGTTGATCCATTGTTGGTTCAGTTGTCCTTGTTGATACAATCCTGTTGAGTTGGGTATTCTTGTGCTAGAGTGTCTAGAGAGAGTGGCTCTAGTGGGGGCCGGCGCACAAAGGGGCTGTCAGGGTAACCCACATAGAGTTAGTTTAAATCAGTGATAACCTAAGTAATAAACCACGGGTGGGGATTAAACACTAATAAGATAATGGTGAAGCCTCGTCCGCCTGTTAGTGCTATCACAGACTAAAGGGGACTGAGAAGGTCGTGGTTGGCAAGGTCATTGCCTTGTCCTCACGAAAGGTTAATGACTCCGCATGAGTAGCCCTATGGAGCGGCGCCTTGAGATAGGCCGTCTGGAGAACCATAGCTGGAAGCGGCACCTCAACTTGGTTGTCTGGAGAATCCATATAGAGATGGAGGCGGCACCTTGTGATAGGTTGTCTGGAGAATCCATGTGAAACCATGCGATGACACTCTACTCTAACATTCTGTTTGCATTGATTTACTGAAGTCCTCTGGAAGTGATTTATTGATTTGTCTTCGCTCATTGTTGGAAGTAGTCTTTGATGTTATGTCTTGAGTTTCATTGATGTTGTGAGCATGGCTAGTTGTATTTTGGAAAGGTGTTTTATTGTTATGTTCATCAGTGGTTTGTTGTTGTGCCTTTTGGATTTGTCGTTGTTGAGTTGCTAGTGGTCTTTAATGTTAAGTTGTCTGTCTGGAGTTAGTTTTGTGTTATTGTTAGACGTGCTTGGTCGGGGACCCTTCCTTGTCTACTCTCAGCACGGGGGTGGTTGGGTGGAACGTGCTTCGCACACCGTTGGGTTTCCCTTTTTTTTGTTGCAGATGTATCTTTTATTGCAGGGCTCTTTGGCAGATATTGATGATCCAATAATTCTTTGTACCAGATGTATGTATGCCTCAGATGTAATGTAATTATGGATGTATCATCTCCCACATGTGTTGGGATGACCTCGATGTAATTTGGATATGTGGTTATTGAGATGTATGTTTAGACAGAGGTATTTTTCCATCATTTGGATGTAATGTATATTCAGGCCTTGTAATTATTCAAGAACTGTCACTTGTAATAGTTGGATATGTTATGTTGTATCTATCGAAATATGTAACACTTTATGTCCTTATAATTCCATGTATTGTCACATGTGCATATAGTATTAATATGGTTAGTGTTTAATGGATATTTTAATGATGAATTGGGGATGAATAGGCTTACGTAATTGATTAATTATTGCTATCTTTTTATAGTTGTTATGGGTTAGTGTAGTCATGTCACTTCGTGTACCCCATTGGAACTAGTTGTGCCTCTTGATACATTGATATGTTATAATACTTAAGTATGTTATTATATTCTTTATAAAAAAATTGTTCCATTTATTAGTTCCTTTGGGGTTCAGACTACAAGTGACATATACCATATACTACATTATAATATATATATATAGTGCAGATAGAGAGGGGAGTGAGAGATAGAGCTACCTAGGTACCCCAGTGGGAGGATAGAGGAGGGAGAAAACTGAGAGGGAGAGAGTAGGAGAGAGAGAAATAGAGGAGGAGAGACCCGAGTGAGAGAGAGAGAGAGAGATGTGAGGGGAGGAGACCAGAGAGAGTAGAGAGAGAGGAAGAGAGAGAGTTATCTAGTTAGGGTGGGAGGGAGACCTAAAAGAGAAAAGGGAGTGGGAGAGAACTATATAGAGAGAGGAGTGGGAGAGACGAGGGAGAGAGAGGAGAGAGAGAGAGAGAGAGAGAGAGAGAGAGAAAGAGGAGAGAGAGAGAGAGAGAGAGAGAGAGAGAGAGAGAGAGAGAGAGGAGAGAGAGGAGAGAGAGAGAGGAGAGGGGTTTGGGAAGGATGGAGGGAGGTGAGACCCAAGAGAGATAGAGGGGAGAGGGAGAGAGTGTTATCTAGTTGGGGTGGGAGGGAGAGAGTTGAGAGAGAGAGGGAGTGGGAGAGAGTTAGAGAGAGAGTTATCTAGTTAGGGTGGGAGGGAGAGAGTTGAGAGAGATCATTATAAGATCTATAATATATAGCATAAAATATATATTATATAATATATACTATGTATTAAATATAATATATAGTATATATATTAAATATACTATATATAATATATATCATAATATATAATATATAATATATTATGATATATTAATATATAATACATTTATTATATATTAATAATACATAATATTGGTTTTATGTATTATTTGGTTTATAAAAAGCTAAAGCAAACATATATCCGTTATTAATGGATATCCATTATTTATTGTATAAGATTGTAAGCTTCCCCTATGCATACATATTAATATATAATATAATTTATATACTAATATATTATATATTATACACAATATGTAGTATATAATATATAATATAGAGTATATATATTAAATATATTATGATATATTAATATATAATACATTTATTATATATTAAGAATACATAATATTGGTTTTATGTATTATTCGATTTATAAAAATCTAAAGAAAACATATATTCATTATTTATTGTGTAATATTTGAAGCTTCCCCTATACATACATATTAATTTATATAATATAATTTATATACTATATAATATATAATATATACAATATATAGTATATATTATATATGATACATTATATAATATTTAATGAGTTTGTGTGCACGAGTGGAGTCAATTAAATAAGTTGTAATAAAAAATTTGGTGCCAATGGAACGACACAGATTTTAATAGCACAATGAGCGGAAGGATTCTCAAGTAATTAAATTTGTGCTCAATGATCAAATCACAATCAGCTATCACCAAAAATAATTTTCACTATACATCTAAACTCAGTTCCATATAAAAGTAGGACATCTGTCTTGCTCCAAAGAATAATATTAATATATAATATATATTATTAAATATATATAATATATTAATTTAATATATTAATATATATATATATATATCATAATATACAATATAAAATATAAAATATATCATAATATAATATATCATGCTATTAAAAATACATAGTTTTATGAATTTTTATTTTTTCAAAAACTAAACGAAACAAATATTCGTTATAAACAGATATCTGTTTCGTTTATATAGGTTTTGAAATATGCAAAACATAATGGAAATTTGTTTTGTGAATTATATAAAGAACAAAAAGGGGACTATTTTGAGCATTCCAACGGTCCCCACATTCTTTTTGTTTCCTGAAATCTCATGTTCTTTGTTTGTAACAAACAAAATTCAGCTTTTGGAAGATTCTTTTACACATTTTTCAACTTTACAATAATTTGTGTGATCTTTTTTGTTTGTGCAATGGGGAGCAATAGTCGTTGTAAGAGAAAAGGACATAGAAAACTAATAGCAGATCAAATTGAAGTATATATAGTAAAAGATAGAGAAAGACAAAGGAAAAGAAGACAAGGGATGACAAATAATCAAGCTAAGGCTTCTTCTCCACCCCTAAATGTTAATTCAAGTGAAGATGAAATAGAATTTAAAAATATTGAATATCATATTGAAATTGAAAATAAAAAATATTGAAATTGATATAGAAAATGTTGAAATTGGTATTAAAATTGAAAATGTTAATAGCATCAAAAATGTTGAAATTGAAAATGAAAATGTTGGAATTGATATAGAAGATGTTGAAATTGGTATTGAAAATGAAAATGATAATAACATTGAAAATGTTGAAATTGAAAATGAAAATGTTAATAATATTGAAATGTTGAAATTGAAAATGAAAATGTTGGAATTGTTATTGAAAATGTTGATAGCATTGAAAATAAAAATGCTAAAACATTCAAAATATTGAAAATGAACCTTATGTATCACCTAATTACATGAGAACCCCTAAATGGTTACTTGAAATAGTTGAGAACATAATAGATAATCTTGATGGAAAAAGGTCATCACAAATAGTTTGGTTGTGGGCTACCAATATGTTCAATCAATACATTTCTGATAAGACATTAACCAAACAATGTCAACTTTTTGTGCAATTGTTAAAGTCTTACAAAATGAAACCATTATTAAAATAATTGAAGATTTGTGTCACCAAAAAGTAAAAAAAAAATAACATTATTGCAAAAAATATTTTTAATGTTCTAACTTCTATTGGAAAGACTAGTAAGGAAAAAGATAAAAGAGTTGCTCGTAGAGTGATCACAACCTCACTAGTAAGCCATCATTTGAGAAAGGTTTGTTTAATGAGACAAACTTGTATTGATTTAAATCTAAATCATAAAACATTGAATAGAGCACTCTCAAGAAGAGGAAGACTCGATAGTCCTCTTCAAAATGATACGTGGGATTTTAGTGGGAAGCTTCCACGCGTTGATAAGAAGCTAACCCATAATGTAAAGAAGCAAATTGAACGATTTTGGCACTCTCAATCTAGAGTATCACCAAATGTAAAGGATGTTTTAAAGTTAAGAATTGGTAATCGAGATCTCACATCGCATCCTAAACATTTCTTGGAATGTAGCCAAATAATATTGTACAAACAATTTTGTGAAGCACATCTAAATTTGCAAATCTCACAAAGGGATTTTGAGTCTTGTAAACCATTTTATTGTGTACCTATTAATATTCGTAATACATGTTGTTGTAAATACCACAATTAGTTTTTGATGTATCATGAATTATTATGCTATATTCGTTCTACTATGCATACTAATGAAATGTTGCAGGAGTGTCATGCAATACAACTATCCAAGTCATCCAAGGACTTGTTAGATTCATTTTTATGTGTTAGAGGTGATGGTTGTCTATTTATAGAAATGATTGTTTAAATAAAACATGTTTACAATGTGGTGGTTTATCGAAGTTTGTAACATGTTTTCATGAGGGCAATAAACATGCTTTTGCTAACAAGAGTGTTGAGAAAAAAAGGTTTGAGACAGTCAAATACAATTTGAATCTAGTGGAGGTGAAGGTTCTAGAAGAAAGTTGGTTACACGAGAGGTAAGTATTGCTGATTTTATTTTTGATTTTAAGAACAATATTTTCTACAAATATGCAAGGCATAGACATAGGTCATAGTGGTTGGATCGGCAATTCAGGATGTGTAAGGACTCTTTCCCGATTGGAACTATTATATTTGTGGTTGATTTTACTGAAAATTACACATTGCAACCATCAAATGAGGTACAATCACAATATTACAATTCTATTCAAGTTGTTATTTTTCTCCACATAACATATAGACATGCCCCTAATAGTATAGAAAAGGATGGGAAGATAATTAGGGGGTACCATTTTTACATGAGCGATGGTAGATCTCATTCAGTTGAGCTCAAGTGTAACATTGTTTTGAAATATTTTTAGAGTTCTTGCAGGAAAAAGGTATTGCAATGTGTTGGCATCTCATTTGGTCAGATAACTACACATGGAAATTCAAGAATGCTCGTACATGTTTTATTGGTTGAGCAGGATGCATGTACAAAGGAGTGTGCCACATATTTGGAGTTTTTTTTTAAGCTGGGCATGGAAAAGGTGAGCATGATGGCGCAGGTGCATGTGTGAAGAGAGCTCTAGTCAAGGAAAAAATGAAGATTACAGGTGGTGCAACATTCAGTGATGCACGTTCTATTGTTGATTGGTGTACTTATGCATTATCATGAGGAGGGAGACTTGATTCACAATTGTGTGGGTTATTTTGGTTGGTTGATGAGGGCACAGTGGGAGACAAATTGGAATTCCAAATAATTAGAGAATCTTTAAAGATGCATTCATTCAAAGGTAAAATGCAAGTGCATGGACCATATGGACATAAGAGTTGGCTTGTTTTTGTCAAAATTGTATTCAGTGTGATTGGGATCAATGTGAGTCAAGTGAGTGGGTAGATACATGGATTACATAGTACCTAACCCCTTTATCTACAACACAATCCTCTTTAGAAGGTAAAACAGAAAGTTCACTTGAATATGACCGTCTTTCAGATCTTGTACAACCAATATATGTCTATGCAGTTGTAGCACCGCAGGGGATTGAAGAGGGATCAAACTATTGGTTAGCACGATGTGTAGAGGGAAAGAAGAAGCGAACACAACTGATGAAAAATGATGATGGGTTCATGTATCCTATAGGTTTAGTTGTTTTTGCTAGAACTTGGTTGCAAATGTATATGATTAGAAAGAATGGCATACCTACATTTGAAGACTATCAGAAACACAAAACCATTCTCATGTATTCTCACCTTGTTATAGCAACAAATGTTAAGTTATCGAGGCATCATGCCAAACCAAGAACAAAGGAACTATGGATAGTTAGTAGTGTTGATCATGATGCAATACTTGATACTTTGAAGGTAAGAGATGACCCTTTAGGCACACTTGAGTAGCGGATCCTTTGTTGTATGAGACATGTATGATATTGTTCATCTTATTTTAATTGATGTTCATAATAATTAAATTGCTTGATTTGGTCACTATCCTTTGATATTAAGCATATTATCCATTTTGTATTATCATTTAAGTTGTGTAGAATAATATAGATTTATTATTCTAAACATCTAAGTTTCTAGTTTTCATTACCATTTCATTATCATTTAGGTTGTTTAGAATAATATAGATTTGTTATTCTAAGCATATTTTCTAGTTTGCATTACCATTTAATTATCATTTAGGTTGTTTAGAACTATATAGATTTACTATTTATAAGTATATTTAGTTCATTATCATTACCAAGTTCGGGACATTATCAAAACATCCACATCATTCATATCCATATACCAATCCCATCCTCTCCCATCCATAATATAGATTTGTTATTCTAAGCATCTTTTTTAGTTTGCATTACCATTTCATTATCATTTAAGTTGTTTAAAATAATATAGATTTTCTATTTTAAGTATATTTAGGTCATGTTCCATTAAGCTACATTAGTTTGCATTAGGTTTATTTCATTTCATTACATATACATCCATTTTTATTTTATTATGCATTCATAACATGTCACATATAGAAATTGAAAACATAAACGTATATCATAAATATACATAATCGTCAGTAATCACCACCCATATCATATATCAAAAATTAACTGATATGTAAAAATGCAGGTTTCTTGGAGAATAAAGGTATATTTTCAAGCGATTCAGATGAAAACATCAACGGTAGATCATGTAAATCAATATATTTTTGAGTTACATATTTGATTTGATAGAATTTTGAGTTCATACTTTGTAGTCCATGTTGCTTATGCTCAACAATTGGTCTCTATTTATATGAAGGTTCTTCTTTGACCCCATTTCTAATGAGTATTCTCACATTCTCTCAATTGCTCAATTTTTGAAGGTAATATTGTTTAATTTTTAGTTGATTGCTTCAAAAAATATGAATCCCCTCATAACCTCAAGAAATATAACTCTTAAGTAGAAAATAATGTATTTTGATCTTTCTTGAAGGAGCATGATAATCATTGACAATTGACAACTACTCACACACCAAAATTGAAAACCCTAAAAAGAGTACCCCAGAATGATCGAGTGACTTGGGTAACAAGGTGAAACCTACCATAGTATTTACCTACCTACCTCAACGTGTCCATGTTTCCCATTCATCAAAATAACCCAAAAATTTGACAATTTTCCATTATTTACTCTTACAACACTTTCAAGATTACCCCAAATTAGTGCACTCTAGAATTACGGCAGGGGGGGGGGGCTTTGGCAAAAAAAGGAGGCATTTTGTAGCGTTGTATTCCTCACCTTAATGTGTTGGTATAGTTGGTTTCTCTCCATTATACACAGAACAAAAAATGCTTCTTTCCATTTTTGCACTGCTTTCCACTGACAACTTTTGCAAGAATGCATTTGACACTGGAGCACACAAACAGAGTTGAGTTGACCAAAACCAAGAGAGTTTGGTTTTAAGGGACTCGATATCCACCTATAGGTGCAGACAAAGCATTCCTACGTGCCATGAGCTCTTGAAGCGACTTTGTCAAAGTTTGACAATTTTTGGCTTTTAGGGCTCTTAAGAGACTACCTCAAAAAAAGCACCCCAGAACGATTTGGTGATTTGGGCAATGAAGTCAGAACTTCCCTAGTAATTACCTGCCTACCTTGACGTGTCCACATTTCCCATTCATCAAAATTACTATAAATTTTGTATTTTTTTTCTTAAGGCTCTTAAGAGACTTCCCCAGAAAGAGCACCCCAAGATGAGCGGGTGACTTGGGCAATGAAGTTAGACCTTCGCTAGAAATTATTTGCCTACCTCATTGTGTCCACATTACCCATTCATCAAAATTACTATAAATTTTACAAATTTTGCATTTTTTGCTCTTAAGGCTCTTAAGAGATTACCCCAGAAAGAGCACCCTAGGATGATTGGGTGACTTGGACAATGAGTTCGGACCTTTCTTAGTATTTACCTACCTACCTCGATGTGTCCATGCTTCCCATTCATCAAAATTATTATAAATTTTTAAAATTTTGCATGTTTTGCTCTTAAGGCTCTTAAGAGACTACCCCAGAAAGAGTACCCCAAAATGATCGAGACTTGGGTGATGAAGTCAAACCTTCTCTAGTATTTACCTACCTACCTCAATGTGTCCATGCTACCCATTCATCAAAATTACTATAAATTTTATAATTTTTCATTTTTTGCTCTTAAGGCTCTTAAGATACTACCTCAAAAAGAGCACCCCAAAATGATCGAGTGACTTGGGCAATGAGGTTAGACCTACCATAGTATTTACCTACCTACCTTGACATGTCCATGCTCCCATTCATTAAAATAACCCAAAACTTGATAATTTTCCATTATTTTCCCTTACGAAACTTTCAAGACTACCCCAAATTAGTGCACTCCGAAATCACGGGGGGAAGGGGGAGGGGTTTGGTGAAAAAAGGAGGCCTTTTGTAGCGTTGTACTTCCCACCTTGACATTTTTATATAGTTGGTTTCACTCCATTATGCATAAAACAAAACAAAAAAAGCTTCTTTCCATTTTTGCACTGCTTTCCACTAACAACTTTTGCAAGAATGCATTTGACACTAGAACACACAAATGATGTTGATTTGACCAAAAATGAGAGAGGTTGGTTTGAAGGGAATCGATATCCACCTATAGGTGCAAACAAAGAATTCCTACATGCCACGAGCTCCCAAAACGACTTTGTTAAAGTTTGAATTTTTTTTGGCTTTTAGGGATCTTAAGAAACTATCCCAGAAAGAGCACCCCAAAATGATTGGGTGACTTGGGAAATGAATTCAGACCTTCCCTAGTATTTACCTACCTACCTCGATGTGTCCACACTTCCCATTCATCAAAATTACTATAAATTTTACATTTTTTGCTCTTAAGGCTCTTAAGAGACTACCCCAGAAAGAGCACCCCAAGACGATCAAGTGACTTGGGAAATGAGGTCAGATCTTCCATAGTATTTTCCTACCTACCTCGATGCTTCCATTTTGCTCATTTTTCAAAATAACCCAAAACTTGACAATTTTGCATTATTTTCTCTTACGACACTTTCAAGACTACCCCAAATTAGTGCACTTTGGAATCAGGGGGGATTCAGTGATAAAAGGAGAAATTTTGTACCATTGGACTCTCGACCTTGATATGTTGGTATAGCTGGTTTTTCTCCATTATGCACAAAAAAAAATGCTTCTTTACATTTTTCTTTTGCAAGACTGTATTTGACATTGGAACACACAAACAATTTTGAGCTGACCCAAACCAAGAGAGATTGGTTTGAAGGGATTTGATATCCACTTGTAGGTGTAGATAAAGCATTCCTATGTGCCATGAGCTCTTGGAACGACTTTTTCAAAGTTTGACAATTTTTGGCTTTTAGGGATCTTAAGAGACTACCCCAGAAAGAGCACCTCAAAACGATTGGGTGACTTGGGCAATGAATTCAGACCTTCCCTAGTATTTACCTACCTACCTCGGAATGTTCACACTTCCCATTCATCAAAATTACTAAAAAATTAACAATTTTTGCATTTTCCAATATTCATGTTTAATTTGAACTATTGTTGATTTCAAAGAATGATTAGTTGAGTTTGTTATTCATGTTTTTCATAACCCATACTTTCCTAATATTTATATGCAGGAATTGCTCAACACAATCTTTGAGTAGTATGTGAGGTTCGATGGAAATGTATCTAGCATTGGAGTTAATGTTTCCTTCATTGTTCAATTACTTTTACTCAGTGATTTTTCTATTTTTAACAATTGGCTTGTAATATTGCAATGCAGGTGTCTTTGATAATAGAAAATATTTGAGATGTACGTTATGGAGTGAGGGTATCAACCTGAGCACATATTAGTTGTGTATCTATGATAGTTGGTAGCAAAATGCATTGATGTATTTGTACATGAGGACATCGATAAAATTATATGGGAATTCTTAGTTGTAATGATGATTATGTGCATGCACCTACTTATGTATGTTGATGAATGTCACACATGTATATATTGTCACATCAAAATCACTCACACATTCTTACATTGGTTCATGTTGGCAACTACTTAATAGTCGAGCAATGGGGAATATTTTGGACTTGTCTATGAATGAACTCTTCTATGTAATGTATGTGAACCTTAATTTGACACACTACAAAAATGCCTCCTAAAAAAGTGATATGAAAAGGTAAAAGACAATAAGTGAATGGTTGGAAGAGATATGAAAAGGTAAAAACATGACATAATTTTTATCATTCTTCCAATTGAATAATCTCACACCACCTTTATTTTTTATTTGGCTATGGTCGGTATGAGATTTACTTTCTCAAAAAATATTATACAATGCTTCTCATACCATTTTGCATTAATTTTAGCTTCTTTTGAAAAAAAATCAGTTGCCCACTTCATTACAAGAGTTCAAAAATCTAAATAATTTCAAATGTAAATTCATTCCAGAGAGCTTTAAATCACGTGTATTCTCAAATTGAGTGTTCAACATGCAACTAGAATTCCAAATTTGACCTAAAGCTTCCACATAACCACTATGAGCTCAATATTTGAAAAATGGTGATAAAATTTGGTGATAACATTAGATAAATGGTCATAAAATTTGGTGAAGTTGCCAAAGGCAACCAAATTTAACACTATCATAAATGGATTACCAATTGTAGTTCATAAGTTATATTAAAATGCAATTTTGTTAATCTGTAACATGTTATTGATCATAACTTTAAACCATTCTAAAATAATTATACATTCCACTTTTAAGTTTCAAAGTAGAAATACATGCACACGAGGAACAAATTAGATCGAATATCAATTCTTATATATCAAATTATAGAATAATTGTGTTTGTGCATATATAAATTTGGCATATATGCCTACTCAAAATAAGTTTTACAAAATGTGGCATATATGCCATCTCAAGATCTATCAATCCCTAAATATATCAATCTCTAGAAAATCCTAATCTTTTGTTGGATCATCAAAATCGATCCTCCTTGAATTTGTTAGCTCTAAAGTTTCCTACACAATAACAATTCAAACCACAATTTAGATTAATTATGTGAATGGTTGACAAGATAGACTACTAAATAGAAACTTATATACTATAATTTAGAAATTATCAATTTAACATCAAAATCACTATATTGAACTATGATATATAAAAAATGCAATTCTTGTTTGTTGGAAAAACGAGAAGATTGACTATCTCTACAGTTTTGTGTTGTCATTGATGTCACCATGTTGTGACTACAAGTTTAAGACAGTGCTTGATCCGGTATTTTGGTCTGATATCTGAACCGGTATTCGAGCTACACTCTTTGGTATTCTTGTCCGCATTTCTCAACAATTAGTAGTTGATGCTTATGGTTTTGAGAAAAAATTTATGGTTGTTGAAAGCATGCATGATTAGAATATTATGTGCTCTGGTGCTTGTATAAAATGTTTATTGCTTTTTGCATTTGAAGTCTATTCCTGGCCAACTTCTTGGGGTAATTATGATACGGTGAATTAATTTTGCTATGCAGATATATGTGCGACCTATTTTAGGTCATTGTTAACATAATGTAGCGTGTTGGAGGTTTGAATTACCTTCTTGAAATATTTTCTGAATGATTGGAGCCGACAGTTGGTATTTTTGGTAAATATGAAATGTGTCTAATTAGGCCGACCTAATGGATGTTTGCGGGAAAGATCGGGTATATAAATGAATATGTTGGACAGTTTTAGTGAGTCAAGAGAGACATAGATAGAAGAGTAGAAGTTTGTGTATGCGAAATTAATAAAACAATTGGAAGTGAGCGAAAAGGATGAAGTGTGTTGAATCAGTCTATTGAGCATCACCAGAACTGCATCAACACTTGTTAGGTGCACTATTCTCAATTCATTTTGGTTGTAAAGCCCAATTTTTTCTTATCAATCCTTTTGTAGGAAGTGAGCCTCTCTTGTAAGTAGTGAGCTTTTGTATTTGGACAGTGAGTCCTTTCAAGGCAGTGAGCCTTTTATTTTCAGTTTGAAATTATTTTATACTGTGAGTTAATCCTCACCGTGGTTTTTCCCTCATTGGGTTTTGCACGTAAAAATCTGGTGTTCATTGTGTTTATTTACTTTCTGTTATTTGTATTTCATTCTCTTACTTAATAACAAAATAGTTTGGTTGTGAAATTAACAAGTATTGAAGTTTTAAGTTTGAATTCTGGAACAACTGAGTCAACCCCCCTCTTAGTTGTTTTGCGTCTGTTTAACATTGTTTACATCAAGTCTTGCTCTTTTTTTTGCAAGACATTTTGCATATGATTGTTCCATAGGATGATTAGGAGTCCTCGTATATTGAAATGGTCCAAGATTTGTCACATTGTTGAATTGGGTAGAGGACTATAGCAGGTAAATAAATTGATACAAATTAATATAAATTTTTGACAAATAATCATATTTACTAAACATATATCTACTCCTATATAAATGTATATATCTGTAATATAAAATAAACACATACCTCGTGTGATGCTTGTACACTCATTGTAGATGGGCTCATGATGGATGAACCAGCTAAGATAGTTTCCTATATAAAAAAATGACAAGAATGTAACACAATTTAAATGCACATGTACACATAATCATAATGTCGAGAATATTAAAAAATATATACCTATTATGATGCTTCTTCCAATGTGTTAGAAGGCAGTCATCATGACTATAAAAGTACTAGATTGTTGTATAAAAGGCCAAGAATACATTAGACTATCAATCTATGTATATGTATTTAAACATAATAGATTTCAAAAATTAACATCTAAATAATAATTTAAATGATACCATATATTGACTCTCTAGGCCAAATGAAATGGTCAATTGAGTAGCCTCTTGGACCTGTGAAATTTGATCCTCTGTCAGCAACTGTTGAAGATTCCAAAATAAAAATATATATTAGTACTAATATCTCTTATAAAATATGAGAGAAAAGATAAAAATTACTATGAAATTAATTTAAGTGTTACCGACACCTCCACATCATCACTTGCACCCGATGTCTCTTCTAGAAATGCTCTGCTCTATGCTCTCTCATCTCCTACATCTGACATATCATGGACCTCATAGTCAGATGTGTCTATTGGAGCCTTAATGGACTGTCAAAGAGGACCCAAACATATGTTGGATTACGGGAAACACTGAGAGGGTGGGTGAATCAGTGTTTCAATAACCAAATTCAAATTCAATTGATTTTTAAAACACAAGACTTCTTTATAATTATGAAAAGATTAGTTTCAAGAATGTACTAGAATGTGACAGCCAATATCAAAATTTTAAACCACGTGAAAAACTCAAAAGAGGCATAAACAAAAGAACCATAACATAGTATTTTCATGAGTGGAAAAACATCATAGGGATAAAAAAACCACTCAGGAAAATTCCTCACTGGTTTAATAAATTCCCATTGATTACAGAGCCTCACTGGCTATAATTTATGCCTCACTAGCAAAGCCTCACTAGCTACATAAAATGCCTCACTAGCTACACAACTGCCTCACTGGCTTTTTCATGTTACTACAGCCTCACTGGCATTCATGGTAGCCTCACTACTTTCATGGTAGTAACTACCTCACTAACAAAAACAACATTTCTCATCAAATAATATTGTAAACAACAATACAAAGTATCACCTTTGTTTCACTGAATAGCACTTCTTGGTTATCTCATTTATAACTGGATACACAAGAATCTATATGTAAATACAACCAGCACTTAAAGTGATTTCCATCTTTCATAACATATTGCTCATTAAAGCTTTCAACAAAAATAAAAAATAACTCTTAACAGAGTATAAATCTCATATCTACATCTAACCCTACACAGTAAAATATCACTATTTTTATAACATCCAAAAGATAACATTTGTTTCCAACTATCCATGTGAATGAACTATCAAATGTAACCTGTAAAAAATGTTTCCATAATTACCTTTTGATTCACCATGATGTCTTTGTTTTCAACAAACTAAGATGTTGTTTATCATGGTTGACACTTTGAATAAACTGTATGTATACACTTAACATAAGACAAACTCAAATGTCACATATAACCTGAGTCCCCAAGTTGACACCAAAAAGAACAAGACACGACCTATTCATAGACTCTTAATCAATCTACTAAATGGTTTAAACCCCATTCCCTAGCAGTGGGTAACTTGCAAACCAAAAACAATAAACCCGTGAGATAAAGAATAGACATACCCTTGCTACAAATAGACCAAGGTCAACACAATAAAATACATTGAACATAAATGATACCCTAAGTCAACATAATAAACATTTTTGCATAAGATATCAAATCACGAATATAACAAAGGAAACCCAAGCACAAACACTACAATTGACTATGTACACAACAAAAAAATATAAAAACAACGTGACCATGACCAATACCATTTCTAGATCAACCAAATACCACAAAGAGTAAGGATTCGAGTTACCAAAATGAGAAAAATTGAAAACTTTAATTTCCTTTCAAACCTTGAAACCATTTTTTGAACTATCAGCCGCAAAACCACCATTTCCACCAAGCTTCTCCAAACTTCTTCCAAGCCCTAAGTCAGCTGTGAACAAATGATGCATTGTATTTTCAAAAATGATGACATTTAGGGTACAACTATTTTGATATACCTTTTCCAATGAAACTCTCACAACCACTAATCATTATGTCGATCACATTTTATTTACATGAGAGTAATCAAACACTTTGACCTTTATGTCGGTGTCATAATCACCAATGCACAAAAACTATATGTCATTCAAAGCTATAATATGCCAATTAACCAAGTTCACTATAATCATTTTTTTGGCCAATGTAATGAAACCTTTTAAACTGCCTTAGCAATAGTCAATGAAACCATGATAAAGTTCCCTTTTCAAAAATATGCATCGTGTCTTCAAATATATCAAAGATTAAGACAAGTCTCTTGTAACAGTTCTGTCCAAAAGCCCCTAAATAAATGTTACCTCAACATCAAAAAAAAAATAGTCACTAGGTATCAAATCAAAGATGCACAAATGTATCAATGTGTCCAAAGAATATAAGCACATAAAGTATTTCTACCTTAATGAATTATCAATGCTCATGCAAATTCAACCAAACCAAGTTGTCTCATATCCTTCATTAAAGTGCCAAAGTAATGAGAGAAACTCAATATATGCCACTTCTGTGTATGCCAAGGTAAACACTTGGCATCAATGCCAAAACCAATGTCAAAGGGGTCCTTTGGCATTGATGTCAAACCTACCAAAGAACCTGAAAGAATAGCACCTATAGAAGTACCAAAGCACTAAACCTGTGCACCAAAATCTAAATATCATGAACCATGTATCACATGATTTTCTCCCCCTTTTGACAACAATTCCAAAGGTCAAAGGGGTAGTAAACCAACAAAAAACTATCCAAAGACCTCAAACTATTGTCATAGTGAAAACCAAACACTGTTAGATCAGAATAAAGAAACCATAAAATATAACATGATCATAATGAAGCATAGTGACTACCATAGTATAGGAGACTAATCATATATTCCAACCATGAAGATCACTGGCATAGAAAAATATCCATGATGCAAAAAAACATGAGAAGAACCATACTAGAGCATCACATATACACTGTGAAGTAAAACTAACCGAAAAGAGAAATGAAGAGCAACATAATAAACCACCAGGGATAAATAATGATCTGTGAAACTCCCTCTGAGATTAAGAAAACAAAAAGATCACTGACTCCCCCTTATAATACTGTCACTATAAACTGTCCACAATTGAACCACTCAATATTCCATCAACCACATACCAAATAAGTGTTTATTTACATTCACCATTCATGTAAACACATAAGCAAATGAGCAAGTTCACTGTCCCTTTATGTTCCATAAGAGCAAACAAATAGGTCATGTCCAAGACATTCCAAGGTTGTGTTTCACTGACCAAGTAAACTATCCTGCAAAAGTTGGTACAAGCAAAATATTGCAGACATATTTTTGCGGTCAAGCTGGGTTCAACTTTTCAATCATTACTATGTTCAACTGTCAAGCACCAAGCACCATTTTTGTGCAACTTTCAAGCATCAAGCATCACTGCATAACATCACACAAGCAAAAGTGATCCAAATTTATATAAACACTTAAGAAAATACTCCATTAAGATAAGTGATACCACACTATCCATCAAAGATCCAAGTAGCACATTACATGCTATCAAACCAAACATGTGATTGTCCACTATCATAGATGAATAGGAAACTGCACATAGCTTCACCATTGCACCACTTTCATCATTGCATAGTTAAAGCACGTGATATCCATGTTCAAGCTTCATTCATTTTCAACACTAACTATCCCCAAACAAAAAGCATTGTCAGCAAAAACATTAACCATTGTCAAATCATGCATGTACTATGCAATGTCCAAGTACAAACTATCCATGTAGCCCAAACATGTGAAATAACCAAGGCATGAGAAAAGTATACATTGTAATCATGAAAAACCACTATGGAATCATGATAAACCATAGCCATAAAGTGTAAGCATCATGAGAAAACATTACCAACTGTATTACCAAAATGCATTAGCAACTGTCAAGTAAACGAGGGAAGCATGAGACCATATCACTAATCTGAAACCAATTACCACAAATTGTCAAAGCAAACCAATGCCATCATCAAGGCAGTAATTTCAACCATCAAGACAAGAAGTTAGAAAAAAAATTTAATCATCAAGGCAACATGATCAAAGCAACAAGATACTTCTCCATTTTCAAAGAAAATATGTATTGTCTAGGCAACTGTCCAAGTGTATGGGAAAAAGAATAAATTAGTCTACCAAAACTAAGATCAGATGTTACTGTCCTTTGATCACATAGGAAATCAAAATGATGACCAAACCACTATCACTCGAAAGCACCAAACCACGGAAAAATCTGATTACTCCTCAATATTATGCATTTTAGTGTGGAGTGTTGTCACACTTGACAGAAAGCACTATGATCACTGTCACTAGGTAATACCTCATTGACTAACTTTAAATTCAATTTCCAATGTTTCTTTGAATGAACAAATGCTACTTTCTATTGCAGCAACAAACAAACTCAATATGCTAGATAAACCAATACAAAAGAAAGAGTTGCACAGAGCCACTCCATGGAAACCTTATCCACATACTGATAAAAAACTGAGAGAAGTGAAAGAAAAATAAAACTAATAAAGATCACTATTTAAGCACCATACTATTGATCAACAAGGAAACTGTAGAAGAAATATCACCATTATATTCAAAGATCTACCATTGGATAAAGGACAACTACTCCATGTTGTATGCTTATCACTTTGACACTTGTTGTTCCTTCTGCCATATCATACTGTTGAAGATTAATATGTTAATGCAAGAGCATCACCACCATGAAAAGTACTCCACTAAGTGAGAGCACTTGATAGAAAGTAGAGCACAATCAACAACTAAGATCTTGACACAGGGATGAACATATTGGCACTAAAGCCCTAAAGATAACATTATGTACTTATCAATAAGGGTAAGATCCTATCAACATACAATCTCTTTGTCTATGGGGTTTGATTGATAATGCAATGATCATCTCCCCCTTCCTTTATGCTACTTTTTATGCACTTGAAAATGCCTTTTGTGCATAAAGCACATGCATAGGTTCTTTTTGTTTTCATTCTCCAAAATTTCTCAGGCTCTTTCCTTTTCCAAACCTTCTTATCTGATTTCTTCTTGTCATTAGATGCTTGTGACTTTGAATTTTTCTTATGTAAGAAATCATTTCTTCTCTCTTGTTTCACAAACCTCCTAGTTCTACAATACTTTGCAACATGACCATGGTCATGACATTTATAACATACTACATTCATATTCCTAGAAAATGCATATTGACTCCTTTTAGACCTTCTTCTACAACTTACTTTATGCCCATAACCATTACATGAATAACAGTAATGAGGAAATAAATAATTGTGCCTTACTTATTGAACTTTCCAAGTAGGTGGAGACCCTGTGAACCAGTTGGCTCTACTTATTCTTCCTATGTTGATGTCCTTGGACTGTCTACTATCAACAATATTAGTTTTTGATTTCTTCTTTTCTTCAGTCTTAGGGGTAGTAGCATGATAATTTAAATCTATCTTCATTCTTAGTGTTTTTCTGACTCCAGAACTCTGTCCTTCTACAAAGCCCATACCAATAACATCCTTGTGATGTTTTTGTTTTCTTAACATCTCATTCAATTTTTTGGTGCTCTCATCAAAACTCTGATTCTTTTCTAACTTCTTCCTAACACTCTCAAGATCTTTCCTTAGAGAGACTATTTATCCTTCAAGCTTTTCGAATTCAACTGTTTTGACTTCCAAATCAGACCTTGTCATATCTACTATTCTCTTGTTTTCTTCAATCCCTAATTTCAGACTGACAATCAACTCATCTTTTACAGTGTTTTCTTTTAACAAAGAATTTTCCTCTAGACTCTTTTTCAATGAGGCAATCTCACTCTCTAGCTTTTTACACATCTCTTCCTTATCTTTAAATTTGTTTTCCATTTATTCTTTAGCCCTTTTTCTTTCCACAATTTGAACTTTAAGAAATTCAACAGTCTTTTCAGATTCATTATGATTCTATACTAAGTCTTTATTAACCTTAATACTTTCTTGAAGTTTTACCTGAAGTTTTTTATTCTCTCATCTAAGGTTTTTAACTTCAACTAGGGCAACAACAAGTTCTCCTTCAAAATCAACAACTCCTCCTTCTTCATCGGTTTCTTAATCATTTTGGTATTCATTTGCAACCTCTATGAATTGAGATTCATCATTTATTCTTGCATTAATTTTAGCTTCTTTTGAAAAAAAAATCAACTACCCACTTCATTACAAGAGTTTAAAAATCTAAATAATGTCAAATGTAAATTCATTCAAGAGATCTTTAAATCACGTGTATTCTCAAATTGAGTGTTCAACATGCAACTAGAATGCCAAATTTGACCTAAATCTTCCACATAACCACTATGAGCTCAACATTTGAAACATGGTGATAAAATTTGGTGATAACATTAGATAAATGGTCATAAAATTTAGTGAAATTGCCAAAGGAAACCAAATTTAACACTAACATAGATGGATTACCAATTGTAATTCATAAGTTCTATTAAAATGCTATTTTGTTAATCTGTAACATGTTATTGATCATAACTTTAAACCATTCTAAAATAATTATACATTCCAATTTTAAGTTTCAAAGTAGAAAGACATGCACACGAGGAACAAATTAGATCAAATATCAATTCTTATATATCAAATTATAGAATAATTGTGTTTGCGCATATATAAATTTGGCATATATGCCTACTCAAAATAAGTTTTACAAAATGTGGCATATATGCCATCTCAAGATCTATCAATCCCTAAATATATCAATCTCTAGAAAATCCTAATCTTTAGTTGGGTCATCAAAATTGATCCTCCTTGAAGTATTCTAAAGTTTCCTGCACAATAACAATTCAAACCTCAAATTAGATTAATTGTGTGAATGGTTGACAAGATAGACTACTAAATAGAAACTTATATACTATAATTTAGAAATTATCAATTTAACATCAAAATCACTATATTGAACTATGATATATCAAAATTTCAATTCTTGTTTACTTCAAATCTTGCTCTTTTTTCTGCAAGATTTTATGCATATGATTGTCCCGTAGGATGATCAGGAGTCCTCATATATTGAAATGGTCTGAGATTCGTCACATTGTTGAATTGGGTAGAGGACTATAGTAGGTAAAAAAATTGATACAAATTAATATAAATTGTTGAAAAATAATCATATTTACTAAACATATATCTACTCCTATATAAACATATATATTTGTAATATAAAATAAACACATACCTCATGTGATGCTTGTACACTTGTTGTAGATGGGCTCATGATGGATGAACCAGCTAAGATAGTTTCCTATATAAAAAATGACAAGAATGTAACACAATTTAAATGCACATGTACATATAATCATAATGTCAAGAATATAAAAAAAAACATATACCTATTGTGATGTTTCTTCCAATGTGTTAGAAGTAGTCATCATGACTATAAAAGTACTAGATTGTTGCATAAAAAGATAAGAATACATTAGACTATCAATCTATGTACATGTATTTAAACATAATAGATTTCAAAAATTAACATCTAAATAATAATTTAAATGATACCATATACCGACTCTCTAGGCCAAATGAAATGGTCAATTGAGTAGCCTCCTCGACCTATGAAATTTGATCCTCTTTCAACAACTGTTGAAGAATCCAGAACAAAAATATATATTAGTACTAATATCTCTAATAAAATATGAGAGAAAAGATAAAATTACTATGAAATTAATTTAAGTCTTACTGACGCCTCCACATCATCACTTGCACCCGATGTCTCTTCTATAAATTCTCTACTCTATGCTCTCTCATCTCCTACATCTAACATATCATGGATCTCATAGTCAGATGTGTCCATTGGAGCCTCAATGGACCATCGAAGAGGACCCAAACATATATTGTGGCACATAATGCAATAATGGGGCACACAAATATGTGGTGAAGAGGAGGGTGTACCAGTAGCAATTGATGCAACAAGTGCATCACCATCATGATGGGATGCACCATCATGCAGTTGAGCAAAATGTGAGCTCTGTGTGATCAAATGGTCACTCAATGCATGTATGGCCAAAATACTCTAAATTTTTGCATCTGCAACAATCTATGGGTAAGGTATTGGAGTTGGGGAAGCAATAGGCGGAGTGGGAAGAAGTGGGGTTACTCGATGTGCCCTGGATCTATCCTGAGGCATTCCTCTACCCACACCTTGGAAATATCACATATCATAGTTGACATGCTTACCTAGGAAAAACTCAACATATATTTTTCGTAGAAAATATTGTGGTACATCAAGATTTTTGTTGGATGGTTTATCAAAAACCATCCACTGACGTTGCTAAAAATTATCTACGATACCTCGATGTGTGCACCATTTAATCGAATATTTAGGCTTGCACACATTTATGGGTTGTCCAATTTTGGGATTGATAAATAGTTGTGCTAATTGGACTTTCATAATTTCAAGTTCCCTCACTTCATCATATGATAAACCATTGGCATAATGTTGCCTCTTGGACTCTTGCCACTCTACAAACCTAATATGCTAGTTTGTGAGAATTTCAACATTGGAAATATTTTTTTCTAATTTGGTTTTCATATCAGAGAGGTGAGGGAGCGTGAATATCCGACATATGTTTCTCAATTGATTTAAATTTCTACGAATAGATTCATGGATATTGGGTACATTTTGTAATGGAGAATTTGGTGGTGGAGGAGGATTTGGTTGGGC
The DNA here is from genome assembly GCA_007258455.2 of Sequoia sempervirens. Taxonomy (NCBI): domain Eukaryota; kingdom Viridiplantae; phylum Streptophyta; class Pinopsida; order Cupressales; family Cupressaceae; genus Sequoia; species Sequoia sempervirens. Next base: position 544,651,136 of record VDFB02281492.1, read on the forward strand.
AGGGTTTTCATTTGGATGAGGGTTGGGATTCTCAGCCATTGTTAAACTTGTTTGATGTTGAAAATTTTAAAAATTAACAATTATTTTAATAAAAACTATTATGCATATTCAAAAACCTATTTTTGACTAAAATCCTTAAAAATAATGCAAAACTAGAAAAAAGTTTTAAAAAAACATTAAAAATCATGCATACCTTTGATTAGTGGGTGACTTTGGCAAAAAAAAAACACTGAAAAATGGATATCTGAGTTTTTTTGTTGCTCCAAAGTGTGTAGTAGAGAATAAGGTAAGTGAAAATGACTCTCGGCCTCTCCTTTTTTTGATTTAATACACAAGAAACAGATATCTATTTCGAAATAGATATTCTTTTCACAATGGATATCAGTTTAGTCTTAAGTTGTGTTTTTTAATTTAGTCGGGTCTGCCCTGTCCCTTAGTATAAAGGACGACACAAACCGACTAATAAGAGGGTTTTTATAATATAAATAATCATTTATATATAATAATATTATAAAATGATATATACATTATTATATATATTATATTATAATGTATGGAGCCAAATAAAATAGAATATCCAATTGAAACTAAATTTTAAATAGCTCACTCAAACCACTGGAAAACACAAGAAAATAACTTCTTGTAACAAATATGCAACTCTGGTTTGCAACCTGCAACCAACAACTTCAAATTCAACTAATCTTTGTAAATGGAATTACAATCAGTCCAAAAGGACAATGGGATACAACAATCCCTTATAAGACTCTCGGTAATCACAATAAAAAATGATTTGCAATCAACAAATAAAAGCTTTGCAACAAAACTTCTCTCCAGCACCTACAACAACAAACCACTCTCAACAATCACAACTCTTCAATTTGCAACTATCGGTGATTCTTATGCCACTACAAACATTCTCCAATCTGCAACAACACCCTAAAAACCCTTCCTAGAGGTATGCTACGCCATCTCTATGTCTTCTCTTGTAATCTAGAAAACTTCTTTCAAAAATGAAATTGATTTTGTTTTACACAAGCTATCGTCTAAATGAAATGAAATGTGAATTCATTTAGCTTTAATTTCTTTTCATTCCAACCCACTCTCAGGAAAATCAACACCCAACTCAAGGAATATCCAATGAAATTAAAATTCATCAATTAAAATGAATAAAATAATCTTTTCAAACCTCTAGACCTGTCAAATATGGAAGGCAGTGTTTTTATGGCTTTCTTGCTTTCATGAATGAAACCAAAAATCTGCTTTTCCAATCTTGGCGTCCACCTTCAAGATCCTTATTTTTTAAGAGTTGTGGAATTTAAAATTTGTAGTTACAAGAAAAATTGGAGGTATCCCAAAAACCCACAGCTCCATTGCTTTTTTCTAGATTTTTTTGCTTTCAAAGTATATTCTCCACTATCTCCTCTTATCTTGTCTTCTTCAAATTTACTCCAAAGTTCAAATTCAAATTTTCAACATGGAATAACATCCAAATGCACATAAAAATATGAATTTCACAAGACAAAATATGAAATTAAACTCACACCAAAAATTGCAATTAGAATCAAACATCTTTTGTTGACACAGGATAGCCACTATGTCATGGATGCTCCTGCATCAGACACCCATGGTAGAAGAAAAGTGATCTCATCACTTTCAAAGAAGATATCCAAGATGAGTAATCTCAGCCTCAGATAACCATGAAGAATCCTCCACAGGTCTCTCAAACCATTTCACCAAATACTTCATGTATTTCCTTCTCCTTGTGCTTCTTTTCATCCTGTTGTCAAGAATTGCTTCAATATTTTCATCCTCTGAAGTAGGTGTGAGTGCTTGTGGCTGCTTAATTGCTGAAAATTATTCATTTTCACCTTCATGAAATATGGTTAGGTCTGAAATATTAAAAATTGGAGAAATATTAAGCTCATTGGGCAATTCTACCTCATAAGCATTACCCGATTCATGTTTTCTCACAACCCGACAATGTCCAATCTTCTTCATTTTCCACTTGTTGTAGTTACCCTCTGGAAACCTATCCTTTCTCAAATTCACCATTACCTCATCACCAAATTGGAACTCTTTGTATCTTCTCTTCAAATCAACATTAGTCGTGTGTTGAAAATTCACTTTATGAATGTGCTTTCTTACCTCTTCATGAAATTCCACTTTTTCAATGCTTTTTGAAATATAAGACACTGCTACAACTTGGTTTCCTTCACTCAAAACAGCATTATTAATACCATCAAAAGACTCAATTTCAACATTACATGACAAGGAATGATTCCCACCAATCAAGACATTTTCACCTCCATTATTCTCAAACAAGTACTCTTCATAAAACTCTTCATTAACCTTCACATTCAACTCTTCCAATTCAACTTTATCAAAAGCAATTTATGCTGCAACAAACTTATCTACTTATTCACTCTCTTTCTCATCAAAGGAAATAATAAAATCATATTTTACCTTACCCTCTACTGCTACCTTCATTTCACCTGAGATCTCTTCTTCAATCTGAGTGAACAAATCACCTTTCTCATCTTCATCATGGTTAATGTTAACAAAACCAACACATTCATGCTTCAAACCATCTAAAATTATGATTTCATCAACCAAACAAGACCTCACATTGCTGCAAACCTTACCCATTTCTTCTTTTAATGGCTTCAATTTGTTTTTCACTTCATCCTTCGTCAATGTGTACGTGTCAAGTCATAACCATCGTGCATCGCCTTCCTGTCAAATTGTCAAGGTCTTCCTAGAAGAATATGACAAGCATCCATTGGGAGAATATCACATAAAACTTCATCATAATAGCCTCCTATCTTAAATTTTACCTCACATTGTTTGCTGATCAAAATATTCTTTTCATCTTGTACCCATGCTATCCGATATGGATTCAGGTGCTTCTTCCTTTCTAGCTACAATTTTCGTACCATTTCATCAGACACAAGATTGTATATGCTTCCACTATCAATAATGAAATTGCATGCCTTTCCTTCACACTTGCATATTTTCCTAAACAAACTTCTCCTTTGAATGGATTTATCATCTTCATTTAATAGTGTTCTCCTAGCCATTAAAGTTTCACCATCTTCTGCTTCTACTGAATGTGATGATCCTACATCTTCTCTATTCATATTTGTTGTTTTATTCTGATTTCTAGTCCCTCTTCTTGGTCATTCCTCTTCATGAGGATAGTCATATGCTCTGTGATCCTCTTCCCTACGCTTAAAACAAGTTCCTTGAAAGGTTTCTCTTCCAAAACCTCTACCTGATCTTCCTCTACCTCTCTGATTTTGATCTCTTGACCCATAAAATTCTTCATTCCTATGTTGTTTTCTGCTACCTTGGTCTATATTTTTCTAATTTTTTAGATTATTTTTTTCTCCATATGTTTTTCTTTCAACCTCATTTTCATGGCCTCTTCCTCTTTTCTTACTTTCAAATCTTGTATTCATCATTTCTTCTATCTTCAATGCTATTTGATAAGCATCTTTCATTGTCACAACTCTAACCAGTGCCATCTCTTCTTGAATGCTTGATCTCAGCCTATTTATGTATCTTGCAATCTTTTCCTTGGTTTCCTCTAAATGTCCAGTCCTTATAATAATTATATGGAATTCTTCAGTATATTCTTTAACAGTCCTGCTTCCTTGCTTCAAATCTACATCCTCTTGAGCAAGTCCAATTCATAGTCTACAGGAATAAATTGTCTTTTTAATCTCTCCACCATTTTATCCCATTTGGTAATTTATCTTTTCCTCTTCTTCCCCTTTCTAATTGGACCTCTCTCCACCATATTTATACATGTCCTTTCATCCTTGTCTTGGAAAATTTCACTCTATCAGGATCCTCTATCTCTTCAAATTTAAAATACTCTTCCATTTCATTAAGCCAATCTACCAATTCCTCTAGATTTAAACTTCTATTAAATGTAGAAACATCCATCCTAGGCCTTTTTTCTATCTTTGATAATGTAATTAATAAAGGATCACGAGCAACTGATGTTGCCCCTACACTTCCTTGGCTTCCAGCTTGACTAGCATTCTTTGTGCTTTCATCTTCATCATCACTTCTTGGGTCTCTCATTCTTATAAATCCTCTCCTTATCTCTTCTTGTAAAGTCTCAAACTACCTTCTCAAGGCTCTAAAATCATCATCTTTGACAAAATTATCTCCTCTTCCTCTTCCCCTACCCCTACCATGTGGGGATCCTATGGCAAACATCTTTGCAACACCACAACTCACAAGTCTTGGTGTAAACTATCTCTCGTCGGAGGTCTATTTACACACACAAGATCAGCTTGCTCTGATACCACTAATGTATGGATCCAAATAAAATAGAATATCCAATTGAAACTAAATTTAAATAGCTCACACAAACCACTGGAAAACACACTACATAGGAAAACAACTTCTTGCAACAAATAGGCAACTTTGGCTTGACACTTGCAACCAAGAACTTTAAATTCAACTAATGTTTGCAAATGGAATTACAATCAATCCAAAAGGACAATGGGCTGAAAAAATACATTACAAGACTCCTGGTAATCACAATAAAAAAAATATTTGCAATCAAAAAATCAAAGCTTTGCAACAAAACTTCTCTCCAACACCTGCAACAACAAACCACTCTCAACAATCACAACTCTTCAATTTGCAACTACCGATGATGTTTATGTCACTACAAACATTATCCAATTTGCAACAAAACTATCAAAACCCTTCCCAGAGGAATGCTGCACCGTCTCTATTTCTTCCCCTATAATCTAGAAAAATTCTTTCAAAAATGAAATTGATTTTCTTTTACACAAGCTGTCATCTAAATGAAATGAAATGTGAATTCATTTAGCTTTAATTTCCTTTCATTCCAACCCACTCTCAGGAAAATCAACACCCAACTCAAGAAATATCCAATGAAATTAAAATTCATCAATTAAAACAAATAACATAATATTTTCAAACCTCCAGGCCTGTCAAATATGGAAGACAATGCTTTTATGGCTTTCTTGCTTTCATGAATGAAAGAAAAAATATGCTTTTCCAATCCTGGCATCCACCTTCAAGATCCTTATCTTTTAGGAGTTGTAGAATTTAAAATTTGGAGTTACAAGACAAATTGGAGGTCTCCCAAAAACCCACGCCTCCATTGCTTTTTCTAGCTTTTTTTGCTTACAAAGCATATTCTCCACTATCCCCTCTTATCTTGTCTTCTTCAAATTTACTCCAAATTTCAAATTCAAATTTTCAACATGGAATAACATCCACGTTCACATCAAAATATGAATTTCACAAGAAAAAATATGAAATTCAACTCATACCAAAATTGAAATAAGAATCAAACCTCTTTTGTTGACACAAGATAGCCACTATGCCATGGATGCTCCTGCATCATATTACAATGTAATATAATATATTGTATTATATAATATATATTATAATATTATATTATATTATATTCTATGATATAATATATATTATATTATATTATAAATTATAATATAATATTATATAATATATTATATATATTATATTATAATATTATAATATTATAATATTATATATTAATTATATACATAATGATATAATATAATATTAATATATTAATATATAATATAATATATAAAATGACTCTTGGCCTTTTTTTATTTAACACAGAAGAAATTGAATATCCGTTTAGTTTTAGATTATTTTTTTAAAGTGGTTGGGTCTGCCCCGTCCCTTAGTATAAGGAACACCATAGACCGACAATTCATAAGAGGGTTTTAATATTTATAATATAATATAATATAATATAATATATTATATTATAATATGATATTGTATAATATATTATATATTATATTATATTATATTATATTATATTATATATTATATAATATAATATATAGATAATATATAGATTAATATATAATAGTATATAGATTATTATATTATAATACAATAATATAATATAATATATATAAAATTATATATTATATTATAATATGATATTATATAATATATTGTAATATGATATTATAAAATATGATATATATTATATAATATATTATATTATATAATACAATATATTATATTATATAATACAATATATTATATAATATAATATATAGATAATATATAGATTAATACATAATAGTATATAGATTAATATATAATAATAACTTTCAATATTTTTTTATATGATTTGAAGTTAACAGATATTTTTGTTTTGCTTTGGTGCTTGCTATGGCAACATGTACTTTCTACTCGAGCCTAGAAAAAGTCAAAGCGGAATTTCACATTTTTGGGCAAGTAAAAAATGTCATTTTTTCATATCTCCATTTTTTGGACCCCCATGATCCTACACAAACCTATAAGTTTCTCTTTTTGATCTACGGTAAGGTCAACCCCTATTTCTATGATAGATTTTTTCCTTATTTCCTCCTCTTTTAGGGCCTTCTCCCTTTTCTCTCAAATTGCAGTGATTATTGGTTGTGGGAAGTCCTTGATTACTTCTTCTAAACTTATATCAAATTTTCTTATATACAATATTAGACTTTGTATTATCCTATCGTTATTATCTATGTTTAAATCATCTTCATGTATGGATAAGACTTGTGAAAGCATATCGTGATAGATTATGACATTTGTAGTCGCCATAATGTCGATTGGTGATTGTGGTTGCTCTGTTGCCTCTGGTTGTTGTATTTGAATTGTATGTTCTTTATTTTTCTTCGTATGTGAAGGCTTATGTACCTCTTCTTCCTCCTCCTCTTCTCTAAAAGTTTGAATTATCTTCATTTTTACTACCTACTTGATCCTTGCTTTGTTGCCCTTTTTCTCTGCACTCATTAGTATTAGGGTTTATGATATCTTTTGCATGTCTGGTGTCATTACCATGTTTGAAGAAGATGCAAGACCTTTATATTGTGTGCTTCTAGACCCATGTAGTCTCTCGGACCTTCTTGTGGTTGGTGTGTGGGTTATCAAAGCTGGTGTGGAAGAGAATGTTGTGTTGTTTCTTTTGGTGGAATGCCCCATTATTTATGTAGTTGTTCTTTTTTTTTTCTCAAACTTTTTCTAAGCATTATTCTTATGGATTTGATCCATAATTTCTTTAAATGTCCCAAATCACTTCGTTTTTGGGTCGTTTGGCTTATTGAGTATGTTTGCAGTGTAAGCATCCACCTCTTTCTGTGATATCTAGTAAGGGAGTTTAGGAATCCAAACAGTTCATGGTTCCACTGCCTCCATGTACGTATAGTATTTTTCCACCAAGAAGGTGATGGTGTTGATATACTGCTTGATGAATTTGCATGGTATCTTCCCCTTGGCCTACAGTTGTTGTTGGAATCTTTTGAAGAATCCCTAGTATGTGTTGGTATATGATTTTTTAACTAGGAATTATCGGGTGTGAATTTTGATTTGGGCTGCTACTGGAAGGTTTGTTTTCCATACTTTACCTTTGAATGCTTGGAGCTCGTTAAGGAAGTAGAATACTAGGCAGATGAGTAGTGTCCCATACTGAAAGTTGTATAAGACGGTTTTAATTTTTTGGAGGTTTTCCATAAGTTGACCTCTCATGACCTTGCAGAGGTTGAAATCATTCCCTTCCACCATCATTTGATATGTAGTGTGAATAGTTGTGGTGGTAGCAAAATATTCCCTATTTGCATAGTAGACTTTGTATGCAATTTCCATTGTTACATACAACACCATGAGATTTGTGATTGTGCAAATTCTTAGGCTTTGCTCATCTGGTGTTTCCCTAGTCAATGTGGTCACTGTTCATTTTAAACTACTTTCTTTGTTGGTCCCCCACCATGCTCAACCCTATTACCACACGAATCGCTTCTCTTATTATTAGGTAGGGTTTCTCAAGGTATATGAACTCATCATGGACTCCACTTAGAACTAGTTGCACTCAATTGTGCTCATCGCAAAAATCTAATAAATCCTTCTAGATGTCAAGATTATTTTTTCCTATCTCCTAGAACTAAGGTTGGTATGTCCTTTGATCTAGGGTGAGGAGGGTTAGCTTGAGCTCTTCAAATTTTGTGTGATTGATCTCTGCTATCGGCTCATGGATGTATTTTATCACGTCCTCTATATAGATGATGTTTATGGGGATACTCAAGAATGTGTTGTCTTTATCTACCTCCATTACCTTGAATGGGTATTTCATGTATTTAGGTCACAGATTCTCAATAACATTCACCAAGATTGGGGTTGTCATTGTTTGCAGTTGCGTACTCATTTTATTTACTCAATAACATTCACCAAGTTTGGGGTTGCCATTGTTTGCAATAGCTGAGCTTGGATCCCATTTTGTTTACTTAGCGAGTTTGAATGCAAAGTGAGTGTAGTGTAGTTGTGAGGAGATTTAAATAGATTTAGGTTGGTTGGATGCATTTCTATCATTTTCCTATTAGGTTTTATGACCTTTTCTAACTGTTTGCAACTTTGGGTTGCTAACGGTTTAATTTTTTTGTTTAGTAATTTATAATATATATTTTTCATAATATACACTATGTATTTTCAATATTTATGATTTTCATCCTTTAGATTGGTGGTAATGTTTAAGTCTTGCACCATTGAGGTATCTTGTTATGTGGTTTCCATCTATTTTTCTTAATCTCACCACTCCTAACTTCACAATTTCATGTATATAGTATGGTCCTAACCACCTTACCTCTAACTTACCTCTCTTTTTGAATTTACTATCATATAGTAAGAATAGATCACCTATTTGAAAATTCTTTGTGCAGAGGTTTCTATCATGCCAAGCCTTCTATCTTTTCCTTTATAATTGCTTATTGTATAAGGCTATGAATCTATTCTCATCCAATGTTTCTAGTTCTTCAATAATTTATGCTAAGGACTTGTCATTATCCAAACACAATGTGAGTGTGGTACATAAGTTAGGAACTATGAAGTTCATGGGAACTGTCACATCAGCTCCATAAACTAATTGAAATGGTGTAAAATTATTTGCCCTTTTTGTAGGATGTGCAATATATCTAGAGTACCACAGGTCCCAATCTCACCTATTTCCATTTCACATCTTCATGAGTGTTATCCTAATTATTTTATTTAAAGATTCACTTTCTCTATTTTCTTGTGGATGGTATAGTGAGCTCTAATTGTGTATGATCATAAAATTATTAGAAGCTCTATAATCACTGGTGCAGGAGCACCCATAGGTTGCCATAGGTTGTTTAGAAGGTCTGTCTAGGACAACTTTGTTTAGGACAACTAGGCAATCTAATTTTTGTTCATTTGTATGTGAGCCTTAGTAGCATTTTTGTTGGATTTTGATCAAATGAAGGTCATGTTGACCATAGAATAGGTGTCATAAGGTTATAGCTCAAAATGAGGTTTTGAATTTTTGGATTCCTGCAAAATGTTTGAATGTTGCTCAATTGGAGTTACAAGCGGCCAAGGAGAGCCCATGGGAGAGGATAACTATTTTTGGTGACCTATTTATGGGATGCCTCGGTATTGGAGTGAGGTTGGAAGCATTGGAAATTGTTGAAGTTTTTGAATTCAAGGAAAACAATTGAGATTGAGTGTGAATTTTCTGGTTTTTGCATTGAAGCGTTGTTTTAATGGATTGATCATGGCACTGTAATTTGTGTAGGATGTAGAGTATTTTTTCTTCGAGCATTGTGTGGAATTATATAGTTTCATCTTTCTGTTTCAAGCTTTGTTTGTAATTATTTTGGTTTCCTTACTGTTGCTGGTCTGAACTAGGTAGTTTGTGAGTATGGAGTGTTAGTTCACTTTCCCACCGTACAAATTGTACGACCATTTAGGAATAGTGACTAGACTCCATGGTTGTACATATAGTATGGTTTAGGGCTTTAGAAAGCATCGAAGTTTTTGTGGAAGTCTTTCCCTAGGCGAGCCACGGGAGTGCCTGGCTAGGAAAGACCTTAGTGTAGAGCACTTGATTTGCAGGGGTGTCAATTTCATGACAAATTACCTTTTTGAGAAGGCAGGTATGAGTCTTGCCAAGACATGGTAAGGAGGAAGAAACTCCAACAATCCATTTGGTGAGGGAAGGACTTAACAGTTTGTAGGGAAGCCAAGAAAGGGCTTAAAAGGCCTAGTTTTGCTCATTTTCAGGTTAGGGCTTTGTACGGACAACTGAGACCCAAGACCCCAAAAATCCTTGAGAGGAGGGCATATGAACTGAGAAACCCAAGAAAATATTGGGGTGTTCTTTGGAAAGTTCTTGGAACAAACCTGATTTCTCAGAGAAGGAGACCTAATAGGGCTAATAGGGCTAGTAGCCTTATAGGCCTAATAGTGGGGTTTGGTGAAAGTGACCTGCAGATGGAGCTAGGTGGACCCCTAACACACTTAGTAGGATGGATTGAAGACTTTAGAAGCACCTCCACACCCCTGTAAAACTAAATTCAATAATTTGGGGGAATTAGTAGCCTTAGGGTGGATTAAGGGCTAAGGCAAGTGTTACAAGATTGCACCAAGTCTTGACTTGGTAGAAGGACCTATGTTGATAGTTGGGTTGGCAAGAAGTAATCAGGGGACCCTAAGAAGGAAGAGGTCTTATAGGTTGCAAGTGGTGGAGTGAAACACCCTAGAGGTCTTCCTAGCAAGACCCAGAGCATGAATCAGTGATTGATTCATCCAACCTCCCTATCAGATTGGTATCAAAGCAACAAAAGATTTGGGATAGAATAATGTATGTCAGAGATTGAGTCTAGTGATTCTACAATCATGGTGACAAATATAGAATTGGCCAAGAAGGTCGAAGATCAGGAGGAAGACAATAGGCTATTGAGGGAAAGAATAGCCCAGCTTGAGCAAGCAATGAGTAATGTGCAGACTAAGACCGATGAGGTTAGTGATAAGTTGGAAGGAAGGGTACCCAAGCGTGAAGAGGTTGTAGAGGAAGACAAGATCCCTGAACCTGGCCCTGTTTTGCAAGAAGAGCCTTTCTTGAAGGCATTGAAGGCTTTGAGTGGAAAAGCACTTGAAGGAATACCACTGTTTAGTGGGAAATTGGAAGTTGATCTAGTCATGGATTGGATAGAGGGAATGGAAAACCATTTTGAGTGTGATGGAGTCACTGAAGCATAGAAGGTAAAGGTGGCCAAATCAAGATTGAGAGGTTCTTCCTTGACATGGTGGAAGTTCATTCAGAAAAAGAGAGAAAAGGAAGGCAAGAAACCTATTTCCACATGGAAGGGAATGGTTGCCAAAGTGAGAGAAGCATACATGCCAGATGATTATGAAATTTAGTTGCATAAGAAAAGACAGAGCTTGAGACAAAGAGACCAAGATGTAAATTCCTATACAGAGGAGTTTCAAAAACTTTGCATGAGGTCTAATGTATCTGAGGATGAAAGTCTTAAGGTGGCTAGATACCTTAATGGTTTGAAGTGGAACATTCAAGAGGATATGACTCTTCTAAGTCCCAAAACAGTGCACCAATGTTATCAATTGGCTATAAAAATTGAAGAGAGAAGTAAGAGGAAACAAGATCAGGCTTCCAAGAGTAGAGGAAAATGCGGAGATCAAAGAGGACATAGAGGTGGATACCAAAGTAGAGGGACCGAACAAAGAAATCAGGGAGAGTCTAAACTCACAGAGCATGGAAGTGAAACAACTTCTAGAGGAGGTTATGGAAGAGGTAGAGGTTCTCAAGGAGGTTCTAACAGAGGAAGAGGTACAGGCAGAAGTAACTCTTACTTTGCTAGCATGAAGTGTTACAACTGTGGTCAAGTAGGACATCCAGCTTATAGGTGTCTGGAGAAAGCATCTTCTTCAAATACAGAAAAGAGAGTAGCATATGCTCAAGAAGACATTATGAGTGTCAAGTCACCAGAGGTTAGTCACATTGAGTTAGAAATGGGGGAGAACTTGATGTTTAGTAGGGTTCTAATCAAACAACCAGTCAAAGAAGAGCCAAAGCAAAGGGAGCCTTATTCAGGGCAAGATGCAAAATACTTGGGAAGGTGTGCAAAGTTATAGTGGATTTTGGGTCTACTGATAACATTATCTCAGAGGAAGCAGTGAGGAAGTTAAAGTTGGAGAAGGTACCCCACACTAATCCTTACAAGGTGACATGGCTGAATAAAGGGCAGAGTGTTCTTGTGAATGAGCAGACAATAGTGGAATTCTCCATTGGAGGGTACAAAGACAAACTGATTTGTGATGTGTTGCCTATGGATGCATGCCATCTTCTATTGGGAAGGCCATGGCAATATGACAGAGGAGCTATCTATGATGGAAAGGAGAACACCATCTCATTTAAGAAGGATGGTAAAACATTCAAGTTACAGTCACTGTTGGATGAATAAGAAGGACAATCAAAGACCCCTAGTGTCTTGTAAGTAGTGGCAAGGAGTTTATCAACACTCTTCAGCAAGGAAGTGAAGGATATGTTGTTATGGTGCAACCCAAGGAGGAAGACAAGGCTAGGAAGACAGTTATCCAAGAGGAAGTCCAGAAGTTGCTTGAGAAGTTCAAGGACATAGTCAGTGATGGAACACCAGCAACATTACCTCCAAAGAGAGCTATTAGTCATCAGATTGACTTCATACTAGGGGCTTCATTGCCAAACAAGGCAGCTTATAAGCTCACACCAGATCAGAACCTAGAAGTGGCTAGGCAAGTGCAGGAGTTATTAGACCAAGGACTAATTAGGAAGAGCATCAGTCCATGTGCAGTACCAATGGTCTTAGCAACCAAGAAAGGTGGTAAGTGGAGAATTTTCACTGACTCTAGGGCTATCAATAGGATTACAATCAGATATAGGTTTCCTATTCCTAGGATAGAGTACTTGATGGACTGTCTTGGAGGGGCACAGTACTTCACTAAGTTGGATCTCAAGAGTGGATACCACCATATTAGAATCAAGGAGGGGGATGAATGGAAGATATATTTTAAGACAACTGATGGGTTGTATGAGTGGAGAGTGATGCCATTTGGCCTCTCAAATTCCCCTAGCACATTCATGAGGCTCATGAATGAAGTGCTTAAGGATTTCACAGGTAAATTTGTGGTGGTGTATCTAGATAATATACTCATTTTTAGTAAGATAGAAGAGGAACATTTGAAGCATGTGGAGATGGTTCTTAAACGGTTACAGGAGGAGAGGTTAGCCATCAACCTAGAAAAGTGTGAGTTCTTCAAACAAGAGCTTGTGTATTTGGGGTTTGTAGTATCCCAAGGATCATTGAAGATGGACCCAAGCAAGGTGGAAGCTATCCTAAATTGGCCTACACCAACCACCAGGATAGAGGTAAGGAGTTTCCATGGGTTAGCTCAGTTTTATAGGAAGTTTATAAGAAACTTTAGTGGCATTTGTGCACCAGTGCTTGATACTATCAAGGGTGGCCTAAAGACTAAGTTTAAATGGACTCTTGAAGCCGAGAATGGTTTTGATAAGTTGAAACAAGAAGTGGCAACTCAACCCATCCTTTTGTTACCTAGTTTTGATAAGCTATTCACAGTGGAATGTGATGCCAGTGGAATTGCAGTAGGAGGAGTACTAAGCCAAGAAGGTAGACCTATAGCTTTCTTTAGTGAAAAGCTCAATGAAGCTAAACATAAGTATTCTAATTATGACTTAGAACTATATGCTCTAGTGCAGTCTCTTAGAAAGTGGCGACATTATCTCCTACCCAAGGAATTTGTAGTGTTTATTGATAACTAGGCACTTAGCTACATCAACACACAAGAAAAGTTGAGTAATAGACACTTGAAATGGATGGAGTACCTCCAAGCCTTCACCTTTACTATCAAACACAAGAAGGGACAGTTGAACAAGGTGGCAGATGCACTAAGTAGGAGGTTGCTGACAGTGCAAGAGATTCAATTCAAAATCATTGGGATAGAGAGTTTCAAGGATCTCTATGGAGAAGATGAAGACTTCTCTAAAGCATATAAGGTATGTTCTGATTTTGAGAATCACTTTCACAGTCAATTCTCAGAGTATACATTGCAGAATGGAATTTTGTTCAAGGGGAATCAGTTGTGTGTTCCCAAAGGTTCAATGAGAGAGAATCTCATCCAGGAGAAGCACAATGGTAGTCTCAGTGGTCATTTTGGTATCAACAAGATGCTGGAATTAGTGCAGAGGTTCTATTATTGGCCCAAGTTTCCAAGGGATGTCAGAAGGTATGTGGAGCAGTGTGTAATTTGTATGAAAGCCAAGGGGGTAGCTAGCAATGTAGGTTTGTATCAACCCCTACCTATTCCCAATATACCATGGGAATGCATTAGCATGGACTTTGTGGTAGGACTCCCTAAAACTAAGAAAGGGTTTGATAGTGTCTATCTGGTGGTAGATAGGTTCATTAAAATGAGTCACTTTGTTCCCTGCAAGACCACCCATGATGCTAGCTATATTGCTCATATTTTTTTCAAAGAGATTGTGAGGATCCATAGATTGCCATTGAGCATTGTATCAGACAGAGATGTGAAGTTTATGAGTCATTTTTGGAAAACTCTATGGAGCAGATTGGGTACTAACTTGACTTTTGGATCAGCTTACCATCCTCAGACAAATGGAAAAACTGAGGTGATAAATAGAGTGTTAGGTAACCTTCTAAGATGCATCACCAAGGAGTATGGACAGACATGGGACTTGGTCATATCACAAGCTGAATATTCCTACAATGACAATGTGAATAGGACCACAGGTAGGAGTCCTTTTGAAATAGTATATGGTATGCACCCAAGAGGTGTGTGTGAGCTCAGAGATCTAGGAGCTATGGAGCATAGGAGTGGCCATGCAGAGGATTTCACTCTGACCATGAAGGAGATTCAGGAGCAAGTGAAGAAGACAATTACAGAGGCTACTCACAAGTTGAAAGCTAAGGTGGATATGTATAGAAAAGATCTCCAATTTGTAGTAGGTGACTATGTCATGGTCCATCTCAACAAATCTAGATTGCAGAAAGGAGTACCAACTAAGTTACAGATGAAGAGAATGGGACCATGTAAGGTGTTAGCCAAATATGGAAAGAATGCTTACAAGGTGGAACTTCCTAGAGATTTAAGTATTTCACCAGTGTTTAATGTGGCTAACTTGATCAAATATAAAGGATCAATAACTGATATGACTCTAGCCAGTACAGATTTCTTAGAGGATGTGAGTACTGTAGTCTTACCACCTAAAGACAAGCTGCAAGCAGAAAGGATCTTGGAATCCAGGGTGAAGAAGTCTACTCGGCACAAGGTATAAATGGAACATCTCATACAGTGGAAATACAAACCAGAGGCTGAGGCTACATGGGTGGAAGAAGCTCATTTCAAGAAGTATGGCATTGATCTATCTCTGATCTCTCCCCACATTCCTTAGTGTTTGGGCAGAGGGGGAGAATGGTGTAGGAGCACCCATAGGTTGCCATAGGTTGTTTAGAAGGTCTGTCTAGGACAACTTTGTTTAGGACAACTAGGAAATCTAATTTTTGTTCATTTGTATGTGAGCCTTAGTAGCATTTTTGTTGGATTTTGATCAAATGAAGGTCATGTTGACAATAGAATAGGTGTCATAAGGTTATAGCTCAAAATGAGGTTTTGGATTTTTGGATTCTTGCAAAATGTTTGAATGTTGCTCAATTGGAGTTACAAGCGGCCAAGGAGATCCCATGGGAGAGGATAACTATTTTTGGTGACCTATTTATGGGATGCCTCGGTATTGGAGTGAGGTTGGAAGCATTGGAAATTGTTGAAGTTTTTGAATTCAAGGAAAACAATTGAGATTGAGTGTGAATTTTCTGGTTTTTGCATTGAAGTGTTGTTTTAATGGATTGATCATGGCACTATAATTTGTGTAGGATGTAGAGTAGTTGTTCTTCGAGCATTGTGTGACATTATATAGTTTCATCTTTCTATTTCAAGTTTTGTTTGTAATTATTTTGGTTTCCTTACTGTTGCTGGTCTGAACCAGGCAGTTTGTGAGTATGGAGTGTTAGTTCACTTTCCCACCATAAAAATTGTATGACCCTTTGGGAATAGTGACTAGACTCCATGGTTGTACATATAGTAGGGTTTAGGCCTTTAGAAAGCACTGGAGTTTCTATGGAAGTCTTGCCCTAGGCGAGCCAGGGGATTTCCCGACTAGGAAAGACCTTAGTGTAGAGCACTTGATTTGCAGGGGTGTCAATTTCCTGACAAATTACCTTTTTGAGAAGGCAGGTATGAGTCTTGCCAAGACATGGTAAGGAGGAAGAAACTCCAACAATCCATCTGGTGAGGGAAGGACTTAACAGTTTGCAGGGAAGCCAAGAAAGGGCTTAAAAGGCCTAGTTTTGCTCATTTTCAGGTTAGGGCTTTGTACGGATAGCTGAGACCCAAGACCCCAAAAATCCTTGAGAGGTGGGCATATGAACTAGGAATCCCAAGAAAATATTGGGGTGTTCTTTGGAAATTTCTTGGAACAAACCTGATTTCTCGGAGAAGGAGACCTAATAGGGCTAATAGGGCTAGTAGCCTTCTAGGCCTAATAGTGGGGTTTGGTGAAAGCGACCTGTAGATGGAGCTAGGTGGACCCCTAACACACTTAGTAGGATGGATTGAAGACTTTAGAATCACCTCCACACTCCTGCAAAACTAAATTCAATAATTTTGGGAAATTAGTAGCCTTAGGGTGGATTAAGGGCTAAGGCAAGTGTTACAAGATTGCACCAAGTCTTGACTTGGTAGAAGGACCTATGTTGATAGTTGGGTTGGCAAGAAGTAATCAGGGGGCCCTAAGAAGGAAGAGGTCTTATAGGTTGCAAGTGGTGGAGTGAAACACCCTAGAGGTCTTCCTAGCAAGACCCAGAGCATGAATCAGTGATTGATTCATCCAACCTCCCTATCAATCACTTTATTAAAAAAAAATTCCTTTGTCACTTAGTATAGTTTATGGGAAACCATACCTAGTGATTATATTCTGATATAAAAATCTTGTGGAAATTTTTGTAGTACAATTCTTATTAGGTTTTTCCTCTTCCCATTTCATTAAGTATTCTACACCTATTATTATGAATCATGTTCTTGAATTTTTAGTTGATGGTTCAATGTGTCCTATAAAGTTTCTTTCCCATTTTTTGAATGGGATTTGTGCTAATACTAGTTTCAAGGGTTGTGGTAGGTTTCCCCACCCTTTGACATATGTCATAGTTCTTTTCATATTATTTTGCATCTCTATGTAGGGTTGGCCACCAAAGTCTGGCTAGTTGAACCCTTTTAGTTGTTCCACTATAATTATGTCATGCTATTCCTTCATGTGCTTCTTTGAGGTTGGATTCTCTTTCATTCTCATAAACAACTCTTCTTATAATTTCCATCTTGTCCTATGTGATGCAATTATCCTTCTATTAATGTATATGGTAGATACTTTCACAGTAGAGATTCTTTAGCTTTTGGTTAGAGGTATGTGGGAAATTCCCCTTTAGATAAGAGTATAGAAATATCATGTAGCTCCTTTGATACCATATTTAGTCTAAATAGATGTGCACTAGGTAGATCTTCTATCCAATCTTTTGGTTCTTCCCTTGTTTCAATTCTTGATAATTTATTAGATCCTTGATTTTGTTTTCTTGGTTTTACCATTATCTTAAATTCAAATTCCTAGAACAAGAGTAACCACCAACATATCCTTCCTTGTATGATAGTTCTATTAATTAAGTACTTTAATGGTTCATGATTTGTAAAGAATATAAATGGTGTTGACAATAGATAGTATCTAAATTTTTGTAATGCATAAATCATAGCTAGGGTTTCTCATTCTATAGTGGTGTAATTTTTCTTTACCTTAGATAGTTTTATGCTTGCAAAGGCTATGGGATGATCCTTATTGACTTTAGGTTGGGCCAATACTGCTATGGAATTTTTTTATGCATCTACATGTACATGGAATGATGTATTACACTCTGGGAAGATTAGTATATGTTCCTTTGCAATTTTTTTCTTTAGTGTGTCAAATACTTGTTGGTATTCTTTAGTCCACTCAATACTCCTACCATATTTCTTCTTCAGTAGTTCCTCAATCAGTGCAACTATTTCAATAAATAACCCTTTATAATTTTTTAGTGATATTCAGTAGTCTTAGGTGGTGGTAGTTTCATGATTAAATTAACTTTCATGGGATTTACCATGAACCCTTTGCAAATTATGTGTCCTAAGAAGGTCCCATAAGGTACCACAAACATGTAATTCTTCAAATTTAGTGCATTATGCATACTTAAAAACCTATTTAGCATCATTATCAATACTTATACATGGTCTTTTATCAAGCCATATACCTTCCAATCATCCAAGTATACATCCAAAAATTCATGCGTAAAATCTTTAAAAGCATTTATCATTATCTTGTTGAATATCACAGGTGAATTATTCAATCTGGATGACATCAATGTGTATATCTAAGAGCCCCATTTTTTCACAAATATTATTTTTGTTTGGTCCTCCTCACTTATTTTCACTTGACAATATTTGGAGGTGGAGTATATTTCTCTTCCCACCATTGATTCTAATATTTCTTCAGTGAATGGTGTAGGAAAGGGGTCATGAATGCAGGCTTTATTCAGTTCTATGAAGTCAACACAAATTCTTATTTCCCATGTTTTCTTAATTTGTATTACCATAGGGCTAATCCATTCCACATCTTCAATAGGTTTGATTATCCTTGTTTCCAACTTCTTATCTAGTTTTCTTTAACCTTCTTTTTCATGTTTAGGTTTAGTCGGTATGGTCTTTTCCATACTAGTTTAACTCCTTCAACTGTATCTTCATGAATCATGCTTCCTCCTTTATTCCCTTTAGGTCTATAAATGTTGTAGGGAATAGTTCTTCAAATTCTAATAAAATATCTGCAACTTGCGCCACTAATTTGTCATCCCAATAGTCTCCTATTTTAGAAAGTTTAGGATCTCCTTCCTTAGCAATATTTTCTTCTCTTAGTTTGATTGGTTGGTTATAATACTTTTGTTTGGATCTATTGGAGATCCTAATTATCTTTCTCCTTGTTGGTCTTTTATGTCTAAGTTGTGTGTATCACCATCATCCTTGTTTATCACATAGCATCTTCTATTTGGTAATGTAGATTTCTTATCTAGCCATTCTATGTATTTCCATATTCTCTTTCATTGTGGAGGTGGCATAGAGGTTTGTGGTACCACCATTTCATGAGTTTCATCTGGTTCAAATATTATCTCATTCGTTTTGAGCAATGTGGTATGTATGCATGTATCTTCATTGTAAAAAGAGAAGGTATGTCTAAAATCCATTGTAAGTTTTGTCCAATGTTTTGTTTCTCCTCTTTGTTCTTGGTTTATGTGCCATATCTATGCTACAGGTGTTAGTTTCCAATAGAACAATTGGATATATATTTGTTCATCGTACTCATTTCTTGTTCTCCATGTGGTAATACAATTGGTTGAATGATCTTCCAATAAAATATTTCCATTATATTTCAATATTTCCTTATATTCTCCTTCCTCTAGTAGATATCTTGTTTTGATTAGGATTTTAAATATTCTCTATTGTGTTAATTTTTATTTATGTGTTTTGTGCCAACGTGCAATGTTACAAATGAGTATGTTTTAATATGCTATCTCATTTCTTCATTTGAAAAATTATTTCTATCTATTTAATGAACGATAATAAGTCACCATTTCTTGAGTATTTGGGTTGTTTAATATGTGAAATTCCTCATGCAATGTGGTTTATTTGGAAAGATGTTTCAGATGTAGCCTCCATAGTGTCTTCTAAGTTACCGCAAGTATTATGCAGTTCATTATTTATGATTGCAATAGGTTTCAAAGCATTCTCCAATGTCTTCTTAATCATGAATATTCTACAAAATCCGGTAATCCTCTGAGAATGGAGTTCTGGTTCCTCCTACATCCATGCATATAATACACCCTCAGTATATGTGCTATGTGTATTTCTTTATATTTCAACATCTCCTTCTGATTTTGGCTCTTCCGAAGTGTCATTTGGTGGTAGCCATGTGATTGTGTACATGTTTTTATTTTCAAATTCATTATATTATTTTGGGTTCAATTCTTCTATATATGATTCCCTCAAGGTTTTCTCTAAGGGGATATGAACTATTTTGTCTTTATTAGCAAATGATATTTCCCCCTTTATGGAGTCTACAATTCTATTTGTGTTTACAAACCATTTGAGTCTGAGTAATGCATTGAATGAATCAAAAGTCTTCTTTATAACAATTACTTCAAAATCTACTATTTGTCACTCTTTTGACACTGACTTCTACCTATGTCCATGTTCTTAGGGTTTTCATTTATTTACCATTTGAAGACAAGAAAATGGATTGAAGTGCAATAAGTAAAACACAATGCATAAACACATAAATCTTATACCCCAAAACACCTTCAACTCTAAGATTGAGCTAAATAATCATGCACCCAAAAGCCTATCGATATGCTCATAAATTTCTATATGAATATGGATTGCTCTAAGGATATTTCAGCATAATCTAGTTATAGCCAAATACTTGATGAAAATGGATGGTGAGAGATTCTATTTATAGAAAGAGGTTCAAATGGATGAAGGGCTAAGATCTTACCACAAGATCAATGGCTCATGTTGAGAGGTGCTCTCGAGCAAGAGGAAAAGGACAAGTGTCATGTGAGGGCTAAAGGAGAATGAAGGCTTGGATAAAAATGTTTGGGTAATATTTTGGAGGAATGTGATATGATCTCAAGAGGGGAAAATCTTTCAATTTTTGCTCATCTCAAGAGGTGGAATTTAAAATTAGATTTTATGGAGAGGAAAGAGATGGCACTATACAAAGTCAACTAAAAAGTGACATTTGTCTTTAGTGGATTTAATGAAGGGAAGGTGAGAATTTATTGGGTGGATGAAGAAGCAAGCATATGAGGGGAGATGACAAATGGAAAATGAGGAATTTAAAATTAAGGAAAAGACTAAGTGGGTATTAATGAAGGATTATTTAATTAATTAATCCAGGGTTAATTAATTAATGGTTTTTTAGAGGAAATGGACGATGATGACTAAGGCAATATTAAATAAATAATTTAACCTTTTAGAAGAATAAGACAAAAGTGAAAATTAATTAAATAGTGTAATATTTAATTAATTATGGGATGATGACAAAGATTAATTAAAACTTGAAATTTTAATTAATTTTAAAAGTGTAAAGTCAAAATTGGGGTGTCTACATTTTGCCCCTCTTTGATGCAACATCCAAAGTGATGTTGTATGAAAGAAGTTAAAACTCGTTCTAATGGGATAGATGGAATAGGAGGTGATATTCCCTCGAGAGACCAACTATAAATAAATAAATAAAAAATTTGGGTAGTATCTCAAAAAGATGGGTTTAGAGGAAGTAAATGTACGTTAAAGAAGAAAAATGAGAAGAAAGGTGTACATAAATAGGGTGATAGGTTAATAAATGAGTGAGAATGGCTAAGTGAGAGGGTATATGCCACATGCCTAGAGGTAAAATTAGGGTTAGGGTCCTAGAAATAGGCCTAGGGGGCTTAAACATGGCATTTTCACCCTTGCAATTTGGAAGAATAGGAGTAGAGTGAGTGAAGAGGAGATGGTGCTTATACCTCAACATTTGCACCGTACGAAGTGCATTAATGAATACCAATGACTGACAAAGGCAAGAGACTTGGTGAGTGATCTATCCTATGGTTTTTGGGGTAGTTAGGAGGTAATAAATGCAAAAAAATTAAGGCACACGGTAAAAAAAATAGAGGCACAGTTTTATGAAGTCACGCTTATGTGCATGATTATGGTGTTTCCGCTACATAAACTAAACTTGTGAAGAAAAAAATCACCCACGCATCACCAATTGGTGCTTACAAGAAAAACATTCTTGTGATAGGAATGGTCCTTGTGCTCAAGGAATTGATGCTTGTGTTGGCTAAAGTCACGTATACACTAAATTGGTGCTTGTGTTTTTCAAGTTCATGCCTCCAAGGGTCAAGTATGTGTTTGCACCAAAATAGCACTTGCACAAGTTAGGTACACGCTTGCGCTAAAGAGGTGCTTGCATGGGCTAGGAGCGTGCTTTCACTAAAAACAATGCTTGTGCAAGGTAAGGGCGTGCTTGCACTAGAAATGGTGTTTGTGCAAGGTAAGGACACTTTTACGCCAGAAATGACACTTGCATAGGGAAAAAGCACACTTTTGCTTAAAGACAGTTGCACATGAGATTTTTAGGGTTAAATGAAGGGTTTTATTCTGAGAAGGTTGACATTGGTGAATGACATGTTGTAGAAGCCTCTTGTGACATTGTAGTCTTGCAAGTGGCATCTTCGAGTGATGACTCAGTTGTGATATTGTTTGATTGAGATGGACGAGGACTGGTTGAGCTTGATGGGCTTATATTTTGTGTCACAAATGTCCTGATTGACGGTGCATCAAGCCATGATGAAAATATTGGTGGAGAGATGGCATGGTGACACGAGCATCTTTCATCTACCGATTAGGGAGGCCACTGTCACTTTGGAGGATGTATGAAAAATATTGAGACTCCAGATATGGGGGAGATCATGGAGTATAACCTGATGCATGTTGATCACATTGGCATGAGTATTTATGATGAATTATCTTCTAGTTAGGGGGATTGAGTTGGATTTAAAGGTAGGGATGAGTGTGCTCCTATATTTGTCACTGTTTACTATGACATTGATGATAGGGGTATTAATTCCTAATCAAAGGTCATGAGGGTTCGCTATTGGTTGGGAAAGAATTTTGGATAGGATGTTGTCAAACAACACCATTTTTGCATGGAGTGCATGTGTGTTGATAGAGCTTTATAGGGAGATACACTTAGTATTAGATAGAGATGGATGAAACCTTGGTTGTGGTGTGACCTTATTACATATCTGGGCGTATGAGAATATTTCCATGTTGTAACCAATGGTAGACATGAGGAGGGGGCATGGTATGCCCTATGTATTTGCATGTAAATCATTTTTGTGACACCGATGGCTTGGAGATTTTCCCCACTATAGATA
The DNA here is from genome assembly GCA_007258455.2 of Sequoia sempervirens. NCBI lineage: Eukaryota > Viridiplantae > Streptophyta > Pinopsida > Cupressales > Cupressaceae > Sequoia > Sequoia sempervirens. Next base: position 544,674,106 of record VDFB02281492.1, read on the forward strand.
GGTCATAGATGAGATGGATAGTTTTATCTAGAGACTATATTGAGAGTATAAGGTTTGGGATGAGGATGCCCTATACATGTTGTATGTATATTGCTCGCATTATCTGATATTTCACACACCAACCATTATTCAGTGATACCTTCCAATGCAGGTGATGAGGCGGTATTTTCTCACATGGTGTAGGAGAGAGGCATATGGGGAGGATATATAGATCCTTATATAGATAGGCAGGATTGGTAGGATACCCCAAAGGTTCCATGGAATCCATGATGGACAATGATAGATGCAAGTATGATAGAATATTATGATGCTTGGTGGGAAAGGTGGAGGCCAGTGTGATTGATGATCCCTTAGGATTAGTTGGTAGTAGTGGATGATGATGATGATGATGATGGTCATTGAGTTTGACAGAAAGTGGATCTAGAGGAGGTGTGAAAAGGAGAGGAGGAGGTGATGGCAGAGGAGGAGGATGTGGATGTCGATGGTGAGGATCATCCTAATGGTGAGGGTGAAATATAGGTATACCTTGGGTTGGTCATAACAGAGCAAGATTAACTTAGATAGGAGTGAGATCAACTACTAGGAGAGCATGATATGGCATGGGTAGAGGTGGTAAGATTACAAGGATTGTTGGATAGGGACTAGGGGAGATGGGGTAGCACAACTGGCAGTAGTGACAACAGATAGGGATGCGACACAGGCCATAGTAGCCTAGGCTCAGGGAGATGTTGCTAGGTTGAGGCAAGAGAGGGACATTACAAGATAGGTAGTGGTAGGTCAGGGGATGTAGGATATTATGTCTAACCTGATCTACATGACTCAGGAGATGCATTACTACCATACCTTATATGAGTGAGCAGTGATGAGCTTAATTAATAGCTAGTTTTCTCTTGTTTCATTCATATCTTTTAAACACTTTAAGCTTCTTATTTCATATCCTAAACGTATATACCTTTTAAACCATAATTTGATAAGTGGAAATATGGTTATGATATGATGATTTTTGCATGGATGAATTGTGAATGTGTATGAAATTCAATATGAATCTATGTTTAATTTATGATTGTTAATGGTATGTATGCTTTAGATGAAACTAACTCCTTGTAGCTAGAAGCATTGTAACCCATAGTAGTAGGAGAAATCAACCCACAACCAAAGGATTCCAGGATGATTGCATAGAGATTCCAAGGATCCTAGGAATGTGAAAGTTGTAGAAGTGATGGAAGCAATCATTGGATTTTTTACACCCCAATAGTGTATTTACTATTTACTATTACTACGTAGGGTAAATGTGAATGTAATTTAAATTCTGAATGAGAATAAATTATGCTTGCACTTTTTTATCAGTGAATTATGAATGAATGTTATTTCATTTAATGATATGTGAACCCCCTATTGAAAGATAAGCTTTAGTTTTCTATGGTTATTTAGGACTTGCGGGGGATGAAGTATCCTTAGGGTGTTAATGATTATGTACCTTTGAATAAGGGTGGGGAGGAGGTTGGGATTCATGATCCTAAGGAGAATGATGATACTTTGAAAGATCCTCCTTATATTCCTATAAAAGGAAGGAATATAAATAAATAATCTCCTCAGTCGGGAGTCTCTACAAGGAACTATCAGAGGCTTGATTGTGGTTCAAAGCTGAGAGGAAGAGGTCACCCTTCATCACAATCCTCTCGGGATAAGGAAATTAGAATGGATATTACTGATAGTACCCAAAGGACCTTTTTGGAGATGTACTCTAAGGGAACTTCCCCTAAACTCTCATGAAGATCATTATGTGGAATATGAGAGGGTTAAACCACCCTCACAAACATGATCTCTTATCAAATCTTTTAAGGGATCATAAACTTGATATTATTCTGATTCAAGAGACTAAAATGGGGTCTGATAAATTGAGTAAAATTAAGAATAAGTTTTTTAAAGACTATGGGATGCATTGTTCTGAGACGGTTGGGGCTTCTAGTGGTATTGTCACCTTTTAGAACCCAAAGGTTATTTAGGGTGCGGCTTTGTTTTCTAGCTGCAATCATGTGGCAACCTCTTTCACCAATGTCAATGATAAGTTTTCCTAGATTCTCTAATATATATGCTCCTAATTACAAGAATTCCATAAAGCATTTTTGGGATAATCTCAGCTCTTTCAAATCTCTCCACCCTACTTCCAATTGGTTGGTTATGGGGTATTTTAATACCCCATTGCATGATGTTGACAAAATGGGTGGTTCATAGTTGGTGGATGACAGTAGGCTTGACCTCATGAACCTATTAAATAATAATGCTCTTCTTGATTTGGATCTTAAAGGGGCCGCCTATATGTGGTCCAACCATCGTGCGGGTGATGCTTCAATTCAGGTGAAGTTATATCGAGCCCTTATATCTCCTGACTGGCTTCTTTCCTACTCATGTTCTCTGTCGATTGTTACTAGGTTGGGATCTGACCATTTTCCCCTTACTCTATCTGTGGACCTTTTGGGGAGAAGGAAATTTTTTTCTTACAAATTTGAGAAGATGTGGACTTGTCACCCTGATCTTAAATATAGGATTCATTCTTGGTGGGATATTCAGGTGGATGGGACTGTGATGTATAGGGTGGCCAAAAAATTAGCTAATGTTAAAAACAATGTTAGAAGATGGAACAAGACTTCTTTTGGTCAATTTTTTGTTGAGAAGGATGTTATTAAGGAGGAGCTTCATTTGGTGCAGCAGTCAATTCAAATTTTTGATGATGTTGGTGATCTTATTCAACAGGAGAATGTTCTCTTATTGAGGTTGTACAATATTATGGCCAAGGAGGAGGAATTTTGGAAGCAAAGATCCTGAATAATGTGGTTAAAGAATGGGGACAAGAACACTAGGTTCATTCATCTCTCTACTTTGAAACATCAAGCCTCTAATCGCATCAACTCAATTAGGTTTAACAATTAGTTGCTAGAAAAGGATGAGGATATTTTGTAGGTGGCTTCTTATTTTTTCTCTGAGCTCTTGACGGTTGATGGTGGCCTTGTTTCTACTTGTCAAGATGATCTCCTATATGATATTCCCAATATTATCTTGGATGATCTACATTCCATTAGAGGAAGAGATTAGGAATGCATTTTTTTCATTTGAAGGTAACAAAGTGCCTGGCCTTGATGGTTTCCCTATGTTTTTCTTTCAGTCCTTTTGGGATATTGTGGCTAAGGATGTTGTGGATGTAACTCTATTTACAAGATCTTTTCTAAAGTGTTGGCGGTTAGATTGCAAAAGGTTCTTCCTCAAATCATTTCAATTCAGAAAAATGGTTTCATTCTTGGAAGGTAGATTCTTGATTCAGTTCTTACTTTGCATGAGAATATCCATTCCTTATATGTGAATAAAAATGTTGGTTTTCTTTTGAATTTGGATCTTCTGAAAGCTTATGATCGTGTTGATTGGGGTTTCTTGCTCAAGATTTTGAAGGGTTTTAGATTTGGGGAAAAGCTCGTGCTGTTGGTTTCTTAGTTGATTTCTACCCCTAAATTTTATGTTCTTGTTAATGGTTCTCCTTCTCCTCTCTTTGGTTGCTCGAGGGGTTTTAGACAAAGAAATCCCATATCTCCCTTCCCTTTTATTATTTTGGAAAAATCTCTTAGAAGAATTATTTAGAGGTTTGTTAATTCTGGTTAGATGGTGGGGCTTTCTCTTTCTTCTCAGAATTTGATTTTTTCTCATGAATAGTTTGTGAATGATACTCTCATGCTTGGGGAATCCTCTATTAAAGAAGTTAACTATGTCAAACTCATTCTACAGATGTATGAAATGGCCTCTAGGAAAAAGGTTAGCCTTCCTAAGAGGAATATTTTCTTCCTCAACACCCCTGTTGTTAGGCAACAAAGAATAGCTCAAAATCTTGAGTTTAAGATTGGAGAATTACCTTCCTCTTATTTAGGCCTCCCCTTATGCTCTAATTTTGTTCCTGAATATTTTTGGTGGGGGTTGGTTGATAAGTTTAATTTCAAATTAGTTGGTTGGAAGGGCGCTTTGTTGAGCCAACTGGTAAGATTCAATTGATCAAGTCTACCTTTCAAAATATCCCTATCTATGCCCTCAGTCTATTTCAAATTCCTAGGAGATTTGTGGATTAAATTGAAAATATTCAAAATAATTTTCTTTGGTCAAGGGTGGAAGAGAGAAAAAGGTTACATCTTGTTTCGTGGGATGATGTATGCAGACCTAAGAAAGTTGGTGGTCTTGGTATCTGGAAAATCAGAGAACTTAATATGGATTTACTTGCTAAGTAATTATGGAATCTGATTTCTGGTAATAGTGAATGGGCCCATATTTTTTCAAGAAAACATCTTAGGGGGGTGGATCGTATTAGGGATCTCCTTGCCTCTAGTTTTTCTCCTCCTTCAGGTTTGATCCTCTAGAACTCTATGGTGAAGTCAAAACATATTTTTTCTAAAGGTTTGAGGTGGTAATTGGGGAATGGGAGAAGGATTTTGTTTTGGGATGATTGGTGGTTCGAGAATGCTCCGCTAAAAGATGATCCCTGGGCTCTCCCTTGGATGGATCTTTGTGTTTGGAATTTTGGCTGATTATATAAGCAACGGTATGTAGAAAAGGCTGCATGATCTTAGCCCTGGTCTAGAGATTCTTTCAAAAGCCTTGTTTGTTGTTCATATTCCTTATTTTGCTCTGTTGGATAGGATTGTGTGGAGGCTTACTTCTAATGGTAATTTTGTTGTCTCTTCGACCTTTTCCCTGCAAATTTCTTTCATCAGCCCTACCCCCTTTTGGGCTTCTCTTTGGAGCCCAAAGCTAATTCCAAAAGTAAATATTTTCTTTTGGTTGTTCTGTCAATGTAAGGTGCTAACAATTGACAATGTTGTGTGAAGAAGCTTATGTTTCCTAACCATTGTTTCTTATGTGAAGAGGAGGCAGAGGATCATGGTCATCTTTTGAATGGTTATAGGTTTGTGTGTGATGTATGGGTTCATGTGCTTTCTCTTTGGGGTCTTAGCTGGGTCTTCCCATCTTCAATTAGTGACCTATGGACTCAATGGAAGGCTCCTTCGAATCATGCTTTGGTTTTACTTTGGTCTCTTATTCTACCTCATCTTGCATGGGGAATATGGTTGGAAAGAAAGAATAGGAGCTTTAGGGATTCTGCTCTCCCTTCTTTCAGATTGGCTCATAATATTTGTGTTGTGATTAAAGAGAATTTCATGTCAAATATTTCTTTTCAAGATGGTCCTAAGATTGTGGTTTCTCGGGGGATGGTGAGGTTGTTTAGAATTGAAAGCTATCTTGTGATATTTCCCTACCTCTAACCAAAGGAAAGGCCTCTAGGAATGATGTTGTGTGGAAGGCTCCTCTTGTTGGGTGGGTGAAATTTAATTTTGATGGGGTTGCTAAAGATAATCTGGTACTTGTTGGTTGTGGGGGAGTGTTGAGAGATTCTAATGGTAGGTTTGTTTCTATAGTGGAACTCCCTTTGGGAACCCAAACAAACCACTTTGTGGAAGATTATGTAGCCTATCATGGTTTGAAGTTGGCACAGTCTAGAGGTTATGACAAGGTTTGGGTTGAGGGTGATTCCCTCAATATTATCAATAAGCTTAAGAAAATTTATTCCCCCTCTTAGATGATGGAATCCCTAATCCTTGATGCCTTAGATATATTGGGCTCTTTCGACCATTGTTTCATTTCCTATGTATACAGAGAGGGAAATAGTGTAGCTGATTTTTTTGCTAACTATGGGGTGAATGATTATATGGAATGGGGATCACAACCCTCTTCCATTTGAAGCACACTCATTAATTCAACATTAATTACAAAGGGGTTAAGATGGGGGTTCCTAGTGTGATGGGGATTTTTCACATTTTCTTGACATGGAATTTCCTTTTGAGGTGTAATTTCTTTAGAGGTTTAAGGCCATGTGGTTTACTAATGGGCCTGAGGCTCGAATGACTAGGCACTCAATGTTCATAATTTCACTCTGTCAGCTTGTCTTTTCCACACAGATTGTGGGTAATTGGAAAGATAAATTTTTCTCAAGGTTTCCTTGTATTCTCTACAAGTTCTCAAGATTTCTTCATTTCTACTGCAATTTTTTCTTTCTATTGGGGTGTTTACCTGTTGCTACGATAGGGGTGATCGAAATCAAATAGATCCTATCTCCTGTGATATTGTAAAATGCAATGAGAAGGATTTGGAATTGTTGGAGGCAGGGGGAGTGACTCCCTACATGGAGAAGTTGCATGGCCATGATGTGAATACATTGCAGGAGTTTCTTGAAGGATGGAAGAATTGTGTTCTACAAATTGGTGGAAATGAGTTCAACATTACGGAGGATCCCATTGTAGAAATCATTGGCTTGTCAATTGAAGGAAAAAAATTCTATAGAGACAAAAATGAGTTTAGTGCGGCCTTGTATATCTTCTTCAAAGATGATGAGAGGCAGAAGTTGGAGTGGGTGAAATGTGGAGGTTATTATTGTTCCTCAATCAAGGATATATGGAGAGATGTTGCATAGGAAATTATGAGGTATTTCACCCTTGATGGTCGCTTCTCTATTCTCTCAGGGTATCACTTTGTTTTGCTAAATCATTTTAGGCACAAAAAGAAGGTGTCTTTTACTTTTTATTTACTGGTATCCTTGGAACATGGTATAAGAGATCACAAATGAAACCCCAAGAACCCAATTCTTCATGAAGGTTTAATTTTTTTGATCTCTAAGTATGTTACATCTTTTATTATCCCCGAGTAACCCTAAATTTCTAATGTTGGGAAGAAGAAGAAATATTTTGAGTATATAATAGGGTTGGAGGATGAGTCTGATGATGAAGATTATGGCCTCGAGTTAGAGGCATCCATGGATGTTGACTCAAAATATCTAGCCATTTATGAGGGAAAGAGAAAAAAGAGAAACCCTCCTAATACCTCTAGGGATGATGAGTATGAAATGGGTGATGAGGAGGTGGACCATTCCTACTACAATCTGAAGTCTAATTTTGTGATGGCGACGAGAGGTAAGAAGTTGAAGGGTGTTGTTTTGGGTAAAACAAGCAAGGAGGATTTTGGTTTTAGGGCCCAGATGGGGGTTTCTCCTATCTCTAATTTGATGAAAAAAGAGGGGCCGAAGATGAGGAACCTTCCTAATAATATTAAGAGGAAAGAGGTGCAAGAGCATGATGGTAATTCGCAGGGTACTGAGGATCAGATGATGAAGCAGGATTTGGCTAAAGGTGATGTTGTTTCTAGTCAAAAAGGGAAGAATGCCCTGGACAAAGATGCTACCAACAGTGGTTCCCAGGAGGATAGTGCAGTTGAAAAGGATGCTTTCAACATCAGGAGGGAAGATATGCTTTATTTTCTTGGCATGGCAAAAGAGGGTTCCTTAACCTTGTTCAATCTTTTTAAATGGGTCTTCCATGAAATGAACTTCACCAATGTCAGGATTAGAGCTATGACTAAAAATTTTGATGAGCCTTCTTCTTCTAAGGTCCCTAATGTTTAGGCTCAAGTTAGTAAGGTCCATATTGAGGTCAATCAGCTCTTTGATATTCTTAAAATGATTGTTGATGAGATGCTTAAAATGAAAAATTCCTATGAGCATAGAATTGTTGTTCTTAAAGAAATATTTGAGCGTGTCAATCAAATTTTGGAGAAGGTTCTTGAGGTGAGCAAGCATGCTATGTATAATGAAGCTGAAGGTTTGTGTTTATTGAACAAGAAAGCTAGAAAGTGGTTGGGGGATGAATCTGGTATGAAAGATGTAATGGCTGGTGTTGAAGCCCAACAAAAAGTAGTGGGTGAGAGGGGTCCTTTTGCTAGAACCCATAACAAAACCAAATTGAAGGCTAATGATGTTGGAATTCCTGTTGAAGAGGTTGTGGAAGTTATGAATGTTCATCAAAAGATAATTGATAGTGACCTAGAAGTGACGAACATCCTGAAGAATCTCTAGTCATGTGTTGTTTTTTGTGCCTCTTTTTGGTTGCTATTTTGTTGGTTCTTGGCTTCTTTTTGGCTACTTGCTCTGTTTTTGATTTTTTTTGAAGCAACATTTTTATTTTGTAAAGGGTTTTGGGGTCCCTTCAAAACCTGTGTTACCTATAATAAAAAAATATGGTTATTATTATTATGTGAATGTTAACTTGTTCATACTCATTCATATATCAAATGTATTCATAATTGATTGATAGGGTGTATATATATTAGTATATGTATACATATACATATATATATATATGTGATTTATTGGCATATATATATATGTATATGTACATATATTAATATATATTTATAAATGTATTTATGATGCTTTGAGGGTCGATTCATATGTATAAACATAGGCTGACTTATATCTATGAACATAGGCCAATTTGCATATAAGATATGCAAAGTATTTAAAGGTGATTAATACATATGTCAACATTGGATAAAGGCCGAGCTATGTGGAAAGTATCTAACATCAATAAAAGGTCGATATGGATAAAACCATAAGATTATACTATTAAAAGGCATCATTGTCTTTATGAGCAGTGAATTATTCAAACTTAGAAGGAATGTATCATAATAATAAAGTGATGAAGTGATAAGATTCAACACCATAAAGTATTAATGAATGCTTGAGAATAGAAAGAGAAAACATCTAAGTACGTGCTTAGTCTAAAGCACTTATTGAATGCTATTTTTTGGGAGCGACTCATCTCTCTTTTGTTGCTTAAGTGAGCTATGACCAAGCCGATAATGCTTGAGTGTCACCTGTAAAAAAAAGACTATTTAAAATAGATAACCATGCCAAAGTAATAGGAGGTTGGCTGCATAATTGGTGCAAAATTATGAAGTTTTGTAGAAGTCCATTTTAGTTGCAATTCGACTATCATCTTTTGATCATGTGCAAAATTGAATTGGTCTTTTTTGTTGTCAAAAAGAAGGTTGATCTGTAGCATTTTGTGATGAGTTTAAACTTAGTTTTCTACCACCTTTTACCCAAGTGAAGTGAGTTGACTTGCATGGAGATTGTTTTCATTTTGCATGTCTTTTTTGTAGGCTGCAAAGTCTCATTTTGTTGTATAAATAGAGAGGCTTGCACTCTCATTTGGGACACACTTCTAATATGCATTATTCTGCAATTGCATTTTCCTGTATTTTGTGAGAGCCTTGAGTATTTTGTGAAGAGCTATATTTTTTTGAGTTATATTTGTGAGAGAATATTATCAACTTGTGAGAGAAGTCTTACTGAGGTATTGCTTGTGATGTCAAAGTGAAGCTAGTAAGTTGTTGTTGGAATGTTGTGCATCAAGTCAGTCAAGTGGTTAAGCGTATTACAAGAATGAGGATATAATCTTCCTTTATTTTTCTTTTTTATAAAATATTGAATCTTTTATGCTTTATTTGAACTACTTGTGATTGCTTGCATTAGGAAAACATAGCATTTGCTTGGAAAGAAAAAAGAAGTTGTTTATGCTTTTCTATGAAAGTGCTTGTAGTTACTCCATAATAGGAGAGGTTTTTTGTCATTATTATTAAAATACTAGGAATGATTAAACAAGGATAGCTTAAGGGTTAACCAAAGCTAAAGTTATTTGATTATACTACATAGCTAGTGGGTTACTCCTGGGATTGATTTTCCATTGAAGGGGGGGAACTTGCTCATATGGTTTATGGGTAGAAATACCATAGAGTTTGTGGGAAAAGAGATAGGTTATTTCTGGGGTTAAAGATTACCCATTAGAGGAAATACCTATGCATAGATTATAGTGGCCTTAATTCAAATCGAGCTTGAGTAGTGTGAGTAAATAGGATGACTATCACTCGAAGTACTGAGTGAGAACACTTTGGCCAAAGTAGTGTGATTTCCTTTGGCTTCACTGTCAGTTCACCGTGTCCCTGTAGTGTATGCTAGTTCCAGATTGTGGGTTTACAAGTTCTAGTCATGTAGGACACAACACTAAGCTAAGAATGGTTGTCGTACGGGGTTACTCCAACTATTCGTCGAAGCATAGGGCCATCTATCATATGATAGATGTGTGGGGGACCACATATGATTCTGTTTTTGGTGGAAAAGCACTTGAGTGATGCTTCTCCTCCTCAGTAGGTGACAGAAGACCAAGATTTGAAAGGAAGATCTTGGCCCATCTATATCTATTTGCTTTGAAGCTCGATTGAGCTATGTATGTACTTGTACACATTCTTGGAATATTGTAATTTGTGAAATTAATATATTGAAATGGAATCCATGTTGAATATTGTTATGGCATCTATGTTCATTTGTTCTCAATAAAGAAAAGAATTTTTTTATTGTAATGGCTAGTTACATAGTTTATTTACTCGCAAAGTGAAAACTTAGGAAAGATTACTTCTATGAATGGTTGACATGTTACATGTGGTATTAGAGCTACCGGGTTTAGCTTTGGAACCTATGAACTCATCATACTTTTCATCCAACATTATCTAATGTTTGGAAATTCTTGTGCCAGGATGGTGCATCTCAGGTTAACTACCAGGAAGTCAATGATCAGGAATGAGCGCTACCTAAAGGCCAAGAACGAAAGAGATGCCATCATTAGAAAACTTGAGGGTACCAACTATGACAATGTCATCTGGCTAAGCAACACCACAACCTTTAGTCACACACTTTCTTGAATCAGTGATGTGAAGAGAAAGATGAAGATGGAAGCCAAGTACAACTACCTACCTTTTGTTTCACCAGAGAAGTCTGAATCTTTATCACTTTCTAGGGATATTCCCTTGAAAGGAAGTGCCAGTCCTACATTTATCTTTAGAGATCGTGGTAGGAAAAAATTGAGGTAAAAAATAAGAAATATTTTAGCTTGGTCTAAGTGTCAATCTGGGGATCGTAAGCTTGCGAGAGGTGTTGCGGTAGTATACCTAAGGGAAGAAATCAATGAATTAAGTGGGGATGAAATGCAGCTATAATACATAAAAGGCTATAAATTGAATTGAATGCTTTTGGTTTCTATCTTTACTGTTAGAATTGTGCCAAGAACTGTAAGCTACGACATAAATAATTTATGACAATAACAACAACAGTTTACTAATAGAGAATAAAACACACTTAGCTAAATTAAAAATACTAAAGTAAAACTTTAATAAAATATTACATTCCAAACTTAAATCACAAAATCGCCTATCAAATTGAAGTATAATAAAGATGTTGGAATTTAAATCATGCAGCTATCAAAGTTTGAAAGCTATTGAAATTAAATCAAATAGAAAATAAATAACACACAAAATATTAACAGTAAAAATAAATGTCACCATGCTTCACTAGGGAGTGGGCCCTTGCTCTGTGGTTTGCAGGTGAGATGGGACGAGATCCTTCTATGCTGCCTCGATCAAAATAAACACTATTCTATTTATCAAAAGTTTGATACAAAAATATGTTGCAAAAAGTCTATATATTCCCTTACACTATGTGTAAATATATATACGATGTGTATAACTATGAAATATAGAAAATATTAGATTCTTTTTGGCCCATGGCCAACAAACTAGAAGAGACAAAAATATGTTTCACTAACCACAGGTTAAAACAACCTCATTATAACTAAAGATGGAAATAAGAAACAAGAAGATTTTGTTTTTCCCCTCCACATAGCTGGCAAGCACAACTGTTATAATAAATTCTTATCTGTGTATGGAAAATAGTGATGATGTGCAAAGAGACTATCATGAAATGAACCCATGTAGGTATAATACAAACATAAAGTCTAGTGAAAGGAAAACGTGAACATTTGCATATTTTTCTCCAACAATTTAGCAACACATCTCCATCACAGGTTTCCTTCCCTAGTCCACAGGAATAGCACACGTGGAGCCTTGGTTGAGTCTATTTTTCTCTATTTGTTGTTGTCCATGAATTTAAACATTTTTTCGGTTTCGTGTGCCTATTTTGAAGAGGTAATTATTGGTGAAAACATGATAAACATAAGTTCCTGACCAAAAAGTGACAAGAAGATTTTTTGCATAAAAGGTGATAGGAAGTTCCTATGATCTGCATGTTGCAAGCTTTATTTTCCAAGGATTGAAATCATAATGCTTATTAGTAAATATAGTCAATAATTATTCCATATTTTATCCAAAACTATATTAAATACCACTTATATATATTTAATCATATGCAACATAAAATGGCGAAATAGTATGATATGGAATGGAAATGGAATGTGGGAATGGGTATGAAGGCATATGAAAATAGGCTAAAATATGCCATAAAATGGGACATAAATGGCTCTCATCATACTCTAGAGTTATTCCAATGGTAGAAGTAATTGTAATTTCCTCGAGTAATGAGTTTGAGGGTTATGTACCTCAAAACTATGTATCGGATGACAAATTCGAAGGTTATTATCCATTATGGGATAGATATGAACAAATGAGAGATGAGAAACAATTGAAATCTGTAGGGTATACTCCATTAAGTTATGTGTCAAAGAGTGAATCTGAGGGATACTCTCCACTTGACTATCTGAATAGTCACTCCATGTAATCAAAAGGATATTGAGATCCTTGAGAAATGAATAAAATCATGTGTTTATCAAAATCTTGTGCTTAATCTTATGTGAAATTCCTTATGTGCGATTAATAGCTCATTATAATGTTTTCCATAAGATAGTTGATAACATGATTGAATCTAACATGGATGAACCTTCAGGTATAATCTATTCCTACGAAGATGGTGAGAACACAAACCAATCCTGGTGGAAGCCAAGAAGTTGGGCAAGGCTCAATAAGAGTTGAAGCTAAACTAGACCAAATCTTAGCAAGATTGGAAAACCTAGAACAAGCAAGAAGGGTAAAGGATAGAGTTGAGAAGGAAGTTTTGAATAATGAGAATCAGGGAGAAAAATCCTCTCATGAACATGATCAAAATCATGACCATGAGAGAGAGAAATCACCTTCTCTATCCGATGAAACTAATAGGAAGTGTATGGATTCTGAACTTTCCAGAGATATGAAGAAAATTACCCCACCCAAGTTTGAGGGAAGTGCCAGTGGAGATGAAGCTGAGGCTTGGTTAGTCCAAATGGAGAAGTATTTCAAGATTCAAAACTACTCTGAGGTCACCAAAGCAGCATGAGGAGCATTACAGTTAGTAGGGGAAGCCTCTAACTGGTGGATGAATAAAAAGATGGAACTAGATCTTAGCTTGCTGAAATTGACATGGAATGAATTTGTTGAAATCTTCCATAAAAGATGGTTGCCCCAAATCTATTTTGACAAAAAACTCATAGATTTTCAGAGTCTGAGACAAGGTGATATGATGGTCAATGAGTATTGGGAGAAGTTTACCCATCTGCTACATTATGTTCCTATGTACCAAAAGGATGAACATTTTTGTATAAGAAATTTTATCATGGGACTTAATAGTTAGATCGGAGGAGAGGTGGATGTGCATAGTCTAGCTACTATGGATCTTGTGTATGAGAAAGTGGTTAAATAAGACCAGAATCTCAAGGCTATCTCCATCCTCCAGTTAAACAAAAACCATAAGAAGATTGTGGGAGTTCAAGACAAACCAACTCCATAGAGGGTGGAAGTTGTGCAAAATGTACCCAAGAAAGGGGAAAAGGGATCCCGTAATGGTGGAAAAGAATAAAAAAGGGAACGTAAGAGGAATAGTTCCAGTGGTGGTAATACCAACAATGTTGGTGGAAATGCTAGTAAATTTGGAGAACCTACAAGGAAGAGAGGATTGAATACTGGATGTTTTACATGTGGAGGAGACCACTATGCTAGAGAATGTCCTAACATGTCTTTTGGGCCACAATCTTGTGGTATTCCACTACCTACCCAACAATCGATGTTCCAACAAAAGATACATGCAGCTGTGGATGATCACTAGGCAGAGTATCACTAGGCAGAGTATCAACTAAAAATTTCATTTCACCTAGAGTAGCTAAGCAGATATCTAGAAAAGTTGGTTACATGGAAAAGTCTTGGGATGTAGAGTAAGCAAACTAGACAAGAGCAAAGGTGGAACAATGTTTGTTTCAAGCTAGGATAGAGCTACCTTTTTTTTTACAGAAGTGAACCTATATGTCACGCCTTTAGGATCCTATGATGTTATCTTAGGTATGAATATGTTATGGAGATATAGGGCTAAGGTAGATTTCCATGCTAAAATAGTAGAATGCTTAGATGATCTTGGTAATCAAGTGAAGTTTCAAGGGATACCTAGAGAGGTCAAGATTCATCAAATCTTTGCAATGCAATTGTTAAGGGCTAAGAAGAAAGGGTGCAAACTCTTTGCAATCAAGATGAAAAAGCTTGAAGAGAACCTTGATAACTTGGAACCACAAAGCTTCCAAGAGATGGAAGATGGTGAAACGGAGGAAACTGGAATGTCAGATATGGAGAGGTATCTTATACTAAGAAAGTTTTCAGATGTATTTCCAGATGAATTACCTGGGTTACCACTGAAAAGGATATTTGACTTCTCAATTGATATAGTTCTAGGATCCGAACCTGTTTCCAAGGTGCCTTATAGAATGACAACAACTGAGCTAATGGAGCTTAAGGAACAATTGGATGAACTATTGTCAAAGGGGTTGATAAGACCAAGTGTTTCACGTTAGGGAGTACCGGTCATCTTTATGAAAAAGAAGAATGGTATTTTGCGTTTGTGCATTGATTATCACATGCTTAACAAAGCTACAATAAAGAATAAGTACCCATTACCATGCATTGATGATCTATTTGATCAAATGAGGGGAGTTGTATTTTCTAAGATTGATCTGAGATTTGGATACCATCAGTTGAGAATTAAGGATGAAGACATCTTTAAGATTGTGTTCAAAACCAGATATGGACACTATGAGTTTACAGTTCTACCCTTTGGTTTAACGAATACGCCTACAACATTTATGAACCTTATGAATAGTGTATTTAGGGATTTCCTAGATAATTTTGTCTTGGTTTTCCTAGATGACATTTTGATTTACTCAAAGAATGAGGAGGATCATTGTAGCCATTTAGAGATAGTTCTACAACTTAGAGAACATAATTTGTATGGAAAAATCTCTAAGTGTACCTTCTTCCAAAAGAGAGTGCATTATCTTGGACATGTGATCTCGACAGATGGAATTTCAGTAGATCCAGCTAAGATCAAGGCGATGCTTGAATGGCCAATACCCAAGAATGTATTTGAGGTTAGAAGTTTTATGGGCCTGGCAGGATACTATAGAAATTTTGTAGCAAAATTCTCCAAGATATCCTTTTCGATTACTTCTTTTTAGAAGAAAGGGAAGAAGTTTGAGTGGATAGAGAAGTGCCAAGTAGCTTTTGACCTACTCAAAAATAAGTTGACTACTGCACCGATTTTGAAAGTACCAGATCCTGAGGGTGACTTTACTATTATCATGGATGCATCATGAGAGGGCTTAGGAGGTGTGTTAATGCAAGATGGGCAAGTAATTGCATACAAATCAAGGAAGCTAAAACCTTATGAGAAGAATTATGCATCACATGATTTAGAGCTAGCAGTCATGGTTCATGCATTGAAAATGTGGGGGCATTACTTGTTAGGGAAACCCTTTGAAATGAAAACTGATCATCATGGGTTGAAGTATCTATTCACTCATCCTAATCTTAATGCAAGACAAAGAATATGGTTGGAGTTAATATCGGATTATGACTTCAACATCAGTTACATCAAAGGAAAGGAGAATCGAGTTTTTGATGCCTTGAATCGAAGACATCATATTGCTTCAATAGTGACAATTCAAA
Source organism: Sequoia sempervirens (assembly GCA_007258455.2). Lineage (NCBI taxonomy): Eukaryota > Viridiplantae > Streptophyta > Pinopsida > Cupressales > Cupressaceae > Sequoia > Sequoia sempervirens. The sequence continues at coordinate 544,689,832 of VDFB02281492.1, forward strand.
CCAACTTTAAAGGTCAAGTATTGCAGAAATACAAAGAAGATGAGTTCTATATGAAAGTCAAGCAAGCACTCACTAGCAATTCACATGATGCTAGGTATGAAGGTTTCCATTTTGAACCTAGTGGTATACTTAGATACAAGGGAAGAATGAATGTATCTGACTCAAAAGAGTTAAGAAATATGGTATGGAAAAAAGTTCATGAAGCACCATACTCTGTACACCCTGGTGTAACAAAAATGATGGCAGATGTGAAGCCATTACATTTTTGGAAGGGGATGAAAGGAGATGTTGCTAGATTTGTGGCTAAGTGTCTTGAATTTCAAAAGGTAAAAGTCGAGCATCATCATCCTACAGGCTTGTTATACTCACATGATATACTAGAGAGAAAGTGACAAGTCATAAGTATGGAGACTTTGTGCAAGGATTGCCTATGTCAAGGAATAAGCATAATTCCATTCTTGTGGTTGTGGATAAGCTTACCAAAGTGGCACATTTCATACCTGGGAATATAACTAATGCAGTTGTTGGAAACAAGCAACACTGAGAGGGGGTGAATCAGTGTTCTGCAAAAATTAATCATTTTGTTCTGATCTTTAATCGACTTAAAATATTTAATTAAAATCAATATGTAGAAACTGAAAGAAAGAAACCACACAACCATAACACAAGGATTTTTTAATGTGGAAACCCTATTAGGGGAAAAACCACGGTGGATGACCAATCCACAATAAGTTTTGAGTATACTCAAAAGAAATATTACATATTGGGAATGCACTTGCATTTAGGCTCACTTCCTAGAGCTCATTGCTCAAAGATGGACTCACTGCCCTTACAATAGTTTGGAATAGATCCAAAAGAGAATGAACTGAATATATAGCATTTACCAATGCTTGATTCCAATTCCAGTTAAGCTCTGATGATGAACTTTTGTCTTGATGACAGATACCAAACTTCTGCTCTGCTCTGCTCAAGTTCACACACAAAATCTTTATGCTCAAGTGAAACTGCACATGATATCACTCAAATACTCCTTAGATATTTGCAACATACACCAATACACCTTCATCATTACTTACAATGATATATCCGATTATCTAAATATATCCGCGACTAAGGATTTAATCGCCATAGGTCGGCTCAACAAAACCTAATAATATTTGCAACTTGTCGGCCCAAATCATGAACAATTTTGATGCGTATCAAACAAGTCAGTTGGAAAATAGCTAGGACCAATTATTAAACATTTGAATTTGAAAACAACTTAAATAAGTTCACTTTATACATCCACAACGCACCACTTACACTAAGTCGGCTCTATCAAGCAAATAGACAGAAAATGTCCTACCGGACCTCCAAACTTGTATAGAAACTAATGCAACACCACAAAACTCAATGATAAGATGATCCACATGCTCAACAAGCAATTTCAGAGATCCACAACACAAAATAATGATCCAGTGAAGCTATCTGACTGGATACCCTGTTCCACAAGTATTCTGTCAGAAATACATAGTATTCCACTTCATCTACTGGTATGACTAGATAGAGATATGTGGACCATGGGGATGAATTCAGTTGCCATGAATGACAACACTAGAAGCCAAAAACCATCTCTCAAAACCATATGCCAACAATCTCCCCCTTTGGCATTGATGGCAACACTTAGAGAAAAATGACTAAGCATCAAAACTAATAAGCACACTTCCAAAATACAAAATACTGCTCCCCCTAAGAATATCAAGGCATTTTTCACTTCACTCTCTCCCCCTTTGACATCAATGACAAAATTGGGGAATCCAAAATTGCAAAAACTGTACAAACATATCTAGAGACTTACAAAAATTCGAAGACATCTGCAAAGACATTCTTCAGTCCACCTAAGTTAGAGTCCCAGATACTCCTCAGACTCTCCAAAATGGCAATATAACCATAGAGAAGATAAGATAATGTTTCTGCAGCTTCCAAACTTATCGGATCAGGAGCGGTCACAACACCTTTAGCTTCTTTCAAGGAATTCACCAATATCTCAATTTTTGGACTTATCAGCCCAATGAGTTCACTTACTCTGCTAATAACCCTTTCATTTTCAAACTTCAAATTCTTTATTTGGTCAAGCAAAGACATTACCTGACTATCTTGATGACAAACACTATCGGCCAATGGATCAAAGGTATTGGAAGTAATAACCAACTACTGCTCAATATCTTTTATCTTCTCATTTTCCTCAGTAAATTTTGACAAGATTAAGCATGATTTGTAAACATTTCCTCCTTCAGTTATAGCACCTTGAACATTCTCTATGCAAGTTCCTAACAGATTTTTGTCTTTTTCAATCAATTATTTTAGGCTGCCAACTCTCTTCTCCTTGAACTCATTTTTCACTTTCGCTAGAGCTGATTTCTCAAAAGATTCAAAATGAGAATCTACAGAGTTTATTAACTTCTTCAACTCACCAGAGGAGGAGCCTGATGGGTCCATAACATATGTAGGCATCAATTTCTATAGAACTCCAGAAGCGAGTTCCAACAATTCACTATCTTCAATTTGAGATTTCAATATTTTCTCATTGGCTTTATCTTGAGCTATTTTGGCAACTTTCAGCATCTGGATTGGGGAAAAAGTGGATAAGTTGATTGAACTCTCATCAAACTCAAGATTTGATTCTACTTGCTGCTCCACTAGGGAATCTTTTGCCTCTTTTGGACTGATCTCTTGATTCTTTCCCTTATCAATCTTAGATTGAGCTTCCAAAATGACTTTTGGTATTTCCTTTTCTTCACTAGGCACTTCTTTCTCTTCAGCAATCACCTCAATTTGGACTTTAGTCACCACAGGTGTCTCTGGATTTTCCACATTTGGAGAAGTCAGAATATCCTCAAATACTAGAGGATCATACATATTCATGTTCTCCTCATATACATTCCCTTCTTCTGATTCATTTATCTTCACATTCACTTCCTCATCGCCTACAACATGTTCAGTATTGATCTCCTCAATATTTACCTTTTCCTTTGACAAGTACTCTTCCAGAATTGTCTTAGTCTCACTGATAACAGCATCAGTGTCACCAATCATGAGTTTGTTTATTCTTGACTTCCTTTTGAAATCCTTTTTAGCTCTTTGAAGAAGTAAATCCATTTCTTCAATTCCCATTTCTGGGCACAAGTCAGCAAGAACTCTTTTCCTCAAGTTTTCTTCCTCAGTTCTAGAATTCTCTCTCCTTGATTCCAAAGCATTATATAGGCTTGTAGGCAAGCCAAGCATGATTTCAACCATAGTTTTATTGAAAACATTTAAGTGCTTAATTGTAGCTTCTTCAAGAATCTTCTTACCGGATTCATCAAAAGTCTCATATAGGTCACAGAGTGGCATGAGATTTATGTCTTCTACTGCTGCATTTTCAACTTCCTCCATAGACATACTAGGCTTGTCAACTTTGGACTTATTTTGGGCTCCTTCACTTTTGTCGGAAGGCTTTCTCTTGTGAAGTTTGATAGCATGAGTCCCAATAGCCTTTAACTCTCTTACTATTTCTTCTGAGTATGTCTCTTCCTCTTCATCGGTGGATACAACTTTGTAAGTTCTTGAGCTTTTATTCTTCTTTCTTCTTCCAAAGGCTTCGGCCTGATTTGGTTGTGCTGTAGGGGAAATCCTAGTTGTTCTAGCAGAAGATGTTCCCAGACCAACTGATGTTGCCTTTTCCTTCTTTTTGGTTGCTTCAACTTCATCTCTTTGTCTCCTTATTTCTTTCAGTTTTTCCACTAGAAGACCCATACTTTCTACAAAAGCTTATGTTTCTTTTCTTACCTTTCTAATTGACACGGTCTTTCTCAATTTTGAATGAACTTGTAAGATTTTCTCTGCATAAGTACCAAATCTTTCTTTATTAGGATCCAGTGGTGAATTTAGTATATGTTCTGCATACATCCTCAAAAAAAATTCATCCACTTCATATCCCAGAGGCATGATCCAAACTGTTCTAGGATTAGTTGCTTCCATGTGACATTGGTCAATGTCTACCATGAAGCATATAGAGTCTTTATATTGTTCCACTAAGGCTTCATGAATTCTCTCTCTGGCATGCATCTGATTTTGAAATCTTTTAAAATGACCCCACAGGATTGTGTTGCGGGTTTTCCGATCACCAAGACTACATAGCACATCCTAGATCTAAACAGCTACCGGAATATCATTTCACCATTGGACTTTACCAATTCCTGGTACCTCACCTGAGAAGTAGAAATACAGGAAGATTAACAAGTTTTCGAACTTGAATACATTATTCTTGTCCTTCTTGATCTTCTTTAGGTTCTCCAATAGTTGACCTCTGAATAATTCACATAGATCATAATCTGCATTTTGTTTGATCATTTCATATGATGTATAAATGGTTGTGCCAGATACAGAATTCTCTTGAATTGAGTGGTAAATCGTGTAACCTATAACCATAGATGCAAATTTTACATCAATTTTGGCAATATCATTTATTGTCATTGCCCTTATGTCCCAATGCGAGCCAATCACTCTAGTAACCTCATCATTCTTTACAGACTTCAATACTAGAAGTCTACCAAAGGAATTTAAGCCTGTAACTGCACAAATAGCTTCCTTGGTAATTTTGAATGTCACTTCCAGCCACATGAATTCATCATGCACACGGCTCAGTATGTATCAAACCCACTCATCCTCCTCAAATATAGGAAACTTCACGAATTTTGCAAATTTCTTGTCTACTAGGGTTTTGAATTCAGGTTTCACAGAGAAATTCTTTTGAACTATGTGATTAGAATACAATTCCAATAGTTGTGAACTACCCAAATCCTCAATATTAGCGTGCACATATGCCCTAATATCTTCAATGTGCATAACTTTGTACGGCACCGATGAAAATGCACCTAGGGGTTTTGTGTCTACGGACTTATATGGATTCCATTTGAACTTTGGATGCAGTCTATCCTTGACTTCAACTATAAGAGGGGTAGACATAATTGCGAGCAGACAAATTCACAGGTTTTGTAATAAATACCTTTCGAAGACAAAACGTAAATTGATCACAGCTTCTCCTCTTTGCTTGGATCCTTTCTCAATTTGGCAAAGATCACCTCAAAGTACTCCAAACTTCTTTCATTTGAATGCAATGTGACAAATGAAAATGAAAAATGTTCTTTTATTGTCATCGAACCTAACTCCTTACTTTTGCAATAAATTCCCTTGCCCTAATTCAACCGGTTCTCTGTCTTTTATGTTCTGGGGCAAATAATTCTTGTGCGGATCTACAATATTCTCCATTGATGCCTTAGATTCATTTCACAATGTCTGCAGAATATCCAATTTCCTACTGGAATCATCCAAATTCTGGTATCAATCACTTGTAGGGGGTTTAGTAAATTTTCTTGACAGCTCCCCCTAAGGAAGAGACCTAAAATTAATTTCTAGAGGTATTACCAGAAGTGACTTCTGGTGTTGATCCATTTCCTTTTGCAGAGGGATTCTTCTTCACACATTTCTTCTACATCTGCTTCTTGATCTCATCAGTAGTGATTTTTCCTTTTCCCTTAACATCCGGTTGCATGTTCTATCTTACCAGACCTCTTTTGTTCCAACAGAATCTAGAAGTGTGACCAAATTTTTTGCAGCTGTAGCACACAACACTTCTCTGTCTAGGCCAACTATTCCACTGACTTTTTCTTGATCTGCATTGGTTAGTAATATTTCCAAATCTATTTCATGCATAGCATCTGACATCTCTATGAGGGTTATGCATCATAATTCTACATTCACTTGACTTATGACCATACTTGTAGCAATTAAAGCACTGACCTGAGAATGATGGTCTACTTGTATTCACCCTACTCCTACACTGAGAAGCCATATGACCAAATTTGTTACAAGTATAGCAATAACCATTAAATCTTTGAGCATTAGGTTTCCTTACCAGATTCCTTCTGGGTCCATTCATCTAGTTTCCTTGTCTAAATTTTCCTTGTCCTAAGGTCCTCTGTCCAGATTTGGAGATTTCTCCTTCTTCATATCCAAGACCTTGTCTTTCACCATCAGTTCTTTGTCCCTTGATTAATTCATCAAGTTTGGCTGAGCTTGCTTTGAATTTCTCTTTGAACTCATTTGCAGTAGCAAGTTCATCTCTGAGATCATCAAGTTGTTTTTCAAGCTCCTCTTCATTGTTCTTGGATTGCTCTAGTTCATTTTCTAGTCGACTGCATTGTTTAGAGTTTTATTTTAAGGATTGTGCAATATTTTCTTCATTCTTCTTTTTGTCCTCAAACTCCTTGGTCATCTTCATCATGATGGATTTCGTCTCACGCTTCAAAGCAACATTCTCTTGGGAAAACTTTTCACATTCTTCTATTTTCTCTTTCAAGGCTTGACTAAGTTGTTCATCTTCACTAGTTATTCTCTTCTGCTTGAGCTGACCACATAGTTCCTTTCTTTTCTCCCTTGATTCATTGATCTTTTCTTTCAATGACTGGATGAATTTTTCTGCATTTTCAAGATTTTCTTGCAGTTCTTGGATCTCATATTTTGACTAGTCAAGATCATCCAGGGCCACCATGAGTTGTTGTTGAAGACTGCTTGTATCCATTGAGAACATTTTCCAAGATCTCCCCAAGCTATTAGACTTCTTTCAAGGAACCTACTCTGATACCAATTGTTGGAAACAAGCAACACTGAGAGGGGGGGTGAATCAGTGTTCTGCAAAAATTAATCCTTTTGTTCTGATCTTTAATCCACTTAAAACATTTAATTAAAATCAATATGCAGAAATTGAAAGCAAGAAACCACACAACCATAACACAAGGATTTTTTTACATGGAAACCCTGTTAGGGGAAAAACCATGGTGGATGGCCAATCCATAATAAGTTTTGAGTATACTCAAAATAAATATTACAAAATGGGAATGCACTTGCATTTAGGTTCACTGCCTAGAGCTCACTACTCAAAGATGGACTCACTGCCCTTACAATAGTTTGGAATAGATCCAAAAGAGAATGAATTGAATATATAGCATCTACCAATTCTTGATTCCAGTTTCAGTTAAGCTCTGATGGCGAACTTCTATCCTAATGAGTGATACCGAACTTCTGCTATGCTTTGCTCAAGTTCGCACACAAAATCTTTATGCACAAGTGAAACTGCGCATGATATCTCTCAAATACTCCTTAGATATTTGCAACATACACCAATACACCTTCTTCATTACTTACAATGATATATTCGATCATCTAAATATATCTGCAAATAAGGATTTAATCGCCATGGGTCAGCTCAACAAAACTTAATAATATTTGCAACTTGTCGACCCAAATCATGAACAATTTTGCTGCATATCAAACAAGTCAGCTGGAAAATAGCTAGGACCAATAATTAATCATTTGAATTTGAAAACAACTTAAATAAGTTCACTTTATACATCCACAATGCACCACTTACACTAAGTCGGCTCTATCAAGCAAATAGACAGAAAATGTCCTACCGGACCTCCAAACTCATATAGCAACTAATGCAATGCCACAAAATCAATGATAAGATGATCCAAGTGCTCAACAAGCAATTTCAGAGATCCACAAATCAAAACAATGATCCGGTGAAGCTATCTGACTGGATACCCTGTTCCATAAGTATTATGTCAGAAATACATAGTATTCCACTTCATCTGCCGATATGACTGGATAGAGATCTGTGGACCATGGGGATGACTTCAGTTGCCATCAATGACAACACTAGAAGCCAAAAACCATCTCTCAAAACCATATGCCAATAGGAGCACCTATCATAGCAAGGAAAATTTTGCAAGAAATGTTTAGGTTGCATGGGATTCCTTATAAGATTATCTCAGATAGGGATGCACGATTCACTTCTAGGTTTTGGCAAACCTTGTTTTCTGCACTTGGGACTCAACTAATATTAGATCAGTGTATCATCCAGAAATGAATAGACAAAATGAAAGGGTGAATCAAGTATTGGAAGACCTACTTAGAATGTATTGCATGGATCAGCATAAAAGTGGGAAGACTACTTTCCTTTAGTGGAATTTTCTTACAACAATTCTTACCATTTCGCAATAAGGATGGCTCCTTTCAAAGCATTATATGGTCGAAAGTGTCAAAATACTATAAGTTTGGATAAACTTGAGGATAGAGTGGGTCTTGGGCCAAAGATGTTGGCTAAAATCAAACAACAAATGAGAATTGTTAAGCAAAGGTTGGTTGAAGCTAATGACAAACAGAAAAGCTATGTTGATGCTAAGAGAGTGCCTTGAAATTTTACAATAGGTGACACGGTGTTGTTGAGAGTGAAACCTCACAAGAGTTCTATTAAATTTGGGAATTTTTCCAAATTAGCCCCACGTTATGTAGGACCTTTTGAGATTCTTGAGGAAGTTAATCTGGTAGCTTACCAAATTGCATTGCCACTAGCTCTTGCTAGGATGCATAACGTTTTTCATGTGTCCTACCTAAAGAAGTATATACTAGGTGATAATCATGTGATTGATTGGAATGCTTTATAGGTATAGGACCCAAGAGTGGTAGCACTCGAGCTCGTCAAGGTGCTCGAAACATGTAAGCTTCGCTTGTGTAATAGGGAGGTTCTGCAGTGCAAAGTCCAATGGGACTAGTATGCAGAAGACTCTGCCACCTACGACAATGATTCACAAGGGGGGGAGTATGTTACACCCCAATTTTGTATTTACTATTTACTATTACTATGTAGGGTAAATGTGAATTTAATTTGAATTCTGAATGAGAATAAATTATGCTTGCACTTTTTTATCAGTGAATTATGAATGAATGTTATTTCATTTAATGATATGTGAAGAAATGCATATATGTGAAATGGATAGTTATTGAATTGGATATTCTAACTGTGGAGAAATATTATGTGTAATGCATATTTTGTTGAACAGCTGACTACCATGTGAATATGTTAGTTTGATGCAGGTATATTTTCAATCCTCCAGGTGCAAGGGGAAGTATCACTGAGGAGAAGATCTTGGTCGGGTAACCAATAACGTAACCTATCTGAACTTACACACACTCACAATAGAATGGTTGGGTCAAGTTATTATATAGGGAATTGGTAAGTCTTCCTTAGTATGTGTGTTTTCATTAGTAATGGTCTTGATTACTGTTGAATACATGCTTGGGTGATGTTTATCTATTTAGAGCTTACGAGTTCTCCCTTATATTACTATGCTTGTATTGATGAGTTGAACACACGTGGAATGTATGTATATGTATACATATGCATGTCGATGATAGACCATATGCATGTGGAGGAACACGTAAATGAGGGTACGTAGGTAGACATACCTATGCATGCTTATGAACAAGTTGCTTATACGCATGAGGCTATCAAATTGACCTTACAACATGTATGTGTATATGTATAAATATATCACATGTATGTACTTATCAATACAATAGTAATTGTGTTTGTGCTTAGTGGTGTAATCAAATGTGTATATGTATATATATGAGATATATACATATATCTATATGTATACATATGACGATACATACATATGTTTGGAAAATGGAAATGCCCATATGAATTTTAACTTGTTCGTACTCATTCATAGATCGAATGTATTTATACTTGATTGACAGGGTGTATATATATATAGATTAGTATATATATACATATACATATATATATGTGTGTGTGTGTGTGTGTGTGATTTATTGGAATATATATGTGTGTGTGTGTGTATGTACATATATTAATATATACTTAGAAATGTATTTATGATGCTTTGAGGGCTGATTCATATATATAAACATAGGCCAACTTATATATATGAACATAGGCTGATTTGAATATGAGATATGCAAAGTATTTAGATGCGATTAAGACATATGTCAACATTGGATAAAGACTGAACTATGTGGAAAGTATTTCACAACAATAAAAGGTCGACATGGATAAACCCATAAGTCGATACTATTGAAAGGCAACATTGTCTTTATGAGCAGTGAATTATTTAAACTTAGAAGGCATGTATCATAATGATAAAGCGATGAAGTGATAAGATTCAACACCATAAAATATTAATGAATGCCTGAGAATAGGAAAAGTAAATAGCTAAGTACGTGCTTAGTCTAAAGCACTTATTGAACGTTATTTTCTAGAAGTGACTTATCTCTCTTTTTTTTCTCAAGTGAGCTATGACCAAGTTGATAATGCTTGAGTTTCACCTATAAACAAAAGACTGTTTCAAAGAGAATAACTGTGCCAAAGTAATAGGAGGTTGGACACATACTTGGTGCCAAATTATGAAGTTCAATAGAAGTCCATTTTAGTTGCAATTCAACTGTCATCTTTTGATCATGTGCAAAATTTAATTGGTCTTTGCTGCTGTCAAAAAGAAGGTTGGTCTGTAGCATTTTGTGATGAGTTTAAACTTAGTTTGCTGCCACCTTTAGCCAAGTGAAGTGAGTCGACTTGCATAGAGATTGTTGTCATTTTGCATGCCTTTTTTGTAGGCTGCAAAGTCTCATTTTGTTGTATAAATAGAGAGGCTTTCACTTTCATTTGGGACACATTTCTAATCTGTATTATTCTGCAATTGCATTCTATTGTATTTTGTGAGAGCTTTGAGTATTTTGTGAAGAGCTATATTTTTTTGAGTTATATTTGTGAGAGAATATTATCAACTTGTGAGAGAATTCATATTGAGGTATTGCTTGTGAGGTCAAATTGAAGCTACTAAGCTATTGTTGGAAGGTTGTGCATCAAGTCGGTCAAGTGGTTAAGTGTATTATAGGCATGAGGATATAATCTTCCTTTATTTATCTTTTTTTATGGAAGATTGAATCGCGTATGCTTTATTTGAACTACTTGTGATTGCTTGCATTAGGAAAGGAAAAAGAAGTTGTTTATTCTTTTCTATGAAAGTGCTTCTAATTACTCCATAATAGGAGAGGTTGTTTTTCATTAGTATTAAAATACTAGGAATGATTAAACAAGGATAGCTTAAGGTTTAATCATAGCTAAAGTTATTTTATTATAGTAGATAGCTAGTGGGTTACTTTTGAGATAGGTTATTTCTGGGGTTAAAGATTACCCATTGGAGGAAATACCTATGCATAGATTATAGTGGCCTTAATTCATATCAAGCTTAAGTAGAGTAAGTGAATAGGATGACTATCACTTGAAGTACTAAGTGAGAACACTTTGGCCAAAGTAATGTTATTTCCTTTGGCTCCACTGTCAGTTTACTGTGTCCCTATAGTGCATGCTAGTTCCAAATTGTAGGGTTACAAGTTCTAGTCATGTAGGACACAACACTAAGCTCAGAATGGTTGTCGTATGGGGTTATTCCACCAACTCTTCATTGAAGGGTAGGGCCATCTATCATATGATAGATGTGTGGGGTACCGCATATAATTATGTGGTTGGAAAAAAAGTGCTTGAGTGATGCTTCTCCTCCTTACAAGCGATAGAAGACCAAGATTTGAAAGGCGGATCTTGGACCATCTATATCTATTTGATTTGAAGCTTGATTGAGCTATGTATGTACTTGTACACATTCTTAGAATATTTTAATTTATAAAATTAATATATTAAAATGATCTCCATGTTGAATATTGTTATGGAATCTATGTTCATTTGTTCTCAATAAAGAAAATATTTTTTTATCACAATGGTTAGTGTTGCGTAGTTTTCGCACACACACCCTGCTGAAAGCAGGGACCCTCTTTCACTTCAGTTTTTATTTTTTGGCCCTTTCTTTTTGAGGCTTTGTCTTATTTAGGCATGTACTTAAAAGTTTACTTTGATTGCCTAAGGTTTCCCCAGGTTATTCTTTGAAAATCCTAAGTTCTAGATGAAGTTCGAGTTTTGACTCGGATTCAGGATTTTCCACCCTGCTTGGATTTTCCCGGATCTTGCTTGGATTTCGGCTGGACCCTATTGTTCGGGGATTCTTGGTCTTCACGGATTTCTGTCTGGGACGGATTTTCCTTGGGTCCACCCTGTCGTTAGCTTCTCGAGTTTTCTAAGTGTCTTATCGATTGCATTAATGGCTTCATGCGTGCCTTAAGGAATGTATTTAACTTCTTTTCTGGGATCTTTTATGTCGTCGTGCTTATTGTTGCTGTCGTTTTGGCTGAGGAGTGCTTTCCTGCGTTTGATTGACTTTGTTCTGGGTTGTTTGGGTTTAAATTGATCGATTTGGTGACGACTTCTTGTGCATTCCTACATCTATTCTTTGTGGACGCCATTGGGCTTCACATTTGCTACCTCTAGGATCAATTTCCGCTTTACAATGGTATGTGTCTGATTGCTTTGCTTTGAATTGAATTATGAATGGCACATTGGTATTATAAGAGCCTGTGGGATTTGAATTCCTACGTATTTGATTATTTCATGATAGGGTTGTCCAGTATTGCGTCATTTGTCATCTCCCAGGTGGGTTTTGAGCTCATTTGTTTGTTTGTATTTCAATGAATCTTTCCTAAGAGTAATTAGTAAACCCTAGTGACGACTTAGCAGTTGAAACAACTAAATCCTGAGCTTTCCTGTGCGCTAATGGTAGATAAATAAGGTTTCAAACCTAGGGCAGTGCCATTTCAGGCGATTCTGTCTTAAAACAGGCCTGAAACACAAAGAAAATCTATGGAAAGGTCCATCCTTGATTTGTCTTGAGGCAAATATTTGGAATTTTGCATTGGTTCGGTGTCTGGGTGAAATTGGGGCTCTCTGTCCCTTCCGAATCTATTTCGCTGTGACCCTTCAAAGTCTGGGAGATGTCATATTGATCACCCTGTAGTTCACCGATAAGGTCTTTTATGCATGTCGGTGAGACAAAGAAGATTCACCAAGACCTCACCCCGTAAGAAAATCTCTCACCGGCATGCATTTTCGTGTTCGCCATCAGCAAGACAAGCCCTAGTCGGCAAGGGCTCATAGCGGAATCCATTGGTTATACCAATATTCATTTGCTTCACCGAGACATCCATCCTTCGGTAAGACCTTTTACTGAGCGCATTTTTCTTTCATTGAGCTTTGTTCTTTTCATTCGCTGAGACCCTGCTAAGTTGCCAAGACCTTTCGGCGAGCTCACAACTCTTGTCAAGGCCTTCGCTTTCGGTGAGACTTTCGGTGGTCACCAAGACCTTATGGCGACACCTTCCTTCCTTGGTGAGCTCGGATCTTCTTTCGGGGAGACCACATGTTGTCAGCAAGAGGTTATGCCGATGGAACTTCAAGTCGGTGAAACATTATGCGATCGGCGAGACCTCTGGCTGAATTCAAACCTATTGCTAGTCGGTGAGACACTGCAACTTCACTAAGACCTCATATCGAAAAACTTTAGTCTGGACGAAGTGTTTACTTAGACCCCAAAATTCGGTGAGACAAGATAGATTTGTCAAGACCTTACCCCGACTGCCCTTTGATCATATTGACATATTTGCTATATCATCGGTCATCGAGACGCTACACCGAAACCACCCGGTCTTTTCGAAACTTACTCTGATGACATCTTTCGGCGTAACTCCCGGAAGTCACCAAGACTTCTCAGCGAAATGACCAACTCCTGCCGAGACCTTCGTTCCCAAAATCCGCATTGCTTTCAGAGTTTTGACTTATCCGCCGATTTCTACCGAGGCCGGATTTCTCTGAAATCCGGTGTTCCCCTGATCCTTCAAAGTCTCCTCTCTAGCTCGTCCTTCGCAGAAATCCATCCCTCACAGATTTTCCCAAAATCTGATGAAATGTAAAGGAATATGAAATAGCATGATGTGTTAGGGACTTTCAATGAATTTTATGATTTATTCATGCTATCTTATGATCTCCCATGTGGTTCGTTGATGAAAAATGATCAACTTTAATGGTTAAGTAGGTGTTTCCTGGTTATTTCGTTGGAATCCGATCGGTCTGGAATTTCCCAAAATTCCTCTCTGACTCAGATTTCGCGGATGGTCTTCAAACCCAAAATTTGTTGTGGTTATTTTATACAAGATTTAATAGCACCTTGATTGTATGAGGTTCATTCTAACAGTGTTCTGATGGAATTAACCTTGCTTTCCTATGGTTTTTACTATGTTTTTATGTTGAGTGCAGGCTGAATCAAGCAGGGTAGCAGCTGGGTCTTCATTGTCTGATGCAGAGAAGATCAAAATGGACGTTAAGAGCAAGATTCCTAAGAGCAAAGTCACTTCAACTTGGTCAAAGGTGACTGATACAAATGTTGGCCTCTGGGATTATGAGGAGTTCAAGGAAAGGATGGTGGCCAAAGATCTTCCTTTGGTGGCCAGAAGGATGAAGGAGTCAGGTTTGGCACATGTGGTTGGTTTCCCTTCAACAGTGTAGTTTTATGAGCTTGTCCTTGAGTGTGCTAGACATTACGACCGGGGTACACAAAATATTATTAGTCCTCAGGGGAGGGTGATAGCAAACCTAAACCCTGTCTCTATTGCTCAGACTTTTGATATGCTAGACAGATCCCACGTGGTGGCATTTGACATGGGGTCCGCCAAAGAATTCTATGAGGAGAAAACTAATAAATCTCAACATTTCATCAACTCTTGGCTGGAGAAGCCTAAGTCACACTATTCCAAACTGCCCAAGCAGCTATTCAAGGCAAAATTCAAGAAGGAGTACTATGATGCTATTACATTACTCAGCAGGGTGGTTGGATTAAGGAATGCAGGAGTGTTTGAGCATTGGATGTGCCATGCCATTATAAGGATGGAGCAGGAATTGATTGATTATCATTGGGATGGTTTGATTAGTAGAGTACTCCATGAACAGTTATCCAATGTGTTGCAAACCAAGACCTTCACAATGACTTCATATCTGGTCTATGCACTTGCAAGATTCCATCCCTACAAAGGATTGGATACAAAGGGAATTTTTTGGAAAGATGTTATTTATGAAGTTTTCCCTCAATTGCATTTGGGAGGTTCAAACTACAGGAGGGAAAATGATGCATTTACCATGTATATCACCAGAATTCTTTAGGAAGCAGAACATGTCAGGATTTTAGATCAGGCCAAGGAACTCATCAAGAGATATGGAGCTTGGTTTATACAATTCCCAACCTTCTCCTACATTCGGATTGATGGCTGCCAAAGGGCCCCATATAGACTTCCAAGATACCCTACTGATCACATTATATTGTTGGAAGTCACTAGGTAGATTTGTGACTTTGATGCTATTGTCAAGAAAGACAAGCACAAGACGGGATTTGGTGGAGATTTTCCCCTAAGGATTGGCACTGGAGAGGCGTGTCCTTCCATTGTTTCTGCCCAGGTTTTAGAGGAAGAAATGAGTACCCTCGGTTTGTCTTTTCACTCTAAGAGATCAAGGTTTGGTATCACAGGCGAAGCTCACAAGAAGGCCAGTAGAGAATATAGCCACAGGGTTGATCTGGAAGACTATTGGGCCAATTGTAGTGATGAGTATGAGGTCAGAAAGAAGAAGTTCTCTCGGCTCCCATTGGATGCAGTTCATTTGTATAATGTAAAGGCAGTTCCTGATCAATTGGAGGATGATGGAAACTTGATCCAAGATCATGCTTATGAGGCCGTAAAAGACAGACCAATTGGTGATGTGGACTGGTTAGAGGAGGAGAAAACAGAATTGAAACAAATAGTGGATCCCATTATCAAATTCACTAGGATGTGGCTCAAGCATAAGCTATGGGAGCTTGAAAACAATGGTGTACAGTGCACCTATGTGCTAATGGGAGATTTGGATCCCCATTCCACCTCTGAAGAATCTACTGAGCAAGATCCTAAGGGCAAGGGTAAAGTTGATTCTCCTTCCAAGGTTAAGATAAGAGGTGTTCAAGGAAAAGAAGCTCAAGAATCAGAAAAATAGAGAAGGCCAAAAGCTAAGAAGAGGACAAGGACTAAGAAATATGGCCAGGAGGAGAATGAAGAACAGAACCCTGAGGCTGGTGCTCTTGTGCCCAAGAGGAGAAGAAATGTCAAATTGTCATAGAAGGCGAGCTCCAAGGTTGGGGAGGAAGTTGCCCCACCTGTGATAAATGTTGAAAGTTCAGAGGAGAAGGCCAAGGTGTATGCAAGGAGGTCTAGGACTCCTTCTCCTAGGGACAGTGTGCCTGAGACAGATCTCCCTTTGGTGGTTTCTCATGAGGAGCAGCATGATGATGTGCCTTCCGCTCATGGAGCTCAAGGCAAGCCTAGTGAGTTGGAGGATGTTGAGGATCATCTAAATATTGAGGGAGAAGAATTTCATGATGGTGATCTCCATCGTGCAGAGGCAAAAATTGAAAAGATAATGCAGTCCCCTATGGTTACACAGGTGGATTCCCCTATCAGAACTGAGGAGGTCCCTCCACAAGAAGAGGAAACAGTGAAGGTTCCCTCGCCTATACATGAAGAAGAGCATACTGAGGAGAAGGAAAGCAAGATAGATGAGACTCTTGAAAAATAGAATTTGAGTGAGGAGGCACCTGGAGATCAACAAGATGGAGTAGGGCAGAGCCAGGTGCCATTGGAGTTTGATGTCCCTGAGTGGCTTGACAGAGAAATAAAGAGGAAATAGGTAGTAGTGGAGGACACACCGCCAAATTTGGATGCACTACTAGCCAAGATTGGAAAATACAAAGGTAAGGAGAAGGCTAGGGTGATCTCGAGGATTGAAAGAGATGAAGCTCATAACAGAGTTGTTCACGTTGCCACCCCTGCTCTAGATAAAAACAAAGATGATGTGGCTGGAAAGGATTATAATGTGCAGACTTTCAACTTGGGGCCTACATCAGTCGAGCAGGACATTGAAGATTATGAGGGATCTAGTGCAGTCATCTTGGGCAGGTTGAGGAAGGAAATGAAGACCAAGCAGGAGTTGAAGAAAGAAAATGAAGATCTCAGGAAATGCTTGGAGGAATTAATGAAGCCCTTGCAATCTATTAATCCCTCGGTTTTTGCCGCAAGGCCTTTACCTCAAGAAACCATTACTGAACTTGAAAATATGAAGGCTTCCACTATTACCACTATGAATTGGTTGAAAGGGGTGCAAGTAAAGGGTAATGAGGCCATTAAGGAGGTTCTGTCAACTGGGAAGGATGTTGTCAGGGCTACTGATTGGTTGAAGGCGGTGTTGGAACAAGATAAGGAAGATACGGATCTCCTTTTGCAGAAAACTAGAGCTATCATGGAGTACACCTGGGGCAGGTTGGTAAGTGATGGAATCCTTCCTTCTTCTAGAGTTGTCGAACCATGGGAGTGGTATGAGGCATTGCAAATCAGGCAGAAAGTGTTAAAGAATATTTACAAGCAAAGGAGGCAGATTGATGACACCCTAACCGGGGTTTATAATGGTTCCATTGCCTTCTTTGAGATCATGACGGGAAGAAGGAAGATCGCGCCCAAATATTTAAGTCTGGAACAGTTGAGAGATTGGTGGCAGGATTTTTATGCACCACTTGATGATGGTTCTATTTCTGAGCACCAGTTGGATGATGAGGCCACCTACCTCGCAATTATTGACAAATACGTAACGTATAAGGTGGATTGGGATAAGTCGGTCAAACACTCAAGAGAACAAGTTGCATCCATCAAAAATCAACTTAGGGTTTTGCCCCTACCACCAGTAGCTGACCTGGATGGGACACTTTTGAAAGTTCATGAAATGCTAGGTCAAAATGAGGATAATAGGGAAGGGAGCTAATGATAGGCTGTAGCGCGATTTGTGCTTCCCTATTATCTTCCCGTGTGTTGGTCTGAGCTGCATTGTGGATCCCGGGCCGACTCGGATGGAACATGCATTTAATGCATGTTTGACCTATTTTGAGCTTCTCTTGGCCGGGTTTTTGGGCCATTAATGTTGCGGATCTCCTGCTAGGCCAATTGGTTTTCTGGGGGGATTCTATATATTTGGCGTTTTGCCTCATTTGTAAGGGTTAGATAGTTAAGAAGTTGGTAGAAGTTAGAAGGTAGAAGTAGAATAGAGTAAAGTGAACCAAGTAGGGAAAGTTAGCAAGTAGTTGTTCTCAAGTAAATATTGTAACAAAAAGTTGGAGTTGTTGCTACAATGGATAATTTGAATGCAAATAATGACATTGTGATTTGGTGCCATATTTGTATTCTCTTGTCTTGCATGGTTCCTGTTATCCCATCTTTAAAATTTCTTTGAGTTGGTTAATATTAAGATTAGATTTGATTCAATAATGTTTGTGATTTGGTACTTGAATGTTACAACAATCCCTCAGTCCATACTTTTCGCAACCAACTGATTGTTAGTTTCTTTTCAAAGTTAGCCTGGACTTCATACTTATTGTGCTTAGTTCGATTGTGAGGATTTGTTCATTTCAATTGCAATAAGGTTTGTTTGAATGAATGTTCATGATTTGAAAATCCTAACACCGTAGAAGATTGCACTGTTTCTACAAGATTGCAGATTTATCTGGGTTGAGTAGAGATCGGTTTTGAAGGATTGATCCATTTCAGTATTGGTTATTTTCATTGTTGATCTTAGGAGTAGTGTTAGATTTAGAAATCTCTTTGAAACCCTTATCCTTTTTTTATTTTCTTTGATTATTGGGTTAGATCTAGGATTAAAGTATCATCAGATCATTATATCTGATAGAATCGATTTAGTATTTTGCTCGTAGTAAGGTCCCTTTGTGATTACCAGCATTTTCACATTTTATCACTGAGTTGTTTATGCATTGTCAAGACCTGACATTAATACCTTAGGGTTATCTCTTGAGGCTTGCTGATAGAGATTTACCTTTCAAGAGAGATAGGATATTATATTCTGTATGAGTTGTTGCTGTGCAGAAAACACCATCAACAGTTAGTTACATAGTTTATTTACTCACAAAGTGAAAACTTAGGAAAGTTTACTTCAATGAACGGTTCACATGTTAAAGGAGTGGTCAGTTATGAGTCATCAGAACATTTAATAAGATGATGAAGGAAATAAAAAAATTACAGTAATCAAGAAACTAAAATAAATATTTACACAGATCATTTCTCTGTCATGTCATTAAAATAGAGTTGCAAACCTATTTGTCTTCTCTATCTTTTTTAGTTATAGTTTCAATTGCAAAGACTTTGTATATCTCTATTTTGAAGGTGAGTGGACATCTTCATTTAATTTATATTTTTATTCTTTATGCAAATAAACCTCCTCCCAAACCTATATAGTTGGTGTAGACACTGAAAAATGTCCTAAACGATATCATACACTCGAAACAGATTTACTAACATCTTTTCTTCTTTAATCCATCTTATTTTTGCTTAATTGATTAAATTAGCCTAGCTGTTTAATTAATTGCATCTTTTTCATCTATTATCCTAATTAATTTAATCAGGTTAATTCATCCCCCTTCGTGCTAACATTTAATTTAATTCCCTAAGTCATCTTATTTAATTAAATAACCCTAACTTATTTAATTAAATATCATTTCATCTCTCTCTCCCCCCATTTATTAATTATTTAATAACTATCACTTTATTCCTCTAAACCCCCTAATTGCATGATTAAATCTTGTTTAATTAGCAATTAAACTAATTTTCCTCTAAAAAGAGAATATTCCTTATTTTTTTATTTTGCACAATTAAAGTTTTCATTTAATTTGTAAAATGCTTTTTTCCTCACCCAAATGAATATTCCAAAAGAATATTCTTATTCCTCCATCATTTGAAAAAGGGATATTTTCACTTAGCTTCTTAAGAAAGTTTTAGCCTTTAACCTTTTGAACAAGTCACCTTTGACCTGTGTGAGCAGGTCAAAAGTGTGCTTGTTTGAGGCAAGTGTGAACCCTTAATTAAATCCCATCATGCATTCTCATCCATTGATGAGAATCCATGATCCATGCCTCTCATCTCCTTCATCTTTGACCGTTGATTAATCTTTTCAATCTCAACCCTCTACTTCTCATTTTCTCTCCTATAAATAGGTCACTATTTAGAGACAAAGGGAACCATCTTTTTCAGAGCAAACTCATGCTATTGAATCTCATCCATCTTTCAATTCCAAACTCATGTTGTTGAATTCATATGCACTCACACTCATCTTTTACTCACTTTTAGCTTGTTTTAGTTAATTTTAGTTGCATAATAGCTTAAAGCATCCATTAATGGCTTTCATGCATCCATCTTAGTTTGTATATGAATTAGGGTTTTCCTTTTTTAGCTTAGAATTAGCTTAGATTAGCTTAGAAATAGCATAATTAGATCATTTGTAGCATAAAATCATGTTAACTTAGCTTGCATCATGTTTATTTTTTAGCATAAACTAGGTTTTCATCCATTTATCATAATGGTTTCATCGATTCTCTTCCATAGAATTGACTGAAAGAGGCTCACTAATCACAGGATTGGGAAAAGGTCGTTGTTTCACATCAACACGACATCAATTCCAAAATGAGATAAGTTTCAAATGGGTTAGAGTAGGAATTTAACTTTTTTATAGTTTGTAACTTTCAATTTGTACAAATGCTTAGTTTAATCTTTTCAATTTGAATGATCTTGTTTGGTAGATGCAGGTTTATTTGGGTAAATTATGCTTCAATTCATCATGGATTAAGTGTAATCAACCCACACTGACAATCCTCATCTCACATTCTAGCGCTAAAAGGAGCGAAAACCGTTAATTTAACTAGTTTTTAGCTCAAATTTCATTTTCTTGTTTTTTTGTAGGATACAACAATGCCCAAACTACAAATAGTGACGCACTTTGAAGAGTGTCGCCATATAACGATGCTACTACAATTTGAAACACCGACTCTGATTAAATGAACTACCACCAATTTAAATTTGGCGACGTTGATTTAATATAGAGGTATCAGAAAGTTCAAATGGCGACGCCCAAATTCACCAGACCAACGCACCCAAATTTTAAAACTCAACGCTAATGCAAGCAGTGACACTAGACCAAATCTTGATGCTATCATGCTCTTTGTTTCTACTACAGAGTGACACCCATTTTCACCAGAGTGACGCCCAGACTTCAAACTGTGACACTATCATGTTCAGCGATGCCCAACTAGGTTAAGAAACATTACGATCATTTTTTTTACATTTTTTTCTAATTTCCTTGAATTATGTGATCACTGATATGCTTCTAACTGTGTTTTGGTTGTTAGACTAACAGGGTTTTGCAGGTTGAAATACATGGAGCTCAAGTGAAGAAATATTTTTCTTATCTTAAAATTCTATGATTGTAACAAGTGTTTGACACTTTGGGGCAATTATAACCCAACTTTTATGCTTTCTAATTTATGCTTTAGGACACACACTAAATTTCCATTAGGTTTAAAAAGAATGCTCAAACAGGATTAAAGTATAACCCCCATCTCATCATTGTTTTTTGGGTTTAAAACTGAACAAGTCAACTTCATATTTCAATTGGTGCTTAAAACGAACTCATCACTACTTTCAAGGGTTAAAATTTACAACTATTTGCTATGTTTTGTGGTTTTCAACATTGTTAGTGGATGTGTATGCAATTCTCTAGCGCCATTTGGCGACATTGAGAAACAGAAACATTCCTTAACACTTTGCAAAATCACCTACATCTTTCAATTTGGATAAAAACTGAACCCCCTTTGCGAGTGTGAGAAAAAGGCATAGTGTGTGTTCTCTCTTTGTTCATATGAATGAAGATAATCGAACTATAGATGTACTTCCTCACTATTATTTATCTTTAGAGGGCCTGCCTTGGTGGGAAAAAGTACTCACCCCAAGGGAATGACCCAAGCAGTAACGAGCTAACACCAAGCTCTTCCAAACTGTGATATAAATGTGTGGTTGCAATGAAAATTGTGATCAATGGGAAGCAGTACATGATAGCTCTCCCCCAGTATCTTTATGATGTGTAAAGCCCTTGTTCTAAGGGTTGGGAGAGCTCTTGATGGAGTTTATCATTGCACCCCCTAAACTAGAAGCCCTTATTATGAACCCTTGTTTAGAAGCCAAAAATCCTTAATATTTGTTGGTGCAAGAACAGTCATTCTAAAGCTGCCCCACATTCGTACTATTCAATTGTAGAAACAGAAAAAATCCTTTTGATCTCCATATTTTAAGGATTTTGAGATTTGGTGGTTCCGAGAAGTGTGTCGTGGAGGGGATCCAGTGTCACCAAATCTCTAACTGTTCGTATTTTTTAGTGTTTGGAGAAATCCGAGTGGGGACTCAACAAATATAGCCATTTCGAACCTAGGGTTGTAATGATTGTGAGCCAGTTTAACACTTTGCTTGATTTTAAAACGATACAAAAACAAACATTCACTATCATCCTCAAAATTTCAAACACTTTGGCTTAAATATGGACCTCTTGAGTTAGCCTTGATATTACTGCTTGTCCTAAGGATTTATCCTTATCAATTTCTAAATATCTTGACATTAATCTCAAATCCATATTTTCCCAAAGACAACATAGGTAATTATGGCTCTAATCTCATAATTTTCACGAAATGGACATTGTGAGAGTTATGATGTTTTTGACATAAACATCTAGTTTGGAAACATAATCAAGACAAGTGTTTATAAAATCAATTCACTTAAGCAAGATAAACTGACAAATGAACCCCACATGACTATTTGGAGACCGATTGCTCCCGTTGAACAACCTAATCTTCTAGGTGCTATAATTTAGCCAAACTTTGAACTCATTATAGAGAACAAACTGATCTCATTAGCAGTTTGAGAAGCTTCACTTTTGAAACAAAAGAAACAAATACCCAGTGGAGAAATGCAGCAACCATTTTAGACAAAGAAGAGGAACAAGTTGATATTGAGGCTAGAAGGCCCATATTACCACCACCCGCATGGCAATAAATATCTTCCTTTCTTCCATAAAATTGAATTGTTTCTACATGATCTCACATAAATTCAGGATCCCTAAAGCAAGGTCTACAAGTCCTCATTTTAGACTTAGACATCTCACTCCAAAAGCTCTCAAGAAACATCTTTTAAAACTTCATAAGAATAGAGACAAGTTGGTAGCAAACTTTTACAGACACGTTTCAAGAAATAGTCTAGAACTATATGCATTCTTTTGGAGTCAAAATCCTAATCTTTTTCATGATACTGAACTCCTCTAAATGATCCATCACACAATCAAAATCCATAGGGGAAGATCTCCATCCTGTCATTGCAAATGTAGATATCGTAGTGCACAATTTAGTAGGAATTGGGCTTCAATACTTTATCACAATTGCTACTGCTTGTTAAGAAACTTTTATGCTCGAGCTAGGAGGATCTGAACAGGTCTAAACATCCCCATCCAACCTCTCATCTAAATCAACATTGGTTATTTAGGATTTGAACATTTTAGAGGTCTAACATCATTCTCACTACCTTGGTCTTGTCAAAACAAAGGGTCACTTTAAAGTCAACATTGGTTCAAACATCTCACTCACCCCTTCATCAAAATTTCACTTCATCCAACTTTACAAAATTTCAAGTACACCAACACTTTGTGACTTCTACAACAAATCAAACCAACCATCTAACTTGCCTATTTTGTATGTGAAATGCATCCTTTTCCATGCATTTAGACAAGTTAGTTATCATCTTTGAACAAGTTCATCTTGAAGGTCACGAGTCTACCCTAAAGATTTACAATTTCATAAACATCCTTTATCCCAACATCAAAACATCAAGAGAAAGTCAAAAGTCTTGTTCCAAAACGTTTACAAAGATCACTTCCCACATCATCCACCTTTTCATCCCCCACTATCATCATTGCTCCCAAAATACTTAGAGAATCTCTTTTACCTAGATTTGAGTCAACTAGAGAGTTCAAACATCACAAATCTCAACATAACTCTCCCATAGGTGACACAAAATTTATGGTAAAGACTAGATCACAACACAAGAGAATCATGGAAAAATCCAAAGTTACATTCACGTCAAGTGATCCAAATCTTTAAGAATTCGATCTGATAAGTCAAGTTACGTCATCACAATAGCCTTCATCCCCATCAAGACTATATGAGATAGAATATATCACAAACAACCCCTTTTAACTTATTAGGGAGGAAATTATGGAACAACAAGCCTTTGAAAATGTAGCTCCTATCTCCCCGACATTTGTGGCACATAATTTAACACAAGGTTTCACAACTCCATCACTAGGGCTAAATCAAACCTACATACCTAGTATTGCAACAAGTCTTGCTAAAGACTTTGGAAATGCTCTTTCATTTGAAAATAGTACACTTGTGGGAACACTTGAAACCAATCCTCCACCAAACACAACCACTTGTACACCTAGCTTTGGTACTCCTCTAGTTCCTGAAGATCCTAAATAGATATACACACCTCTTTATCTTCATTTCTCAACCATGACTTCAACATATCGATGTAATCCTTCTTCATCCGCATCCATGAGTACCACGAGTGTTCCTACCATTACACAAAGTAGTGAGGATCATATATCTCAAAACAATGTGCAAGGGAATACCAATACTGTACCACAGAGTCAACACTTAAAGCAAATAGGGACATCCTTACCCAATCCTCCAATGGTTTCATCCATACCATTGGTTTCACAAGACACGTCCACACCATCCACCATCAATCCACCTCAAAACAATCCTTTGGTTACGAGTTCTATCAATCCATGAAGTACCTTGATCACAAATACCTTGTTTACATCTTTGGCACAAGGAAATCCTCAAAACATGGGACAAGGAAATATTTTCAATCAATGGACTCAAGGTCCTAGTGTGTCATTTCCATTGCAAAATTTGATGACATCATCCTCATCTTTTCCCATAGTCCCCTTTACTATGCCAAATCAATCGGGCCCTCAAACATACATTCCTCCACCTCATTCTACCATTATACAAGGAATGTTAAAACAATGGAACCCTCTACCTCTCATTAGCAATCCATTACCCACTCAAAACATCAATATCCATAATCCTTAATAGATGTCTCAGCAACCACCTGATCCCACATTACAAGCACATTCCTTATCTTTACAACAAGCACAAAAAGCCTACCAACAAGCCGTCCAACAATAGCAACAACATCAAGTAGTCTTAGAAGCTTAGCAAGCAGCCTTAGCACAACAACAACATCAAGCTCAACAAGTATCCTTAGCACAACAACAACATCAAGCACAAAAAGAAGCCTTAGCACAACAAGAAGCCTTAGCACAACAACATCAAAAAAAACAACAAGTATCCTTAGCAACACAACAAGCCGCACAACAACAACATCAGGCACAACAAGAAGCTTTATTAGCACACCAACAACAACAAGCCCAATAGCAAGCCCTAGTGGCACAACAACAAAAAAATCTCAACAACAAACCTTACTAGCTCAAAAATATTCCCAACAATAGTAACAAGGTTCTTATTATCCTCAATTGAACATCATCAATCCAAATGCATTAGGAACATATACATCAATACCTCAATCATCTTCACAAAATATCACACCACCATACACCCCATACAACTCATCTATCATCCCACCATATGTTTCTCCACCCAACCTACAAGATGATATAGCATCACAATTTAAAGCACTCTCACAAGAAATACAGGACCTTTGAATGGGTAAGACCAAAAATCCCCATACACAAAACTTGTGTCCTTATCCATTTGACCAAAACATAGCAATGATACCATTCTCTCCTGGTTTTGAAATCCCCAAATTTGATAAATATAAAGGGAGAGGAAGTCTTTTGGACCATATCAAAGAATTTAACGTCATGTGCATGGAGGTGGCTTACAAGGGTTCATATCTATGCACCTCTTCCCTCGAAGTTTAACACATCATGCTATGGACTAGTTTTCTCATCTGCCTCCTGCTATCAAAACTTTTCAAGAAATCACTCCATAAATTCATTGATCACTACTCCTTCAATATTCACATGGATGTAAGTCTAGAATAATTATACACTCTTAGAAAAAATCAAGGGGAAACTTTCACTAATTTCTTACAACAATGGAGACAAAGAGCTAGTAAAATTCAGTGGCCTCTTCTCGACGAACAGCAAGTGGGAATCATCATAGCCAATTTAGATCCAAATATGTCATTCCACTTAAAAATTCAGTGCATCACATCATATGAAGAACTTGTCCCTAGAGCCCTTAACATCGAAAGAGCTCTAATCTCACAAGGAAATAATCAAGATTACAAAGACAACCATCCTTCAACTAGTTTGAATGAGAAACCTCGTGTCTGGGAAAAGAACAAAAACTTAACAAATGACGGTGTGGTAGATGCTAAGGTCATACTAAGTGCTCCTAGACCTAATAACAATCAAGTTGCTAACATCCAACCAACTATGCAACAAATAGCACCTCCTCAGAACAATCATATCAATAACACCAACATGCAACAAAGATGAATTGCTAACAAGAACAGCTATCCCAAATGCAAGTACACATAGTTATCATAACCTATCGAAAAAATCATGAATAATTTGGTAGAGTCAAATTTGATAACACTTCCCAACTTTGAAAACTACCAAGAACCAATAGAGAAACCATCCTGGTACAATGAGTGTGATCTCTGTGACTTTCACAAAATCAAAGGACATAAAACAAAAAACTACATGAAACTTAAGAACATCATCCAAGACCTCAAAGAAAATGATACCATATCTATTGAGGTACCAGCTGGGAACCAGGATCTTAAGATATACAAGAACCCTATGCCGGATCATAACAAAGAAAACAATAACAACAAAGCTAAGGATTACACCAATGTGCAACATACCTATTCCAATGTTTTTTCCTCTTACAATAGCGTTATCACTATTGTTACCATGAAAGGAGCTAGTACGGAATGTGGAGTCACCACACGATGTGGAAAAATAACCATCCAAGGAGTCCCATCTCAATCTAGGACACAGCCTAGTTTTCCCACATCTAATCCTAGCAAGTGCAATCTTCTGGATCAACTTAAGCAGACCCCCACATAGATATCTATCTTAGAACTCTTAAGGTTATACCCCACACATAGGGAAATATTAGAAAAATCCTTGTCTGAGTCATCCGTTCTCGAGAATATTGATACTGATCAGTTTCAAGCTATGGTAGGCCACATCACCAACCATCTTCTCACCTTCTCCAAGTAAGACCTACTGTCACAACCATCTCACAACCATGCTTTACACCTTGAGGTTTTCATTCATAAAAACAAGGTCAAAAGAGTATTGATATATGGAGGTGTTGGTCTGAACATTTGTACCTTGCAGTTGATCAAACATCTGGGCTATTGAGAAGATACTATTGAGAAAGCAAAGAGTACCACCATCAGAGCATATGACGACCAAGAACGGGTATCACAAGGAATTATTGCACTTCCCATCCAAGTGGGACCTCTTATTGCAGAAACTACATGCCAAGTGTTTGATCTTGATCTTCCTTATAACATCTTACTCATTCAACCATGGATCCATGCTCTAAAATTTGTAGCCTTGACCTATCATCAGTGTGTGAAGTTTCCTTTCGAAGCTAGAGAAATCACTGTCCATGGAGATCCTGAGATTTTTTACTACTCCAAAATTATTGAGGCCAAGTTCTATAAGATACCCCAAATACCCAAAAATGATGAAGGGCCTACACCACCCATCTCATTTGTTGACCCATCATCCTTGACCTCTACTTCAGTATCAAAAATACCCATTGTGCAAAGTATACTTGATGTCAAATCAGTGATCCAAGATGATGGTTGTGGAAACTACAAACTATTGAAAGACACCTTTGTCCTTAGAGAGTTACCTATTTCTCCTCAGTCACATGGTAAATCCACATCTAGCACCAAAGAACCCAAAAAAATCAAAATGGCAACTATTACTTTCACCAAGTGGGGCGATTTCAACTAGGAAGATGTCAATGAGGAATATATCTCTAAATTCCTCTATCAAGATGAACAATCTATCCCTGTTCTTCCCATGGAAGATGATAACAAAGGCCTATAGCTCATGAAAAATTGGGGATATAACAAGAATGAAAAGCTAGGACAAAATGACAATGGTTTACTAGAACCCATCGTTCCTGAGAAACAAATAAAGAATCTTGGATTGGGTTGTACTAATAGCAAGGTCACACTTATTGGCAAAGGTATTTCCATTAAACAAGCTGAGGATTCCTCTTGGTTACCTACATCGCGTGATACAACCTTAGATGAATTTCCCTTTGATGTTGCTAACCTATTTGAGAACAACACTCTCTTTATGATATACATAACATCCTTTGTCCCAAGAAACCAACCAATCAAAATATGCCTAGTATACCCACAACTTATTGACATGGACCAACAAGGACCATTGATTCTAGATTTATTTGAAAATGATGAATCGATCTCAGAATTCATGGGACTCCATGACAACTTATCATGGGAAGATCACAAAGCAAGCTTTGACATACAGCTCGACACAAAGGCATACAATCATCAATCCTTTAATCACAAAATTAATGAAATGCAACTAACATGCAAATCCTTGAGTGAAAACCACCTATTGGCATTCTCTGATCCTAAAATAGTAAAAAAAAGGACACATTTGATGGTGAAAACCTCCCTGAGGCACCCAAGGATGAGGGACTCAATCTCCCCCTTAGTGCAATGCATCCAGAAAATTCAGCAGTGCTAGCATAAAATTCCACTCCAGTCAATGTGGGAACATAAGAAGCACCTAAAATTACCTTTTATGTTGAATCCTTGCTAGACGAAGAACAAAAGAACCTAGCAACAATTCTCAAAGAGTGAAGAGCCAAATTTGCATGGTCATACATAGATATTCTAGGCCTTGATTTGGAAGTGGTTGTGCATCCTAGTAGTCTATCCTGAAGATAAGCCTATTAAATAGAAATTAAGGAACATGCATCCTCAGATAGCACTCTTGGTCAAGCTAGAGTTAAAAAATCTTCTTGATGTTGGATTTATCTAACCGATAAATTATCCTAAGTGGGTTTCAAACCTAGTACTAGTCTCAAAACCCACTGGGGGCATCAAAATATGTACTGACTTCAGATACTTAAATAAAGCATGCCCAAAGGATGACTTCCCTCTTCCTAACATTTCTCTCATTATGGACTTAACAGCCTGGCATGAAATGCTATCACTCATGGATGGTTTTTCAAGCTATAATCAAATCATAATCGCCAAGGAGGATCAACATAAAACTACATTCACTTGTCCATGGGGAACCTATTACTGGAATGTGATGCCATTTGGGATAAAGAATGCAGGAGCAACCTATCAAAGAGCAATGACCCTCATCTTTCATGACATGATCCACAAAATAGTTGAAGATTATGTGGATGATATTTTGGAAAAATCAAAGAAGAGAAGTGAGCACATACAAGTCTTAGGACCTATCTTTGACAGACTTGAAGAATACAAAGTATGTGTTTGGGGTCACATTAGGGAAGCTTCTTGGATTTATTGTCTCACAAAGAGGGATAGAAATTGATCTAGCAAAGGTAAAATCCATCCTAGACATGGAACCGCCGCAAATATTAAAGAAAATGAGAGGATTACAAGATATATTGTAGTCCATTAGAAGGTTTATAGCACAGCTATCAGATAAAATCCACCCCTTTTCACATCTTCTCCATAAAGGGATAACTTATAAGTGGGATGAAAAGTGTGATAAATATTTCCAGCAAATCAAATATTATCTACTAACACCTCCAGTACTCATGCCACCAATACCAAACAATCCACTGATCTTATACATCTCAGCAACACCAGCAGCACTAGGATCTCTTTTGGCACAACATGATGAAAATGGAAAGGAAAGAGTTATCTACTATATCAGCAGAACCTTGGTGGGCTATGAGATGAACTATTCACCCATTGAGAAGGTATGCCTAGCAGTAGTTTTTGCATCACAAAAGTCCAGGCACTACATGTTGTCACATCAAATCAAGCTCATTAAAAAGATTGATCCATTAAAATACCTGTTATCCAAAGAAACTCTCACAAGATGAAAGGCTAAATGGGTGATGATCTTAATAGAATTTTGCATAGAGTATGTGGAACACAATGCAATCAAAGGAAAAGTAATCACATACCAACTAGTAGAAGCACCTATCTATGCTAAGAACCCCTTGATATCTAAGTTTCCTAATGAATCAATGTTCCTTATCAATCTCACAGCTCAGTAGAAGATGTACTTTGATGGATCATTCACCCAACATGGATCTAGAGCAGGCATTCTCTTCATCACCCCCCAAGGTGATTGTATCCCAAAGTCATACAAGTTATCATTCCCATGTACCAACAACATTGTTGAGTACGAAGCCCTAATCACAGGTCTAAGGATAGTAGTTCAGTGGAAGATTCAAGAGATGAAATTCTATGGAGACTCACAGCTGGTTATCAATCAATTCAATGATGACATTCAAACTAAAGAAGACAAGCTCACTCCTTAAGAGAAAATGGTGGAGAATCTCAAGGATCTTGTCATAGACATAACTTTTGAGAAAATTCCTCGTATGAACAATAGAGCAGCAGATGCCATGGCAACAATCAGATCACTAATAGAAAATGATTTTGCGCCAGATTTAATGCCCACTTTAGCATCAGATTTTGCACCGGAAATATGGTGCCAGCAATAGCATCTCCTTTAGCACTGGGAATAGCGCTAGGAAATAACATAAAAAATAGTGCCTAAATTTGCGCCCAATTTGGCTTCTAGTTTTGCTTCCATGTCTACTCCCATTTTTTCTTCTAGTTTTTCTCCCAGTATTGCTCCCAGTTTTGCTTCCATTTTTGCTTCCAGGTTTGCTTCCAGGTTTGCTTTCGGTTTTGCTTCTGATTTTTCTTCCGGTTTTGCTTCTAATTTTGCTTCCAGTTTTGCTACCAATTTTGCTTCTAGTTTTGCTTCCAAGTTTGCTTTCTGGTCGTGCTTCCAATTTTGCTTCCAATTTTGCTTCTAAATTTTCTTCCAATTTTGCTTCCAGTTTTGCTTCCAATTTTTCTTCCAATTTTTCTTCCATTTTTGCTTCCAATTTTGCTTCCACTTTTTCTTCTAGTTTTGCTTCCACTTTTTCTTCCAAGATTTCTTTCAGTTGTGCTTCCAATTTTGCTTCAAGTTTGCTTCCAATTTTGCTTCCACTTTTTCTTCTAGTTTTGCTTCCACTTTTTCTTCCAAGATTTCTTTCAGTTGTGCTTCCAATTTTGCTTCAAGTTTGCTTATGGTTGT
This sequence comes from Sequoia sempervirens, assembly GCA_007258455.2. NCBI lineage: Eukaryota > Viridiplantae > Streptophyta > Pinopsida > Cupressales > Cupressaceae > Sequoia > Sequoia sempervirens. The sequence continues at coordinate 544,720,952 of VDFB02281492.1, forward strand.
GCTTCCAATTTTGCTTTCAGTTTTGCTTCCAATTTTTCTTCCAAGTTTGCTTCCACTTTTTCTTTCGGTTTTGCTTCCACTTTTGCTTCCAATTTTGCTTCCAATTTTTCTTCTAGGATTGCTTCCAATTTTGCTTCCAATTTTGCTTCTAGTTTTGCTTCCAATTTTTCTTCCAATTTTTCTTCTAGGTGTGCTTCTAGTTTTGCTTCCGGTTTTGCTTCTGGTTTTGCTTCCAAATTTTCTTTCAGTTTTGCTTCCAATTTTGCTTCCAGTTTTGCTTCCAGCTTTGCTTTCGGTTTTGCTTCCAGGTTTTCTTCTAGTTTTTCTTCCAAGATTGCTTCTGGTTTTCTTCTAGTTTGGCTTCCATTATTGCTTCCTTTTTTTCTTCTAAAAATTCTTCTTTTTTTGCTTCCTTTTTTGCTTCTAAAAATGCTTCTTGTTTTGCTTCTATTTTTGCTTCTAGGTTTGCATCCGGTTTTGTTGCCAATTTTTCTTTCAAGATTGCTTCTAGTTTGTTTCTAGTTTGGCTTCCATTGTTGCTTCCTTTTTTGCTTCTAAAAATTCTTGTTTTGCTTCCATTTATTAATTTAATATGTTTTATTTCAATTTAATTAGTTAAATATATGATGCCCCTTAAATAACTCATATGATTAAATAACAAGATAATTATTATAACATGATCATCATCTATAATTAAAACAAGTGAGTTAAATATCTATAATTTAATTGAATTTGACAACATCCATCCTGAGCAGTAAATTAAAATCATCATACGTAATAAATATCCATCCAAAAATCATTGACCACTTTTAATATATATAAATTGACAAGTCAATACTGATAAGATCATCATCATATATAACTAAAACAAGTGAAAGTCAAATATGCTAATAGATCAATAACATTTCAAAATGATACATGTCCAACAATCGACATAAGTCAAAATGATACATGTACAAATGATATAAGTAAAAATGATAAATTATTTAACTCAAATTGATACAAGTCAAGATGATACATTTCCAAATGATATAACTAAAAATGATAAATTTCAATATGATACAACTCAATAATATGGTACTGTAGGCCGTGAAAATGATACATATGATAGTAACCATGAAAAGAGGCATCATAACGATATAACAACAATGATCCATGATGTAGTGTATATGATCATGAATGTCACTGGGTACTACCAGCAATTGCCTCATCATCATCACCACCATCATCATCATCATCATCATAACGATATATCAGCAATGATCCATGATGTAGTCTATATGATCATGAATGGCAATGGGTACTACCAACAACTACCTCATCATCGTCGTCGTCGTCATCGTCGTCATCATCGTCATCATCGTCATCATCATTGTCATCGGCCTTGGTGTCTTTCGTATATGCGTCATCATCATCCTCTACCATGTGATCTATACCGGAAAAACCAATATTTTCTAGATCTATATCATGATAAGGATCATCTTGATCTTCTGGAAGACCCGTGTTCTACAAAAAAAAACATTTAAAATTAAAAGTTATTATTTATTTCATGCAATAATTTATTTTTCTGTTATATATCTAATATTACAACATATGAGATGAAACCATAATCATATTACATCATATCAAAGTGCACATACCATAATAAAATTTCAAAAAATTTACAGCTAATATGTGATTCCAATGATGTAAAAAATGCAACAATTCTAATAAACGTTAGTAAAGATCATAAAAAAATTGTTATACAATTTAACTATCAACTGTAAATTCTATTACATAACCTTAAGTGCCAACGCTCTGCAAAATAATGAGGAGACTACAAGAAGATTGGATATAGGGGGAATTGGTACAGGAGATGGACATGGCTCTTCCAAGCCATCCACTGAGATGGTTTCATACAAAAATGTGGATGATATCCCCCTTTCTACAGAGCTCATGATTCAGGTTGATACGAAAAATGATGTTGTTCTAGTACCCATATATGGCATCATGGTTCCATTTCATGTAGCCACTATCAAGAGTGTTACAAGCCAACAAGATGGAGGGAATTCTTATATAAGGATAATTTTCAATGTTCCAGGTACCGGATTTAATGCCAACTACATGCCAACATTGAAATTCCCTAGTAGTATTTATGTTAAGGAAATTTCCTTTAGATCCAAGGATTCAAAGCACATCAAATGTGTGGTACAAATGATTAAATCCCATAGATGATCTATAGCAATGAAAGAGTCTGAAAAGGCAGAGAGAGCTACACTTGTGACTCAGGAGAAACTTCAACTTTCAAAAACAAAGGCAATTAGGCTGGTAGACTTGTGGATCAGGCCAACATTTGGTGGAAAAGAAAGAAAGATGACTGGTACTCTGGAGGCCCACCATAATGGATTTCAGTATTCAACCATGAGAGAGGAAGAGAGAGTTGATATCATGTATCAAAACATTAAGAATGCATTCTTCTAGCCAACAGAGAAGGAGATGATTACTTTGCTTCATTTTCATTTGCATAACCATATCATGGTGTGGGAACCAAGAAGACCAAGGATGTCTAGTTTTATGTGGAGGTAATGGATGTGGTCCAAAATTTAGGAGGGGAAAGAAGGTCAATCTATGATCTTGATGAAATTGAGGAAGAACAACAAGAGAGGGACAAAAAAAATAAAATCAATGCAGAGTTTCAAGGATTTGTCAAGCGAGTAAGAGAGCTATGGGAGCAGCCTCATTTAAAATATTTTGAACTAGATTTTGATGTACCATTTAGAGAGCTTGGTTTTCATGGAGTTCCTTTCAAATCCTCTGCTTTTATTGTTCCTACGGTAAACTGTTTGGTAGAGTTGGTGGAATTACCTTTCTTAGTAATCACTATTAGTGAGATTGAGATTGTTAATCAATTAGGCGCTAATTGTCTATAGCAATGAAAGATTCTGAAAAGGAAGAGAGAGCTACATTGGTGACTCAAGAGAAACTTTAGCTTTCAAAAACAAAGGAAATTAGGTTGGCAGACTTGTGGATCAGGCCAGGATTTGGTGGAAGAGGAAGAAAGATGACTGGAACTTTGGAGGCCCACCATAATGGATTTTGGTATTCAACCATGAGAGCAAAAGAGAGAGCTGACATCATGTATCAAAACATTAAGCATGCATTCTTCTAGCCAGTGGAGAAGGAGATGATTAATTTTCTTCATTTTCATTTGCATAACCATATCATGGCGTGGGAACCAAGAAGACTAAGGATGTCCAGTTTTATGTGGAGGTAATGGATGTGGTCCAAAATTTAGGAGGGGCAAGAAGGTCAATGTATGATCCTGATGAAGTTGAGGAAGAACAACAAGAGAGAGATAGGAAAAATAATATCAATGCAGAGTTTCAAGGATTTTTCAAGCGAGTAAGAGAGCTATGGGAGCAGCCTCATCTAAAATATTTTGAACTATAGTTTGATGTACCATTTAGAGAGCTTGGGTTTCATGGAGTTCCTTTCAAAGCCTCTGCTTTTATTGTTCCTACGATAAATTTTTTGTTAGATTTGGTAGAATTACCTTTCTTAGTAATCACTATTAGTGAGATTGAGATTGTTAATCAATTAGGAGCTAATTTCCTATAGCAATGAAAGATTCTGAAAAGGTGGAGAGAGCTACACTGGTGACTCAGGAGAAATTTCAACTTTCAAAAATAAAGGCAATTAGGCTGGAAGACTTGTGGATCAGGCCAGCATTTGGTAGAAGAGGAAGAAAGATGATTGGAACTCTGGAAGCCCACCATAATGGATTTCGGTACTCAACCATGAGAGCAAAAGAGAGAGCTAATATCATGTATCAAAAAATTAAGCATGCATTCTTCCAGCCAACAAAGAAGAAGATGATTACTTTGATTCATTTTCATTTGCATAACCATATCATGGCATGCAAACCAAGAAGACCAAGGATGTCCAGTTTTATGTGGAGGTAATGGATGTGGTCCAAAATTTAGGAGGGGAAAGAAGGTCATTGTATGATCTTGATGAAATTGAGGAAGAACAACAAGAGAGGGACAGGAAAAATAAAATCAATGCAGATTTTCAAGGATTTTTCAAGCGAGTAAGAGATCTATGGGAGTAGCCTCATCAAAAATATTTTGAACTAGAGTTTGATGTACCATTTAGAGAGCTTAGTTTTCATGGAGTTCCTTTCAAAGCCTCTACTTTTATTGTTCCTACGGTAAACTATTTGGTAGAGTTGGTGTAATTACCTTTCTTAGTAATCACTATTAGTGAGATTGATATTGTTAATCAATTAGGCGCTAATTTCTTGTAGCAATGAAAGAGTCTAAAAAGGCAAAGAGAGCTACACTGGTGACTCAGGAGAAACTTCAACTTTTAAAAACAAAGGCAATTAGGCTGGCAAACTTGTGGATCAGGCCAACATTTGGTAGAAGAGGAACAAAGATGACTGGAACTCTAGAGGCCCACCATAATGGATTTAGGTATTCAACCATGAGAGCATAAGAGAGCTGATATCATGTATCAAAACATTAAGCATGCATTCTTCCAACCAAGGGAGAAGGAGATGATTATTTTGCTTCATTTTCATTTGCATAACCATATCATGGTGTGGGAACCAAGAAGACCAAGGATGTCTAGTTTTATGTGGAGGTAATGGCTGTGGTCCAAACTTTAGGAGGGGCAAGAAGGTCAATGTATGATCCTGATGAAATTGAGGAAGAACAACAAGAGAGGGACAAGAAAAATAATATCAATGCAGAGTTTCAAGGATTTTTCAAGCGAGTAAGAGAGCTATGGGAGCAGCCTCATCTAAAATATTTTGAACTATAGTTTGATGTACCATTTAGAGAGCTTGGTTTTCATGGAGTTCCTTTCAAAGCCTCTGCTTTTATTGTTCCTATGGTAAACTATTTGGTAGAGTTGGTGGAATTACCTTTCTTAGTAATCACTATTAGTGAGATTGAGATTGTTAACCTTGAGAGAGTAGGACTTGGGAAAAAGGCATTTGATATGGCTATTGTTTTCAAATACTTCAAGCGGGATGTACTCCGCATTAACATCATTCCTCAATCTTTACTTGATGGCATCAAGGAATGGTTGAACTTCATGGATATAAAGTATTATGAAAGCAGAATGAACTTGAACTAGTGGCCAATTTTGAATACTATTACTGATGATCCAGATAAATTTATTGAAGATGGTGGTTGGGAATTTTTGAATATGGAAGCTAGTGATTCTGATTTTGATAATTGAAAAGAGTCAAATCAAGGATATGAACCCTCTGATGTAGAAGAGGAATCAGAATCATATGAGGAAGGTTCAGAAGATGAATCTATTGTGGAGTTAGATGAGGATGATGAAGAAGAAGAAGAATATTTTGAAGGGGAGGAAGGTAAAACATGGGATGAATTAGAAGTCGAAGCCAAAAATACAGATAAGGAAAAAGGAGATGATTCTGACAGTGAAGAGGAAAGGCAGTAACGAAAGGTAAAAGTTACAAGGAAGTCTCGGGCACCTGATATTAGAGGTTCAAGAGGAATGCCTACCAAGAGGCATAAATTCAGATGAATTGAGTTCATCTACATCCTTCTACTATTTATTCATTCACATAAATGGTTCAGTTGTTTATGCAAATGATGCATATATGTTAACTTGATTAGTGATGTTACTTCTATAGTTTGACTTCTATGACAACCAGTCATTAGGCCATTTTGTGCAGGAGCATGTTTGTGTTTTTAGTTAGCTTTTTTGAATAGCTCTACTTGGTGTTAAGGAAATTCCATTTATCTTTTGAATGTTAAGAATTCTAGTATTACATGCTTCTCTATGTTGATCAGATCAGGTTGCAGGTTTTTTACTGCTGATTTCTTTATTTATGGAGTTTTTTTAACTTGGAAGACAGGAATTTACTACCTTTTTTAAATTAGATGGAAAAATTAAGTGGTTGGTTAGCTACGCCAAGTGATGTAGACTAAAAGCATGTGTTAGATCTATAGGATGCCTACCAAGATGTATCAAAACATTCTTACATGTTAAAAGAATGGCAGCATTGTGAGGAAGGATGACAAATATGAATGTGGATCACTTAGTAGAATGGAAACATGAATTCAAGGAAGCACTCCTTGAGATACCATGTTTGAGAGAAAAGAAGATAAATCAAATAAAAATGGGACTAAGTTACTCAAATGATACAACTCATAACTTAAATGAGGACACTTAAGAGATATTAAAAGACAATGGTCATTAATTAAAAGATGTGATGAAAATAAGGCATGAATGTCACCCACTACCCTTTAAGGAAAACAATATTTTTTTCCTCAATATGAAATAATGGGACAATTGAGTGGGATCTAGGGCCAACAGAGAATCACTTTAGAACTCATCCTATGCATCAATAAACAACTCAACACAAGAAATACAAATTGACATATTAACATAACAATATCCAACTAAGTTATTGAAATTCAACTATTGATACCTCGTTCTCCATCCAAATTAAAAAATTGGCCCACTTTTTGCTTTGTAACTTTTCCTTTTCAAATTGCTTTGGATGTTGGTCATACTTCTCCTCCTATAAAAACATGGCACATGGACTAGTTAAACTAATTAATATGCAATCATTTACTTTTTCCTAGGAAATTAAAAAAAATATCATTTAATAAATTAAATATACTTACAAATTTATAGATCAAGGCTTGTAAACCTTTATGGCCACTATGATGCGTGACATGAAGTTTTTGAAGCCTAGCCTTGGAGGCCTTGTCCTGAAACATATACTAATTCAATTTAACTATGCACAAATAAAATTTAAAAATCGTTTAATAAATTTGATATAATCTTATGAGAAAATTCAAATACCTGTGTACTCTCCTCAGCAGACTTCCTCTATGAATCGGACTTCTCATATGCTTTTACAAGCTCTTTCCATACTTTGACACTTTCATCAATTGGCCTTTTTTTGAGCCTTAGCTCAGGAGGGATTTTTTTATCTTCTTTTTTTGGTTGCACCGAAATCTCTTGAAATTTTGAGACATTCGTAGCTTTACCTTCTTCACAAACCAACCTGTGCCAAATTCAGTCTCCATGTCATTGATAACTACTTTTTGCAGGTGCATGGGTATCTTTGAGAATGGAAAATGTAGATGGTCTTTGAACTGTTGAAGGCATGATTCCTTCAACCTATTCACAAACCCTTTTCCAGCATCTGTCATTCGGACTTCCCCTGAAACCACATCATATTCTATCTTGGTATTGTAGCTACCAAAGCAAGATCGAAAAGATGGCATGATGGAAGAAGTCTATGTCCCAGGGGTGGGTGGGACAGTGGAAGCCTCTTCTCATTGTTCTACATTCCTAGAGTTTATTGTTACTGATTTCCTCCTAGATCTTTTGCTTGATCCAGGATTGCTTGGGGAATCAATTGATTGCCTTTGACACAATTGATTTGGTTGCAATGTTTGAGGGGCTTCACTAGATCGGTTTTCTATGTATCTGGCGAACATTGTTCAATGCACATCATCCAAATTGTTCACTGCCTCTACCCCCAATATGGAAGCCAATGCCTCTTTATCTTTTTCAGTCACATGTCCCTATATATATATATATATATAATAAATTTCTTCTTTTAAATTTAAAAATAAAAAACTAAAAACTAAAAATGAAAGAAATAATGGAAACATTTACAAATCTATAAATTGACAATGAATTACCTCATTGTGGCCAGAGTTTTCTCCCTTTGTTCTCTTCCCTCTATTGCTTGACATTTTGATGCAACCTAGGTAAAATTATTTTTGTCTAGTCTGTGGAGGCAAACGGAGTACACACTGTCAGGTATGAAAGTTTTCATCCATTTTGTGGTATGAAAGTTTTACCTTGAATGACCCTCTTTCTAGATTTAAATGCCTATGAATCAATTGCTTGCGCACCTATATAGAATATAAATATATTTGAAAGGATATAAATATATGCAAAATGAAACAAATGTATTGTAAAAAAATCAACGCTTGCGCACCTGTATAGAATGGTAATCTTTGGGGGATAAAAAGGGTGTGAAGTGTGGTTTTATTGAGAGTTAACATAGATAGGTCCTATGCTCGAGTTGCATCCGCTGATTAGAAAGAAAATGAATGTGTGCACACAATCAATTCGAAACCATGAGCTCGTTGTTTTGAAAAAGAATAAGTGAAAATTAGTAATAGCTAATTTAAGCTCGAAGGTCTCATAAATTTGAGGAAATGATCTATTATTTAATTATCGTCTCAAAAGCCCTATCTCCTCATATTGTCTTGACCAACCTCTATTCCCATAGGACCTGGTTGCAGTGGGGCAGATGCAGTTTAACGACTTTTCTTGAAAGCACTCGACTACTTTTTTAGGAAGGAAGCGAGAAAGTTTTCTTCAGAGAAAGGTATGGAAGGAAGGTCTGAGAAATCGAACCGGAAATCGAAAGCTTGGGATGGGAATGATAAGCGAAATGGGGCATTGAGGTTTCAAAAACACATTCACTCCTCTCAGATGCAGAGGAAATAATGCAATTTCTACAATTTTACCCTCCTCCTTTGCAACCACATGAGACTTGAACAATTCATGCGTAAACAAAACAATATTCACAACCCTTTCTTCACAATCCTCTCCATTTAATCCAAACAAAAATATTTGTGGGAAAAAAAAACAAATTGTAGCCTTACCTATGGTGTCGCAAACTAAATTGAATTTCTGATCTACTTGCTTGTACCCCTCCTTCGTGTTGTTCTTCCCTTTTTTCTCCTATCATCTCTTCCTTGATATGGGAAGTGTTAAATTTTTGTTCTTGATTATGTAGTTACCGCTATAGTCGACATAGTTAACACCGACTTTAGCGCCACCTTTCAGCCCTAAATGCAATCTGTTTGGGATGCAAAAGGCAATGCAAAGTGCACCTAATTTAGCACCTAGCAGTGCAAAATGATGTATTTTTCTTGGAAGTTGATAAATAAATTGATCGTAAATTGACTTCATCTTCATATGTTCCAAGGGAGCAATCATGGTTCCCTATTTTATCTATTCCTTATCCCATGTCAATTTTGTGGGTGCAAAACTAATAGAGGTTAGATTTGTGAACTTAGAAATGACCCTTATACAACTAGATGAGTCATCTAAAGTGTGAAATATATGTCTAAAGTGAGGTTTTGTGTTGGATAGCATATTCGTTGAAATGATATAATTGGTGTACTAAACATTATTTACTATGTTATGTATTATAGGGGCGAGATGAGGCCATGGCAACAAATCGTGTCATGTCAAATGAGGACACAATGGATGAAGCAGGACATCAAGTACTCAAATTTTGACTTAACTTAGGAAAAAATGATCTAATGGAATTTTGTGATACATCCATCTTTTTTCACAATATTATTGAAATTTATAATGTATTATCCAATCTTGACATAAATTTATGCATGTTGTTGATTATTTTAGATGAAGATTGGAGAAAATGCAGAGCTTGAGCGTTCAACTAGAAAAAGAGGAAGATATGTACGTGGACGTGGACCTAAAACTGTTAAATCACATAGATGAAAATGGGTGGAAGAGGATATGACAATGGATCTTGAAAACTCAACAAATGATTGCACTAAACAAGAGGTTGGTCAGGACTATACTACATGGGATGAATACTTTGAGAAAATATATGACTAAAGTGAGGTTTTGTGTTGGATAGCATATCCGTTGAAGTGATATAATTGGTGCACTAAACATTATTTACTATGTTGTGTATTATAGGGGCGAGATGAGGCCATGGCAACAGATCGTGTCATATCAAGTAAGGACATAATGGATGAAGTGGGACATCAAGTACTCAAATTTTGACTTAACTTAGGAAAAAATGATCTGATGGAATTTTTTGAGAAGTCCATCTTTTTTCACAATATTATTGAAATTTATAATGTATTATCCAATCTTGACATAAATTAATGCATGTTGTTGATTATTTTAGATGGAGATTGGAGCAAATGCAAAGCCTGAGTGTTCAACTAGCAAAAGAAGAATATATGTACGTGGACGTGGACCTAAAACTATTAAATCACATAGATGACAGTGGGTGGAAGAGGATATGACAATGGATCTTATAGACACAACAAATGATTGCACTAAAGAAGAGGTTGGTCAGGACTATAGTACATGGGATGAATACTTTGAGAAAATTGTCGTTTATGGATGTTTTGTATGTCGTGGAAAGAAACAATTAAAATGAGAAATTGTACAAAGACATTACATATATGATGAGCTTCTAGTCGATAGTATGCCTCCTACAATCGATTCAAATCCAATAGGAATTGTGGTAAGGAATTTTCCAATTTGAAATAAATAACATGTATACTTCATTTAAACATTGTTTTATATTATTTAAATAACTAATTTTTTTCTTAATGGATACTTGCAGGATAAAGTTCTTGGTTTAAAGTTTCCTGGATCACCGACTTCCAGCCTAGAGGGAAATTATCATTTACTAGATGATACATCTAACAAAAATATGTGCCAATATACCAACTCGGAAGATGAGCAATTGATGAAAACAAGTCACAGAACAAGAACCGATTTAAAGATGCATAATTTGCTTAAAGACAAGGGGAAGGTGGACTACATACCCTATGAGAATGAATGTGATGGAGATGATGAATTTCCCCTGAGTTTGAGATCAATTTACAAAGAGAAATTTGATCATCAACTATATTGCGCTTGGCCTAGTGATCAACAACTACCTAGAGTGTACGAGGTGTTTCATTTTTGGGGATACAGCTACATGATACAACCCTCCAATATTCATGGAGAAAATCTAGGCCTCTTTATTGTCCAAAATGTACATGTGGGATCTAAACATAGAAAAATTTTAGAACAAACCACTAGGAGATTAATGCCATATTATGGTCCATCATATTACAGTGGTGAATGGAGAAGGCTAGCAGAATATAAGCCTAGCATGTCAACATATGGTCTAAATTCGAATATGTATACACATCGTCTCCAATTGGAAAGTGGAAAATAAATTAATAGAGGCAATCTTATGTATATAGATGGACGTGCATACACACACAAAAATATTGCAGGATTTATAAATAGTACTAAGGGAAGGGACCTTAATGTAAGACCGAATTGTCAATTTGTTGAGGTTATAAATGATGAAGATGGAGATATGGAAAGAGAGTTTGATAGATTGATAATGGTTGAGGCTATTAAGGACCTTACCATTGGGGATGAGTTATTGATTGATTACCCCTTCTTAAAACACACTCCTGCGTGAAAGAAAAGGGAAGAACAACATCTCCCTAAGGATGTTCTTAAGGGCAGAAAACCAAAGAATAATAAATGAGTGTGGACTAATGTTTTATAAACTATGTTGTCAAAATTGTGTTTTATTTAAATTATTGTATAAAAAAGGTAGTCTATAAAATAATGTTCCATTATTCAATTGATGTATATATGTTCATACAATTTTTATTTTTATTTTTTAAGCCATTTTTTATTATATTTCTTTGAAATTGTCACATTTATGATTTATCCAATTGTTGGAAAACATTAAATAATGTTGTGTTTGTTGATAGGTAGAAGATGTTGATAAAACACATACTAATACCCATGATCCAACTGGGTTATTAAGATTTGTATGGGATGATCCAAACCATCCTTTAAACAATACCAGGGTGAAAAGAGAAAGTTTGAAGAGATTACTACCACCTAAGAAATTTGAAGATCTGATGAGATCTGCATACATTGATGGCATGCCACCTAGCCTTAATAATGATGATCATGATAGTGAAAATGCAGTGCATGAAGATGGATTGAATGAAATGCTTACAGGTTTCTTTAGGGATGGAAACAATGATGACAATAATGATCATATGGTTGATAGTAATGATGATAGCAGGGGTAATTACCACCAATGTAATGTTGATGATAACAACCTGAAAGACTCCATCAAGCAAGCAACAAAGACACCCATGTTCAAATCGGGTGCAAGTAGAACCTCAAAACTGGCATGTACATTAATATTATTAGAAATCAAGTCACTATTTGGTTGGTCAGACAAAGGATTCACTGCCCTACTAAAGTGAGTTGAAATCTATTTCTTACTTTGCATTGTCAATTGGTGTACACAATTCATAAACATTCATTGACTTTGTTTATATTTCTTTAAGGTGATTTTAAAACCATATATTGTATATAAATAGTCCTAGTATAGATTGACATATCAAACATGTTCATCATAAGTCAAACATTTAATTTATTTAATCTTTGAAAATCTTACAGGGCACTAAAAACTAAAATATTCCCTAAAGAGAATGTGTTTCCATCAACTTATAGAGAGGCACGTCTGTTGTTGGTTGAGTTGGGGATTGAATATAAGCAAATTCATTCATGTAAAAATGATTACATTTTATACAGAGATGAATATCAGAACAAGGTAGAATTTTGTGTATGCAAAGAGAAGAGATATCGTAACAGATGTACAAGGTCCTACAGTTCCAAAGAAGGTTTTACGTCACATGACAATTATACCTAGACTTCAACGAATGTTTCGTTGCAAGTCCCTTGCACAATTGATGGACTGGCATGCAAAGAATAGGAGTAAATATGGATTCATGTGAATTCTGAGTAACTCCAAAGCAATGAAACACTGAGGAAAAATGGCCAAGAAAAATCAAAGATGAACCCAGTAGTAGTAGATTTGGCCTTGCAATTGATGGAGTGTGCCCATTCTCTTTCCTGATCTCAAATTATAGTGTTTGGCTAGTCGGATTGATAGTATACAATATTCCCCCATGGATGAGTGTTAGAAAGGAGCACCTTATGTTGACTCTTATTGTTCCAGGAAAACATCAAGTTAAAAACATGGATGTTTATCTTGCACCTTTTATTGATGAGATGCAACTACTATGGAAAGGCATAAGAATGTATGACATACCACGTCCTCCATAAAATAGGTCCTTCATGTTGTATGGTGTTCTATGTTGGACTATTCATGATTTCCCAAGACTTGGTGTTTGTTCTGGTAAGATAAAATATTTACGTATTTACACTCATAATTTATTTTCATCCCAACTTCCATACTTAGTTTTATACTATTTTTTTGATGTTATTAATATTAATTTTTGAATTGTAGGGCTTCAAACAAAGGGGGTATTTGCATGTCCAAGATGTGCAGAACAATTTCAAGGGAGGTATTCTAAATATCTACATAAATTTATTTACGCAAACAACGAGATTTTTCCACCACTAGATCATAAGATTAGAAATCGCCTGAAGAATCAATTTGATGGAAAAGTTGAAAATAGAGGCCCTCCCATGATTATGGGTCCAGATGATTGGCTTAAGAAGTATGAAGATGTTGAATAGAAAGCTTGGGAGGATTTTTTTGATTGGGGTGATTCAATTGAAGAACCAGAACAAGTTGTAGTTAATATGCCAGAAGGAATGAAAAGAAAATCCATATTTTATGAGCTCCCTTACTGGAAGGATCTATTAATATCTCACCTATCAGATCCTATGCACATCTTCAAAAATTTCCTAGATTCTATATTTCGACATATATCAGGCAAAGAGAAGGATACCTTGCCTTCGAGGAGAGATATTGCTATTTCGCATACCAAATTTGATAGAAAAAATTTGTGGCCAAACAAGGAAAATGAAACATATACAGAAGCTCCATGGATTTTGAAAAAAAAAGGAGCTAGAGCAACTAAAAAATGTCATTTGTTCAATAAGGACACCTACTAGCTATGGGTCATCATTGGCTAAAGATTTTACAGTTGATGGACATATCACAAGATTTTAAACACATGATTTTCATAATTTTATGAAGGTATTATATATCATCATTTAATATTCACTGGTAACATTGATTAAGTACTAAATATATTTTGATATTTTTTTGTGTGAGAAAAAATTACTAATGACCTTTTCATAAATGTGTTTGATAGCATATCATGCCATTGGAAATTAGGGGGGATTCATGTCTTACAGTTGACTTAAGGAATTCCATAGGTCGATTGTCAGCATTTACAAGGTATGTGGTTATATGAAATGTTCATGTGTGAGAGACATAGAGATATTATATTGCATTTTAATTTTTGACTAAAGGTTCATACCAATTTACTATTCTTATATTAGGTGGGTGACCTCCAAGGAGATCCACAAATGTGAAGTGGCAAAGTGGAAGGAGGAAATTGCAGAAATTGTATGTGTATTTGAGATGGAGCTCCCTACAAGTTTCATGGACCTACAAGTCCATTTACTTATACACCTAATTGATGACATTGAATTGGCAGGTGTTGTATCAACGAGATGGATGTTTTTCTTTGAGAGTTATAGGAAAACTCTAAAAAGATATGTCTGACAAAAGGTACATCCAGAGGGTTGCATGGTTGAAGGGTATGTATTGAATGAAGCATTTTTCTTCCTGTGTGAATTCCTTGGTAAGGATTTTGAAGATGGGCCATGAGTCTGGGATGAAGAACGAGCATCAGATATTATTGATGGAGAAAAACCACAATCTAATGGTGTTCAAGTAGAAATTAGTAAGTAAATTCATGGTCAGTGTGGTTGTTTTTCTTGCAATCATTAATTACTCTGTAATTTATTTGTCAAATTAACGGCATGACATTTGGAGTTTGAAATAAACATGTTGACATGTAATAGGTGTAGAAAAAAGTGCAATACTCAACAAGTTCATTATGTACCACATGGACTTTATGAACAAATGGATTGATCTGTATGATAAAAAGAGAGAAGTGTTAGAAGCAAGGAGACAGTTTAGGAGATCGAACCCAAGGAATACTCCACTTCCCACTAATCTTCTTGGGGAATGGGGAAAATATTGTACACTAGAATGGGTTACTGAAAAAATTCAAAATCAAATAGAAGATGTAGGTATAGATTCAAACATAACAGAAGATGAAATCAACATGTCTAGTGGATGTGAAAGAAAGGTACAGTTGGAATTTTACAAAATGTCATTTCCTTACAGTTTTGAAACTATTAACTATTTTAATATTTGTCATTATATTTTTTTTCATTGAAATAAATGGTCTTTCATAGGCGAGGAAATATCCAACAATGTGGGCATATGGTCAACATTATCGTGTAGAAAGTGTAGATGTAAAGAGACGATCCTTCGATTGTGACATCATGGTTGACTTCAATAAATCCAGTCGATCAAGCTCAAAAGATAAGAATATAATTGAAGGGAATCTAGAATATGTTGGGAAAATACAAGAAATTATTGAGTTGGATTACCGCTCTTTTAAATGTTGTATTTTTAAGTGTAGATGGTATGAAGCATTTGAGAGGACACGAAGACATGATACCCATAGTGGATTGTTTTCTATAGATTCCCCATGCTTCCTACCAGAGGATAAGGAGCCTTATGTTCTACCAATTCATTATGAGCAAGGATTTCTTTAAATCAAACAAGAAGCGGTAGTGATCATCAATCTATTAAATCATAGTTTATTGTGAATATATACATGTGTTTATTAATCAATAAAATTGTTATAACATGCATCTAATATATGTATGTCATTCATGTGTAGGTATTTTTATATGAAGATATTTTGGACCTAAAATGGATGTTTTTCATACATTATGATCCAAGATTAAGGCATGTATTTGACGAAACATTAGTGGATACTGAGCAAAACAATGATGGCGAGCAAAATGAGAGAGAGGGATTAGATGGTTATGTTCAGGCACAAGAAGACAACAACCCAGAGTTAGATGATCAATGTTATGGAAGACAACAATATGGATGGTATAGAAAATGATGACCCAAATACATCTGGGAACAATATAGATGGTCTATAGTCAAATTTCAATGATGATGAAGATGATGCAAGTCAAGATGAGGATGATGATAATATGAAATACTTGAAAGAACATATGAACATTGACAATGATACACTGGATGAAATGTAGCAAACAATAATGTTAATGACCAAGACTTCTAAATTTTTAGAATTATTTGCAATCATGTTTAAAAAAGGATGATTCTTATGGCCTAAACTTTGAAATGCTTCAGTAATATTAATTCAAGTGTTAAACTATAGAACCGTCACTCTCCATTTTGATGGTATATAACTTTTTTATTAGAAATATTTTATTAACTATAGATTTAGCTTGATATGTATCTCCCAATTTCTTTAAAATAAGTGCTATAATGGTCTCTTCATGTACATTCAACAATATTGAACTAGCATACCTATATTTAGAAAAATCTACATAAAATAAGTTGAGAGATATCCTTCCCGAGACCCTATTGTATTTATATGGTGGAAATTTAATTTAATTTAACTTTAAACTTCATTAAATTTCTGAAAAATAAATCAAAATGAATATTGTATTGGCAAGGCTTACATTTTTTTTGAGGTGCCTATTTTAAATTTCATGATCAAACTTCATAATGATTTTTTCCTATTTTACATGTTGTCTATTCTACATGTAGCAGACAATAATGCTAATGACCAAGACTTCTAAATTTTCAGAATTATTTGCAATCCATGTTTAAAAAAGGATGATTCTTATGGCCTAAACTTTGAAATGCTTTAGTAATATTATATAGAACCGCCACTCTCCATTTTGATGGTATATAACTTGTTTATTAGAAATATTTTATTAACTATAGATTTAGCTTGATATGTATCTCCCAATTTCTTTAAAATAAGTGCTATAATGGTCCCTTCATGTACATTCAACAATATCGAATTAGCCAAATAGAGTCTAATGAGACTCTTTTCTTTTTTTTCTTTTTTTTTGCCTTATTATGACATTCCAATAGGTTTTCATCTAGCTACTATAAAATTAAATCTCAAGCATCATATAAATATAAGTAGTGATTACAAAACCGTGATCTAAAACCACCAAAAAAGGTGGCACCCAAAAACCTAGTTAGAAAATAAACACCCAAATACCAAGATGGCAATAACATTGTAAATACATTTTCAATAACAAATACTTCTCATAAAATTGCTTAAGGTCCTAATACATTAAATAAGTTGGCAGCTTATTGATCAATGTTTTATACTTAGAGCATGAGAAGGTGCAACATCAACACAAAACAACTACAATGGTATCCATATAAAATTTTGTAAATTAAAAGTGATTAGTTGACAAATCAACATAGAAATTGAACCATAAGTACTTTGCATGAACCAGTGCCTTTATCCTAAGCACGGAGTCAAAATCAACCTATATAGCTAGAAAAAATTCAACAATAGCAACGTACAGTCTTAAGAGATACTACATTACAACATTCCCCTATTACATTCATGACTAATACTACTTATCAGTATCCTAGCACCTAATTTTCATGAGTTAATAATCTCATCCAATCATTTACATTAATTCATTGAATCAATAAGCAGGAATGAAATCAAGCATCCATTGATGAACAATAGAGACAAGTAAAATAAATCCTGGATTACTTTCATTCATAACTCATAAAATGAGCACAAGGAGAGAAAATAGCCATGAAATTGGTATTTCTCTGTATATATATTGCTAAACTGTTATCCAAATTACATACATAACAATGAGCTCTAAAACTTAAGACCAAAAACCTAAAACATGCTTAGTATTCTCCTTACAATTCTCAGTGTTAATTTCAAAACAATGAACCCCTACTTTATGGCCCTGAATTCCTTCTTATAGAAACGAAGGAGAAAAACAAGCCTCAAGCAAGAAAGTACAAGTGTCAAAACCCTATTGGACCGCTACATCAAACATTCTCTCATTCAATTACAATGCATTCCCAAGAGGTGGGAGACGTGAGAAAAGGAAAGTACTCTTCATTCATTGTTAGAGATCTGGTCCAATTTTCAAAATGGGTACAACTAAACAGTTACCTCAAAACTTGTTCCCACGCACACAAAATGAAAGGAAGAAAAAGCATAAAGAAAACATAAAAGGAAAAGACAAGAGGAAAAACCACATCTGCAGCCTTGTCATCAATTCAAATTTGAATAAGATGCACTATATTTCTCCATACTTTATCAAAATCCTAATCTGTACTAAATCCAGGCTATGTAGTGCATTCCCATCTACCTATTATTCATCATGGTTGTAGACTTCAAAATTTCAAATCACTGGCCCACCACTCTTAATGCTATACCTCCCACTCCTTCCAAGTACCTGCCTTTCCATACTAGGAATTCTTCTTCAGTAGGCCAGTCAAAGTTCATTACTTCATCAGCCCTCTATCTATAAGGTGCATACTTGGTGACAATTTGATTAGCTTCTTTATCAAATTCCAGTAGGACAGTCTCAGCATGAACTAACATATCCATATTTACCTTTAATGTCTCCATATCAAACTTCTGACAAATTTTCATAGCTTGATCTGAAATAACATTATTTGCTTCATTTTTCCACTCCTGTAGAGTCTTAATGCTACCATCATCCCTTAAAATGGATGGAAGAAGGCCATGATGAGATTCATGGAAGGATTTTACCAACTCCTTTATCTTGTTCTCCAATGGCTCAATATTTCCTCTGTATCCCTCAATCTTATTTACAAGAATCACAGTAGGCTTAAATTTTTCAGGTGGGTTGGGGTCCTGCTTAAGCCCAATTCCTATCAATATCAATTCATGCTTCCTAGGGATCCATACTTCCATGAGTGGAATAGCTCTTTCTTTTTCAATGTCAAACATTCTGATAGCATCAACCATGGATGAATAACTGTAGTGAATACTATTTAATTTGCTATTCACTCTTCTATTTAGATGTTCTAGCACTGTTGTGACAATCCTCATATTGCTCTTAAAAGCATCTTCATCATGACTATTACATTTTTCTTTGTATTCATTTAATTTCCTAAGCAATTCTTCCCTATTAATATCCCCTTCCACTTTTGGCCCTTCTGATGTACTGGGTTCTACTATTGAAATGGTCACACTTCCTATATTATATGGCACAATTGCCCATGAAGAATTTACATCAGCGGTAAACTCTAGGGATACATCCTCTTGTGCGGTGGTGGGAGAGTCAACATCATTATGCTTGGGCTTTCCGGGTTGTAACCTTTGCAACACATCCTCCAATAATGCTACCTTTGTCTGTAATTGCATATTTTCTCTCTCAATATCTCCATACTTAACCAACAAGTTATTCAATTATGTTCTAAGTTTATCTTTTTCAATAGTCATAGACTCCACAGTGGCCCTTGTGAACTGTGCAACATGAACTGACATATTTGCAGCTTCTAAGGTCGATGTTTCTAACACTCTTTTTTATTATTATGCCTCCACTGTAGTTAGGTGCAGGCTCAACAATGTCTGACTTTCTTGTGCTTGGGGCTAAAGAGCATATAGCCAAGGCTTCCCATTCCTCACTGAAAGTAGACCCCTATAGTGCAAGTGCAGCTTCTTCTTTTGTATCATAGAGAGGTTAGTCACATTTCTTGATTGTGTCAAAAGCTATGGTTGAAGCTAGATCCCATTCTGGTAGCAACAAGATGACACTAGTTCTCACCAATTTCTAATCCTCCTTTGCAGTCATGTTTTGGAATTTGGCTCTCATTTCATTTAACACCTTTTTTCTGAATGATAGCATCAAGCAGTTTTGGATGAAGGCTCCTTTCTATAGCCAGACTTTTTACAGACTTATCTCTTTTAGCCCTATATGCAAATTCCATAAAAACTTGAGTCTTTACAAATGAGTCATCATCCAAGAATTTGGCACATGCCTCAACGCGCATATCATCACTTCCATTGATCCCTCTAAGATCAACATTACTCAATCTTTTCCAAATTGACTTGTTTCCCTTACTACAGATGCAGTGGGCACTCCTTCCTGAATTTCTTGTTTTGACACCCAAATTTCATCATTGGAACCTTCATCATCATAGTCCACTAAATTAGTGGCCTCAATCTTTTGTCTTTTCAATGGTGGCTCTCCGGGTGGTATTTCACTAGGTGATGGGGACTCAATATTCATAATTTTAGGCTCTATCGGCCTTGGTGGAGATGGGGGTGGTATTTTTTGCACAGGAGAAGGAGGCTTGTGCTCCTCTTGCTGAGTGGGAACACAAGCTTCATCAGATTTCTTTTCCTTACTCTTTCTCCTTATAAAGAACTTTATTTTTGGTTCCTCAAGGGCTTGTGATGTAGACTCTTCTCCTATAGCAAGGATTTCTCCTTCACTCTATTCTTTCTCAATTGGATCCTTCCCTTTATCTTTACTAATTACCCCTTTAGTTTCAAGCTAGCCTATTATTAAATCAAAATTCCTTGTTACATGCTCCACCTTTTGTAATATATCCTTAGCCTCTAGGAGGACCTTGAAATCAAGTTCTTCCTACATTATTTTCCTTTGTATCTTATTGAATTCAATCCACCTTGCTAACCTCTTTTCCTATTCCAAAGTGTCTGATATGTTTCTTATTACATCTTTTGGATACTAGAAAATGCGGACATATTTGTAGCTCTTGTTTCTCTCATTCAACCAAGCCATAAAACCTTCAAGATCATATATGACCCTCTCAATTTTCCTCTGCATGCGGTATGTTTTGAGTATTTCAAGGATGTTATTCCAACCTCCTTTGGTCATTAAAAAATTAGAGAAACAAGTGTATGAAGGAAAGAAAGTTCCTTTTCCCTTATTCAACAAATGCTCATTTTCAAAATTTTCTAGTTGCCACATAACCTCAAGGAACCAATTCTTTTCTGGCACAAACCTCATAAACAAGTGAGGTGCTACTTTGGAACCATATACTCTTAAGATAGTGTAATCAGGGAATGAGATAACATCTCCCCAATTATGATCAACTCTTATCTCAGGCCTTCTCTCCTTGGGTCTTAAGAAATCATGTAGAGCAATGGGAATTCTAGGTAACTTCATAATCAAAGCTCTCTTTAGTTCAGAAGCAAACAAATTCTAGAATGTGACATAATCATATGTCCTGTCATCTTTTTCCAAGACTGTGGTACAACATTGCATGGGCAGATCCAAGTCACCCCTTTTTATTTCCAATTCAATATTGTGTCCAAAGTAAATTGTACCCTTGTACAAAAACATATGCATTAGTAATGAGTACCAGCTGAACCTTACCCTAAATTCACCTTTATTTAATCTCACTAGTCCCTCATGCATTCTTTCAAAAAGAAATCATGAATAATCATACACTACACAATATTGGGGATGTTGGATATGGGCAGCCATATACATCCATTCCATTGGCATTCTAGAGACAGGATCATAACCAATTATCTGGAAAATGGAATAGAAGGTTATTTTGAAATAGGGAACAAAATAGTTAACAGGGAAAGGTTCCTTATCATGTGATCCTATTACAATCTTCCGACCTACAATTTCTTCTAGAAATCTTGGCAAGATGTGGAATCTAAATGAAATCTCGGTTTTATCATACTCTTTCCTAAGAGCATCTTCATTTATCTTATGCATTTCATCACTCCATTCAGTAAGCTTGAAAACAAGACCCAATTCTTCTTTAGTGATCTTAACCATTTATGTCCCATCATATGTTATGATAGTCCTTGTGACTGGGTCATAATTAGCAGTGATTTCCCTAAGCAATTCAACGTCCATATAGACATTTGGCACAATTAACTTTCCCAGGTCACAGTTCTAAGGGTTTCCTATTGGGATACCCATATTTTTGTTCTTGAACCAACTATAAAACAGTTCCCACCTAGTATAAGGAAATTTAGCATCCTTGATAGAACATCTTCTATCAAACAGATCCTCTGCTATTTGAGGACCTCTAGGAATCAATTGTCCTTTAGGTTTGTCACTGGTTGAGGGTGGTAATTGATCCATAAGGTCTTTATTCAGAGGTCTTTTGGGAGCAGAAGCTTCCACTTTAGACGAAGATACTTTTACTTTAAGATCCGTAATGCAGGAAGTACTACAAGGCAGGGTTTTTCAGTTTAACTGAACAAGGCCTACAGCTTTTGTGAGGGTTTGGCATGAATTATGCAAATGCGGAATTAATAGTCTTTTTTATGAACATCAAACCTTAAAAATCCAAACCAAGAAAACCCTAACAGACTTAAGTTTGAGAAATCACAACTTATCAATAATGTTAGAAGGAAAGCAACAATTGACTTACTGGTTTTCTCACAAGCTGACAACCCTAGTTTTGACGTCAGAAAATGTTGAGAAACCATAGCATGAGCTCCTTGAGTGTATTGAGTATACTTTTAATACTGAATTATGCCTTTTAGATAAACATTAATAATTATGCAATTCCTTACTTCAGTAGTTCAACATCGTTTCAGTTATTAAGGCTCACTCGTGCGAACCAAAACGACTTGCTTTCCTTCAACTAAGTTTTGAATACTAGATGTTGATCTTTTTGGAGAGTTAATTGATTCATGATCCATATTTGACCAGCTTATTATGAAAGATCCAACTGTGCACAACCACAACACTTATCAAATGACTGGAGGCCACATGGAAACACTTGCTTGTAGTACGCAGGCTCCACCATCTCTTTGTCTTTATAGCCATGATACACGTGTCCTTATCCCCTTGCCCCCGTGAGCCATAACTCATGTGCAAATTTCATCAATGGGGAGACAAGGAGAGGCTAAGATTAGATCTCTCGGCCTCATCATACATACTCCTTATCTAGCAGCAACTTTATCCTTCATACAACATCTACGACTCAAATTAAAAGATCTTTTAAGCATGTGCAATATATGCATATTAGTAACGCACATTTTACTTCCTATGCCCCATGTTGAAATTTCAATTAAAAAATTTCCCACATATCTATGATTCCACATTCTCAGGATTACTCCACGCAGCAGACGTTCGCTTCCCCGTTGGGAATTTGGCAAGTAGGATGGGGCCCACATGGGATGGCAGGGAGCGATCAAGATTACTCCACATCACCTGCTATCGATCATTGATTTAGTTTAACCTCAGCAATACTATTCCTCAATCCCATTATCAATGAAGACAAGTGGCAATTGCTCGCTAGCCCGTGTGATTATTTTAATAATCAAGAAAAGAAAACGGGCACGCGGGGAACGATCCAAATGCAGCCACCTCACTTATCTCCCACTGTTGATCTTCTTCAATGACCAGTTGCACGCTTTATCAATGATTCCTGGCCCACCAATCATTAGGGACACATGGCCTTCACCCATGAGCTCAAATGAATAAAAGAATGAGAGACAAAATGGAACATGCATGCAAACTATGGTCTAGATTTTCTGCATTTGATCGAACGGCATTTAGGGGTTCTTATATCTGCACATGTCAAAAAATGTTAATCCTCAAAGGGACATGACTAGGTCGATGAAGCCACACCCACGACATAAAAGACTTAATATTTTCAGTGGGTCAGCCCGACTTAGGAAAATTTCAAAAATAATGATCCAACAAGATCAATCGGTAAAACAGGACTAGAGGGTCAGTCACTCAACAGGTTTCAATGTCAAGATTCTTGACTTAAAGGATTTATGACCGACACAGGGAGTCAACTGAAAATTAAAACCTAGGCGAGGATATGGACTTAAAGGGTTTTTCAAATAAGACTTAGGTAAACCTAAAACCCCTTATACAATAGCAGGAAACAAAACCCATAGTTCATTAAACTCATCAAGATTTTGGAAATGGAACATAGAAAATTTTAGGGGTTCCATCAACATGCATAGGAAAGCTTGAATATATGTATTCCCAAGGATGGCCAGAACTACAATCACTCAAAATTTACACACTAACAGTTTTTTTATGCAATTTAATATAGTCCATAGACAAATTCTAATAAATTTATTATCAAGTTAATATATGGACATAGATAAATAATGTCAATTTTTTTAATTTTTCAATAGCTAAAGAAAATGGGTAGTAGATAATTTAATCATCTATTTACCTATTTACACAAAAGGAAAATGAGTAGAGGCTAATTCTAAGATCTATGATCTTTTCATGAAAAATGCAAATGGGTAGATATTAATTCTATCATATATGTGCTTGTCTATGAAAATACAATTGGGCTTGATATGATTGAAGATAAACTTTGCTATAGACTACAAACATAAAATCAATGATGTAGTAAAATAATTTGAACCAATATGACTCATAGAAAATGAGATGGTTTCATAAATTAAGGATGAAAGGAGGTTATTCACCAAGGAGACAATCTCACACAACTGTGGGATTTTTTTTGAAATTAACAAACATTACAATCTATGTAAAATATCATTGTTAGGCACATCACAACATCAACTTAGAAACCAATCAACTCTTTCACACAGTAACATCAAATGTGCTCTGATAAATTAGATAGATTTAAATAACTTGAACATACCACTTTGGAGACAACAAATTAATAAATGAGCACTAAAATCAACACAGTAATTGAACATTGAAAATGAATTATGATTTATGAATAGTTTGCTCCATTGTATTACTTCAAAATATAAGAATTATAATAGAAGTCTTTGAAATATGGTATGGATGGGTGAATTATGCAATCTATTTTCTTACTAATGCCTACTCTAATGGAATGGAATGTGATGATGATGATATGATATCTCAAAATTAGGCCCCGGTTTCCCTCTTTGTATGGGAAGCAACAAGCTTCAAGCCTATTACAAAAAGTCACATTGTTTCATAACTAAAACATAAAAAGAATAAACATAAAAATATTAATATTTTTCTAGTGGATGCATTGTAGTCCGTTAATCTCCAAGAAGCACTTGTGGTCATCTAAGACTTATTCAAGGCTCGTGCACCATGATTGTGTATCCAAAACTATAAAAACTCTAGCCCCTGTCACTCCTCTCTTACTTGGCCCATGAAATGAACAAGTTGACCTTTGACAAATGCTTCGCGTACCCACTTTTAGCATGAGTGTCTACATTATATATGATTTATTTCATAACATACTCCAATTCGAAGATTCTCCTAAGTTGTTGGTGCATCCTCTTAAGCACTTCCTCTTCATCATTAATTGCATCAAGAATAGGTGGTAGATAGTTGGAAATATCATCCTTCCATGTATCCTAATATTTCAATTTTGTTTCTTCAAAGAAATTGGGTAAGGCCATACTTAGTGGCTAACTGAAATCACTCGACTATTGTGTCAACGTATTGTGGAAGTCCCTATGAGCTTTCATGAGTTCCTGGTATTCTTGTAGCATAGCAGAGTTATCTTCTTTCTTTGCAATGATCTGAGACTCTACCTCCTTCATCCTATCACTCAATCTAGTGTTTTCCAATAATGTTGCATATGTTTTGTCATGAATGTTCTAAACTTGTTCAACATGTTTGTACATGTCTTGGAATCTCATGCAAACTATTTCTAATGCCATCTCAAAGGTAGTGGTTTTGAGTTTTCCCTTTAACTCTTCTTGTTCCTTATACACTTTCTCATGCCTTCTTTTCCAATATGTTGTTTCTAGCATTGCCCAAATCACTTTCCTTTCATGTTCAACCAATGGAGAATAGAGCCCTGAAGAAGAAGAAGAAGGTAGTATATCCCTGTAGCTGACCAGCTCTTGTTTCAACCTTTCATTTTCTTCTATCAACCCTTGGTTATCCCTTACTAGTTTATGAATCTGAGCCTTTGTGAATTTGGCCACATTCACATTCAAATTGGAAGTTTCCATGGGATCTGTTTCTCCTACTCTCTGCACAAAAAGATGTCCAAAAATCTAATCATGATCAAGTAGGGAAGGCTTTTTCCCTAGTGGATAGAGTTCCCATATCTGCAAGGTAGTATTGTCAAGATTAAATCTTGATCCAGTGTAGATCTTGTCACCAACTTCATCTATTAAGTGCAAGGTTTTATTTTTTCTTTTTAGAAAACTATCAAATACAATGGTCGAGTGGATATCCCATCCTGGAAGGAGCATAACCCCAGCCTCTTTTGACAATACCCTTCCTCTCTCAGCAGTCATATGTTTCATTTCTCTATCAATTTCATGTTGAAGTTCTTTTAAAGCATATGCTTCCTTCTCAGGGTCAATTTCCTTCAACCTTTCCCTTACCACCTTTCCTTTATATTCATATATGAAAGCTTTAAGTTCAGGAGTCTAGACAAAGGCATCATCTTCAATGAACTCTTGACTGGCTTGATGCCTCACATCATCAAATAGCTCATCAGAAGCTTCAAATTTTACTGCACTCCTTTCCAGTGGCATTTCATATGGAGGAATGACAGGAGTATTGATCTGTGTGACTTCATCGTCCTCTTCAACATCGTCTTCTACCATGATTGGTGTATTAATTGAAAATCTTACCTCTGGAGTAAGCTGAGGTGACAAATGGTCTAATGGTGCTACATTTTCTGCTTGCCTCAAAGAGCCAACATTTCTTCTTCTCTCAAATGCCACTAGAGGTACATCCTTTATTATCTCTTCTTCATGCAGAAGCAATTTTTCAACTCTCTCCATGGGGTCCTAAATTTCATAAGAAGATTCTACATAAGATGGGTTAGTTTTCAATCTCCAAGCCTCAGCCATAACAATCCTATTGTATGCATTTTCTCTCATGATCACCTGACTATCCTCACAATTCCTGAAAAATGTCATCAACATCAAACTTATGCTCATATCCTTTTAGTTTCTGAGAAATTTTGGCATCACTTATAAGGTGCTCAGGGTCAAAATTCTTCCTCTTATTTCCAACTGGCAAGCCATAATAATTTAACTTTCTTCCAACCAAGTCATACCCTGATTCAACAATAATGGTGAAATCACCAAAGCACAAAGTAGAAGGCATGAATGTCTACCTTCCAAAGCTTTTCAAATGCATAAATGTTGAATAAGACAATTTTCTTATAATCTCAAGATAAGCAACTCTATCTGGCACAATCGTAGGCAGCAAATATGGTTTTGCCTCAAATCCATACAGCCTAATGACAGTACAATCTGAAAAATCATACCAATCTCCCCAATTGTGGTTTATCTTTCCATCATGGCCTTTCTCCTTTGGTCGGAGAAACCTCTACACTTTGGGGGATAGATTATAATCACATTTACGACCAAGCAATTTATACAAGAGTTTGACAAAATGCTCCTCAAAGTACAAGTAGTGGGATTTCCCACATCTACTATCCTAGACTGATGTCCACATTTACACTGGTCTTGAATTACCATCGCTATCTAGATATTTTACTCTTAATTATTCTCCCCAGATTCCCATCACCTGGCCCTCATACAATATCATATGCATAAGAAGTGAATAGTGCTTGAAATTGATAGCTTCACTATTATTCTTAATAGCATTAAGAGCACTATTAATGGCCTCCAATAGATACTCTGCATAATCATAGGGCCTAGAATCTTGACTCTAAATATCTGCATCCAGAACCATGGGAGCTATACTCATGTTGGCAGGGGCCTCAATTCCCAACACTTGGCCAGTTGAATAGTATGTGTACTGATAATATTCTTCAAACAATTCTACAAAAAATGGGGACTTTTCATTGCTAGCAAACCCTATAGGTTGATTTTCTGGACCCTTGGGTCTGTGTAGAGGCAGCTTCCACCTCTTGTAACTCATATCCATAGAGCGATACTCCTCCAACAAGTCTCTCAGTCGCAATTTCCTTTCCAAAGAAGTGTCTAATTGGAAAACCATGCAAATATAATCCCTCGTTATGATCATAAACTGTGAACCATCATGCAAATGAATTGCCCTTGTTTTGGGATTATAATTCTTTTCCAGTGCTCTAATTAACTCTACGTTCACAAAAACATTTGGCATTACTAGCTTCCCTAAATTCAAATTCCTTGGGTTCAAATTGGGCTATATCTGTATTTCTTCCTATAATGATATATGAACAAATCATAGCCTCTATGTGGAGTCCATACATCTCCCAAATTCTTATTCTTTTCTACTAGGGTCTCACATAATGGATTTAACTAAGAAATTCTTCATGCTTTAGGCCCAGACCCAAGACACTGATCTATTAAGTCTTGACTGAGAGGTCTAGTTTTAGTTTTTTGCCTTTTTTCTCTTGTCTTTTCTGGGTTTTTATCCATTCTAACCCTAACAATCATGTACTTCAAGCTATATTCAAAAATTTATGTTTATTTGAGCCAAGGTGTACTTACTTGAGTGAATGCCGAAATTTCTGAGTTGCTTGCTTTTGTCCAACTCCGTCCTCTAGATGCTTAGCCATAGTGTGCAGTGAATTTTTGTTTCTTAGAGGCTGCTTTTATCAAATTTTAGCACGCTTAAACTAGCTATGGTTCATAAATGGCATTTACGCCACCTTCTTATGAAACTTGCATACTAATGGTAGTTGTCTCTTTGATGACTTAATCCGTCAAATCAATCCAATGACAATTATTTCATATTTTCTCGATGAGACTTTGATCACAATGTCTATATCTCTCTTCGATATCCTTGGTCATCTTTTGAGAAATTTTTAAGAGACATGCAAGCTTCTCTCATCGATATCACAATGTCTCTTCGATATTTACTTCTTAGTTTTCTCCCTGATGATTTTCATTTTTTTCAATGAGACTAGTGGATTTCTCTTACCAACAAGCTTATGTCTCCTTGACATGTCTTTATTTCTTTCCTTGGTGGTAATAGTTGTTGATGATGTCTATGTGACTTTATTATGTCAGGGAGACCCGAGGTCACCTATCTCCGACATCCCTTAGTCTCATCGATATTTTATGCCAAAATGTCAGGGAGACTTTTGATAATGTCTTCTCGATATCTTTGTGTCTCCTCGACATATCATTTTTAGGATGTTGATGAGACCTCATCCAATGTCTGTTCAATATTTATGTGTCTTACCGATACTTTGCTCCTTGAGTGTCGAAGAGACTTCTTTACTTCTCTCCTCGACATGTCGATGTCTCTTCGACATTGTTGTTTCATCAGTGCTTGTTCTGCCAGTGATTTATTATTTATTTTATGATAACCTCCTAGTGTCCGAGAGATGTTTTTATGTTTCCTGAATGTTGAAACTCGTATTATTTTTCGGTGAGACATGTTAGATTCTCTCCTCGACATTCCCAAGTCTCTTAGACATGTCACTCTTTAGGATGGTGGGAAGACATTTGAATATGTCTCTTAGACATTCAAGAGTCTCATCTACATTTCTTATCAACCCTTTATGCTTGTGTCGAAGAGACTATGGTGAGACTCTCTCTGATAAGGAATTGTCTTGGCAACATGCCATGAGTTGCTAGGAGAACATTTCTGGCAGGGACTTCACTTTATTGTAATGATCAAGCACCTTATTTTGGTACTTTATACTAATGTCAATTATTATGAAATAGAAATGGAGCATATGGTGGAAATGGGAGGATAAGTGAAAATGGAGGTGTGTGGGACAACCAATTTGGATTTTTTAGCTCCAACAACATCAACACATACTCTTCTAGGATATGGGAATTGCTATGGAAATTTTATCTCCTAAGGCTCTAACATTATGAGCTAGTAATATAAATAACATTATGTAATTTTTATTTTATCTAACACCACTTAGTGTAAATAAATGATATTTATTTTTAGTTTGATTTATTTCTTCATTCTTTCCATAAGAGGAGATAACTCCACTTTGTGAACCTATCCCATCTAGGTAAATGAACAAAAGCAGAGGATCATTAATTTATGGCAAGTGATTTAGGGATCATTTTTAAGTTTTTTCTTGTTGAAATTGTCTTCATCAAATTCAACTCAAATTACAAACTCAACAATTGAGGGATCATTTTTTCCTTTGATTATTGTCAACCAAGATTGTTGTTTTATCCATTACCAAACTAGAGCAATTACTAACAAAAGATTTAAACTAGACAAATTATAGAAACCCATTGAACTTTGCAAATAACTCAAAATCCGTAACCCAGTCGACACCATCAGCCGCCATTAACCCTAGCAGCTTCTTTAAATATTTCGCTGCAATGACCACTATCATTCGGTGGTGCATGAGAGCTACCCCACTCAGGACCAAGAGGAAGGGGTAAAACCTTATCGCCTCGTCGATGCTCCGCAGAAGCTCCATATCACTTGGTCATGGGATCTCGGTACCTATAATTGTTGCCTTTAGGATCTCCTCCATGCCGCCAACCAAATCCTTCCTAAACAATTTCACCAACAGTTCCTTCGCCTCCATCTTGGGGACTTGACTATCGAGTAGAGAAGCTAAGAAGCATGAGGAAATGTGTGCATTGTCCCTCCCATACTCCTTGTGCTCAATGTGACCAAATCCCATAACCATCTTTATTGCCACAACTACAAGGGGATCAATATTCAACAAAATTTTCTTCAACCTTTGGTCTGTTATCTCTCTTAATGCAACTTGCCTCGATGTCTCCAACAGGGAGATTGAAGTATCCGCTCCAAACCTTGACAACCCCTCCACCAACATTGCAATGACAAATTTTGAACGCCCGACCATTGTCATCCGCAAACAACACTAGAGGCCAAGCACACCCCGCCAATCAAAGCACCATCATAAACTAAACACCAACACCCAAAACCTTTACTACGCTACACAAATCGGCGCCACCTCCCAATAAATAAACCTACATCCATCAAGCATTTCAATCTACACACGATGGAAAGGTTAATTATTCGCAAGGCTAGTTGTCCGTGCTCCAGCGATGTCGTCCTGCATACGCGGCTTCATATGCTAGGCCATCATTAAAATTCAAGCTCAAACTGCCCTTCATTAATGCTCGTACTTATAAAAAAGCCCTTATTTTATTTTATGTAATTCATTTGTAATTTGTAAAAAATAATTTTAAATAATCTCATATATATTATTTTCAAATAAAATTATAATGTAAAATAAATAATGTACATTATAATTCCCAATTACGAGAAAAACAATTCTCATAATTAAACAGTTTAAAAATAAAATTAAAAACGCAACTAATATAATATAAATAAAAATTATACTTACTAATTATAAAGTTTAAAATGGAAAAGAAAATAAAAATAATACAAATCCTTATAATTAATTAAATACTAAACAAAAGCAATATGTATATGCAAAAATAATGTACATTATAATTCTCATTATCATTATTTAAACATTTTTAAAATTTAAAAAAAAAACAAAACTAATATTATCTAAAAAAAATTATAATTACTAAATGTTCAGTTTACCTATTCAAAATTTTAAAATGGAAAAGAAAATAAAAAGAAGACAAATCCTTATAATTAAATACCAAAAAAACTGTACAATCCTTATAATTAAATACTTAAAAAAAGCAATATGTATATGCATAGAGTATTTTGTTAACCAAGTGGTTTGTAAATTACCAAGCAAGGAGTAAAACGATAGAATAGTCGATTTAGTAGAATAAAAAGTAATTTCGTCTAGCACTTGGTAATTTAGGGCTCGCAAAAAAAAAATTTACATACCTGTAAAAAAGTAGAATAAAAAATACTTTAACCACACGCGGTAGCAGATATTATGCAGCATAGGCAGAAATACATTATATGCAATCCGTATAAGATATTATGCAGCGCGGGGCAGACTTTTGCATGTAAATTATTATTATAATGTGATAAAATCAAGAAAAGGGTATCAATGGACCAAACAGTTTCAAGGGTCAGTAGTCTGATATCAACCATCGATTGGCAGTTTCAAGTTTGTCTTCTTCAAATAGGATACGCCTTCAGCATAAAATATATAGTGCCATCCCAATAAATAGCACCAAAAATTTCAAAAAATTGGAGAAAAATACATTAAAGCCTTAATTAACCCTCTACCCTCTACCCTCTACCCTCTACCCTCTACCCTCAACCCTCAACCCTTGTTAAACCCTAATCCCTCATAACCCCTATACGTCTCTCTACCCTATACATTGGACCCTCAACCCTAATTCCTCAACCATATACGTACCCTCAACCCCTATACCCTCTACCGTCCTATACAATATTGGACCCTCAACCCTAATCCCTCAACCATATACCCTCAACCCTCTACCCTCAACCTTAAACCCTCTACCCTCTGATCTACCCTATGCATTAAACCCTCAATTCTCAACCCTCAACCCCTATATACCCTCTACCCTCTACATTGGAACCTCAACCCTAATTGACCTTCAACCATATTATTCCCTCAAACATCCTAGCTATACCCTAAACCCTCTACCCTCAACCCTTAATAACCTCCATCAACCCTAAACCGTCCTTAAACCTTCTACCCTCTTATACCCTAAACCCTAAACTAGCGTTAAACCCTCTATGTCCCTCTACCCTCAACCCAATACCCTCTTATACCCTCGACCCTAATCCCTCAACCCTAGTAATCCCTTGACCCTTAAACCCTTAAACCCTTAAACCCAAGTAAATTACTCTCTACCCTAATCCCTCAACCCTCAACCCTTAATCCCTCAACCCTTAAACCCTCAACCTTCTACCCTCTACCTTCTACCCTCAACCCTCTTCAAGTACCCTTAAACCCTAATCCCTATACCCCTATACCCTCTACCCTATACATTAATGGACCCTCAACCCTTAATCCCTCAACCCTTAATCAACCCTCAACCCTCTACCCTCTACCCTCTACCCTCTACCCTCAACCCCTATACCCTCTACCCTATACATTGGACCCTCAACCTACATATACCCTCTACCCTCTACCCTCAACCTTAAACCCTCAAGCCTCAAGCCTTAAACCCTCTACCCTCTACCCTCTACCCTCTGATCTATCCTATATATTAAACCCTCAACCTTGGCTAATCCCTCAACCCTCAACCCTCTACATTGGAACCTCAACCCTAATCGACCTTCAACCATATTATACCCTCAAACATCCTAGCTATACCCTAAACCCTCTACCCTCAACCCTTAACGTCCCTCAACCCTAAACCCTTAAACCCTAAACCCTAAACTAGCCTTAAAACTCCTACCCTCTACCCTCAACCATAATCCCTCAACCCTATACCATCAACCCAATACCCTCTTATACCCTTGACCCTAATCCCTCAACCCTATACCCTCAACCCAATACCCTCTTATACCCTTGACCCTAATCCCTCAACCCTTAAACCCAAGTTATAAATTACTACTCTTTACCCTAATCCCTCAACCCTCAACCTTTAATCCCTCAACCCTTAAACCCTCAACCCTCTACAAGTACCCTTAAACCCTAATCCCTCAACTCCTATACCCTCTACCCTATACATTGGACCCTCAACCCTAATCCTTGAACCATATACCCTCAACCCTCTACTCTCAACCTTAAACCCTCAACACTCAACCCTTAAACCCTAAAGTACCCTTACACCCTCTACCCTCTACCCTAATCCCTCAACCCTAGTTAAACCCTTAAACCAAATTACTAAACTTTGTACCCTAATCCCTCAACCCTCAACCCTTAACTAACCCTCTACCCTCTACTCTCTATCCTCTACCCTCTACCCTCAACCCTGGTCAAACCCTAATCCCTCAACCCCTATACTCTCTACCCTATACATTGGACTCTCAACCCTCTACCCTCAACCTTAAACCCTCAACCCTCAACCCTTAATCCCTCAACCCTTAAACCCTAAACCCTAAACCCCTATACCCTCTACCCTCTACATTGGAACCTCAACCCTAATCGACCTTCAACCATATACCCTCAAAAGTCCTAACTATACCCTAAACCCTCTACCCTCAACCCTTAATGTCCCTCAACCCTAAATCCTTAAACCTTAAACCAGCCTTAAACCTTCTACCCTCTACCCTCAACCCTAATCCCTCAACTAGCCTATACCCTCAACCCAATACCCTAAACTGTTAAACCCTCTACGTCCCTCTACCCTCAACTGGCCAATACGCTTGTATACCCTCAACCCTTAAACCCTTAAACCCAAGTAAATTACTCTCTACCCTAATCCCTCAACCCTCAACCCTTAATCCCTCAACCCTTAAACCCTCGACCCTCTACCCTCTACCTTCAACCCTCAAATACCCTCAATTAACCCTAATCTCTCGAATCCTATACCCTCTACCCTAGAATACATTGGACCCTCAACCCTAATCCTTGAACCATATACCCTCAACCCTCTACCCTCTACCCTCAACCCTTAAACCCTAAACCCTTACACCCTCTACCAGCTCTACCCTCTACCCTAGTATACATTAAACCGCCCTCAACCCTCAATTCTCAACCCTCAACCCTTAATACCTCAACCCTTAATCCATCCCTCCCTAGTCTCTACTCTAATCCCTCAACCCTATACCCTCAACCCTAATCCCTCAACCTTATACCCTCAACCCAATACCCTAAACCCTAAACCGTTAAATCCTCTACGTCCCAATACCCTCTACCCTAGTCAACCCTAGTAATCCCTCAACCCTAATCCCTCCCTCAACCCTAAAACTTAAGCTCTTAAACCCAAGTAACTCTCTACCCTAATCCCTCAACCCTCAACCCTTAATCCCTCAACCCTTAAACCCTCAAGTACCCTCTACCCTCTACCCTCAACCCTCAAGTACCCTTAAACCCTAATCCCTCAACCCCTATACCCTCTACCCTATACATTAAACCATCCTTAACCCCCAATTCTCAACCCTCAACCCTTAATCTGCACAAAGCACTATAGTAAAGGAAAAAATTTCTTTGTTTATGATTATCTAGAGGAATAAATGGGTATATACAAAGGGAATGTTGGTGATAGTATGGATCTTGTCACACAAATTGTTGCATTTCATGTTAAATACAATGAAAAATCAAAGGTAGTAGATCTTTTGATGCAAGTGAAATGTAGGAAAGCAATTGAAGGCTAGTGAATATTGGGGAAGGATTTTTTATTCTAACACCCTTAATCCCTACTAGATTAGAACAATTAGGCGCTAAATAAGGTGCTCAATCAGGCACTAAATTAGGTGCTAAAATAGGCTCTAAAGCAGGCGCTAAAATAGGCATTACATCAGGCACTAATATGGGTGCTAACGTAGACACTAATCCGGTTGCTAATTTAGGCACTAATCTGGACGTTACTGTAGGCATCATTTTTGGCACTAATCTTGGCATTAATCCAGGCATTAATATGGGAACTACACTGGGCGTTAATATTAGGGCTAATTTCGGCACTAATTTTGGCACTAATTTGTGCCTAAATTAGTGCCGACTTGTTCTGGTTGGCACAAAAAATGCCAAAAATAGCACCATCCTAAAAAATAGTGCCAACTTTTCCCAAAAAATGGAGAAAAATGCATTAAAACAGTGGTTGGAAGCAAAAAAAGGGATCTAATCACAAGGATTTGTTGTAGTGCCTCTAATGTGAATTCTTGGTAGAACAACTTCTCGTACCAACTTTCAAAACCCCTGAATCTGAATTTGCATGTGTCATTGTTGATCCTAGATCTCCATGGTATCATGACATATTCACTTACCAAAGAAAAGGAACCATCCCATCAGATATCACCCCGAACCTTATAAAGACCTTTGTTAAAAAGGCATCCTGATTCATGATCCTAGGCGATACCCTTTACCATTGAAGCATCAAAGGGATGTTACTACAATGTCTTAACCAAGAGGAAGCCTTAACTGCTTTAATAGAAGTACATGATGGCATATGTGGGTCTCATTCTAGCGGTATGACATTAGCTAAGAAACTGTTGAGGACAGGGTACTATTGACCAACCATGGAAAAAGAAGCTCATCAGTATGTGCGGAAGTGCATCCAGTGTCAATAGTATGGGGATCTGATTCATGCTCTAGCTCAAGAATTGCATCCAATGGTCACACCATGGCCTTTTTCACAATGGGGCCTGGAACTCATAGGAAAAATCACCCCAACCTCATCCAATGGCCACAAATTTATCATAGCCGCCAATGAGTACTTTACTAAGTGGGCAGAAGCCATTACTATGACCTACATAATAGGGAAAAAAATTACAAAGTTTATCCTAAATTCCCTCATGTGTCATTATGGTGTTCCTCAAACTCTCATCTCAGATAATGGAACCCCCTTTAAAAATCAAGATGTGAAAGATTTGTGCCAAAGATTCAATATACAACACCGATTCTCTACCCCATACTATCCCCAAGGCAATGGCCAAGCTGAGGCTACAAATAAAACTATCATAAAAAATATTGAAGAAAATAGTTAATGAAGCTGGTCATGACTGGCATCTACAGTTAAATCTCGCTCTTTGGGCTTATCGAACCAATATTTCAATGCCTATAGGTGCGACCCCTTTCTCTTTGGTCTATGGATCAGAAGCTATCCTTCCTATTGAGGTTGAGCTCTCATCATTATGAGTGTCGTTACAAAACCTAATTACTGAGGAAGAATATAGAGTGTCTCGGCTGAATGAACTAGAATTCCTGGATGAACGTCATCTCGACGCCCTCAATCACTTGCAAGTATATCAAAACCAATTGAAACGAAGCTATAAAAAGAGGATCAAATTGAAGATCTTGTCCTAAAGCAGAATCAGAAGAACCTTCTAGATCAAGACAGCAAAGGGAAGTTTGAACCTAACTGGTTGGGTCCTTTTTTTATCACAACAAGCTATGAATCGAGAGCATACCAACTATCAACCCTTGAAGTTGAACCCTTGCAGGAGCCAACTAACAGCTTGCATCTCAAAAAAATTATACCTAATCTTGAAGGGTGTAAATCAGAAAATATAAAAAAATTAAAAAATAATCAAAATCCAAAAAAATGAGAAAAAGGATTGAAAAAATTTAAGAAAAAAATCATCCTCTAGTGAAAACCACTTCGGTGGTGCTTTGGGAAAGTACCTTGGTGAAAGCCTGGCAAACAGGCACCTTGCGTAAATAAAGCATCTCCATCTATTATTTGGCTCTTTTGTCCTATCATTCTCTACACCACCATTTATCCATCATCTGCATCCTTATCATGGCTTGACACTATCAGGTATCATGAACTCTTTAGCACTACTTGGCATATTCCAAAGGTCGATCTGTCTCGCCTTTATTGAAGTAGTCTAACATATCACACTAGGGGCATTTTGTTATGGGTAATATCAGGTTCTTGTATATCTTGAGGTCATCAAAATCTTATCTCATCATAAAATCCAAAAACATTCATAAAATCTTATCTCATCAAAAAAATCCAAAAACATTTGCAAAAACCTATGCAGCTAAAATCCAAAAACATTCAGAAAATTGTAAAGGGAAAAATCCAAAACATCCAAAAAACATCAAAAACCCTAAAAAGGTTAAAACATCAAAAATCTAAAAAAGTGGTCCCCTTGTTGAACTACATTGTCTCTGAGCTTGAACATAGGCAAGGCCATCATTGATGTGCCCCCGAGACACCCTAGGTCAGTCCTTTAGGAGTCCATCATAATAAACTGACATCTTTCATATGTTCATATTTTCATCTTGTAAATAGGTTGAGTTAGTTGAACTACGTGGTCTCTGCGTGTATAACGTAGGCAAGGTTTATCTTTGATCAGCCCCTAAGGCCCCTAGGATGGGTCTTTAGGTTAGGTTCTTGTTCGAAACCCAAAAATTCTTGGAAACCCCAAAACATCCAAATATCTCAAAAAACCCCTAAACATTGGTAAAATCTTCAAAAAGCAAAACATCCAAATATTCAAAAAACACAAAAACATTTGAAAATGGAAAATCCAAAAATAATAGAAAATATTCAAAATACCTAAAAAGCCTCAAATATCTCAAAAAACCCTAAACAGCCTAAGAAAATATGAAAATCCTAAACATTCGCATAAACTTTTTAAAAGGCCAAAAAATAGCCTCAAAACATTTAGAAAATACCAAAAACATTCAAATATTCCAAAAAATCCAAAACCATCCTTCCCATCTTGCTTTCACTCGAAATAAACCTTCACCCATAATAAATTGATCATCACCTTCACCATTTGGCGAAACAAATAGAAAACAAGCATCGCAAATCACAAAGTAAGAACCTAATTGTCAAAATCTTAAGTCTAAATCATAGGTAGATGTGTCAGTGAAGTTTATATTAGTGGCTCATTTTAGCATCATCATCCTAACATCAAAACAACCTCTAATCAACATGTCCTAGGATGTATCCTTCCTGCGATGGACATCAGTATCAAAAAACACTTTAGCTAAACTTAAACTAGGTAAGAGATATAGATAACACTGACTATTTGTCTTTGATCTTTTCTTATGATTTATCTTAATGACCCATTTTGAGGACCTCTCGATGATTTCTATCAAAACGATTTAGAGAGAAAATAATGGGGCATCAATCATTATCTTTTGTTTGTTGTGCTTGTCGGTAATCTTGTAAAATAATCTTGATGCATACTTGCTTAGTTGTGTGTAGGAAGTTCGTTTGGAGTATGTTGTTGACTATTGTGTATGCTTTGGTTCAATATATTCTAAGTTTCTAACTTACATTCAAACGAGGTTTCTGTATGACAAAGTGTGAACTAGAGCTATCCTATCTATTTTCCAAGTCAAATTCCATTACACTAGATACAACATCATCCTGGTTATCAATACCTTGATGCATCGTATCTATGTGTTATATCAAACAATAAGGAACGATGAAAATCCCAATCCTGAAGTGTAAGCAGCTCGTCATCTTGCATTTTCATCCTCATTTTGCATGGTCTCTTCACCGTCTCTAATAAAGTCTCAATGGATCAAGGACTTGTTGGATCTTTTGAAACAATCATTAAAATCAACAATCATTCATTCTTTATTCTTTAATCTTCTCTCCACGCTAACTTGGTATCATGATAGTCAATAAAAACATCATCAATGCATCCACCCTGTATCCACAAACCATTAGCATACATACATCTCATAATCATTGCATATCACATCATACATTCTGC
Source organism: Sequoia sempervirens (assembly GCA_007258455.2). Classification (NCBI taxonomy): domain Eukaryota; kingdom Viridiplantae; phylum Streptophyta; class Pinopsida; order Cupressales; family Cupressaceae; genus Sequoia; species Sequoia sempervirens. Next base: position 544,759,649 of record VDFB02281492.1, read on the forward strand.
ATAATCATTTGAGTTGTGATGAATAATATACATCTTAAATCATTGCATTATCATTTGCATCCATACATCCATATGCATACATCATCATCATAAAATTACATAGAAAATACACAAAAATAAATGCATCCATAAAATTTGCATCACAAATCATACATTCCATAGCATATCGTGAAAAGATACTAAAAAGAACACATTACATCCATATCATATCATGATAATCACATATCATATAAACATAAGTAGAGTGCATCCATACATAATATAAAAATCTCATATCATATGCATCCATAAACATGAAATAAGTGAACACATTATGAATCATCTGTATCCATATCATATATATATCAAAAAATGAATGTCATGGTACAAAATATGGATTATTGTATGTATAACGATCAAAAGTAAAATATCCACAAGGCTATCAAAAAGGAGCCCATGAATGTATATCTATTATAAATAATGGGGAAAAAAAATCAAAAAGTGTTTGTACTTCGAAGGATAGCCTTGATGGCTGCTACCCTCTCCAGCCTACCTCTCAGGTTGATCCTCTGCTCTCAGTCGTGCATCATTGCACTGTGAAAAATCAAGTTGTTTGAGTGCCTGCAGTACATCTTCATGGCAATGTTGTCTATAATACGCAGCCTTTGTAACAGCCTCTCTGTATAATCTGGCTAAAATTGTCCTACCATGAGTAGCCACCATCATAGCCTCTATCTGCTGGTGTTGGGAAATCCCCTGGTCTCTCTCTCTAGTCACGGCCTCTACCCACTATAACGCCTGATCTCTCTCAATAGTGGGGCATCTAAAAAATCATAAAATACGATATCATACAATCGAAACAAATTTACTAACATCATTTCTTCTTTAATCCATCTTTTTTTTGCTTAATTGATTAAATTAGCCTAGTTGTTTAATTAATTGCATCATTTTCATCTATTAGCCTAATTAATTTAATCAGGTTAATTCATCCCCCTTCGCGCTAACATTTCATCCTATTAAATTAAATAAATCAAAAAAATTAATTTAATTCCCTAAGTCATCTTATTTAATTAAATAACCCTAACTTATTTAATTAAATATCATTTCATTTCTCTCCCCCCCCCCATTTATTAATTATTTAATAAATATCACTTTATTCCTCTAAACCCCCTAATTACATGATTAAATCTTGTTTAATTAGAAATTAAACTAATTTTCCTCTAAAAAGGGAATATTCCTTATCTCTTTTGTTTGCACAATTAAAGTTTTCTTTTAATTTGGAAAATGCTTTTTTCTTTACCCAAATGAATATTCTAAAAGAATATTCTTATTCCTCCATCATTTGAAAAAGGGATATTTTCACTTAGCTTCTTAAGCCAGTTTTAGCCTTTAACCTTTTGAACAATTCACCTTTGACCTGTGTGAGCAGGTCAAAAGTGTGCTTGTTTGAGGCAAGTGTGAAACCTTGATTAAACCCCATCATGCATTCTCATCCATTAATGAGAATCCATGATCCATGCCCCTCATCTCCTTCATCTTTGACCGTTGATTAATCTTTTCAATCTCAAACCTCCACTTCTCATTTGCTCTCCTATAAATAGGTCACTATTTGGAGAGAAAGGGATCCATCTTTTTCAGAGCAAACTCATGCTATTGAATCTCATCCATCTTCCAATTGCAAACTCATGTTGTTGAATTCATATGCACTCACACTCATCTTTTACTCACTTTTAGATTGTTTTAGTTAATTCTAGTTGTATATGTTGGATGTTGTGGTTGTGTTGCTGATATGTGGTTGTCATTGATGTCAACACTATTAGTATTAATTCATTTGAAGTTGTATATGTCAAGGATATTGAGAAAATTGTAATAAATGAGTTGTAGGTTGTCATTGGTGAAGTGATGTTCAGTATGGTGGTATGTTATGTACATTGATGGTCAGAGGTTGTGGACTAAAGGGTTTGCTTCTGAGTGTATCTAGTTTATCCACATCAAGTTTCAGAGATCCGCATAAAGATTTGATTGAGTTATGAAGATTTTCATTCTGACAGTTTTTTGTTTCTTCAGTTGTTCCTGATTGAAGATGAGGCTATTTCAGTTATCTCAATTGTTGCGGATGCTTCTCTGTTGGTTCGTGATGCTTGTGGATGTTTCTAGATAGTTCTCTATCTTTTTTTCTCGTCTGTGTTCATCATTGTGCTCGTGGTTGGCGATTTTCTCTTGCGTGTTCATATTTTTCTTGTTCTTGGCCGACAAGGTGTTGAAGTGTGTTGTGGATCTTCGAGGAGAAATTAATTAAAGTGTTTTCATGTTGGAGATATTATTTTGGGTCCTCACTAAGTTGTGTTTAACTTTGGTTGATTCGCATTGTTAATCTTTAATGTTTTGGGCCGACAGTTTCTATTCATTTTATTATTTTTATTGAGACCGACATAAAGGGATGAAATTTCTTGTTGCGGATATATAAGAGTGATTGTATAGGTGTGGATGTATTCCAATGGATGCTCGTGTGTGTGTATGTATGAATAATTTTCTAAATCATTCGAAGGTAGAGCAGAGTGTGAAGAAAAGTGAAGAAATGTGTGGAAGAGTGAAGTATTGTTCATGTGCTTAACTGGAACTGTAACTAGGCATTGGCAGATGTTATTTTCTCAGTTCAAATCCATGTAGATGGATTTAATCCAAATCTCTTTGTAAGACAGTGTGTCTTCCTTTGTATTTGAGCAGTGAGCTCTAGGCAGTGTGCCTGAATGAATGTGCATTCCCCATATTTCATCTTCTTATACTTTTAATAGGGTATAATCTTGTGGACTGACCTCCACTGTGGTTTTTCCCCTAACATGGTTTCCACATAAAAAATAATGGTGTTATGTGTGTTTCTAATGTGTTGTTAATTTCTATTTTCATGGTTAATAATCATATCTGAGAATAAGGTTAATAAGTTGAATAAGTTTTGAAGTTTTGGGACAACTGATTCACCTCCCCCTCGTAGTTTTCTGCCCTTTTTTTTCCAACAATTGGTATCAGAGCAGGTTCCTTGGAATAAGTTTAACAGCTTAAGGTGATCTGGGATGGAAAGTTACAAGAAGGATAGTCCGAGCTTTGATGGAACAAATTATTCTTTGTGGAAGACTCGAATGGAGTGCCATCTGAGATGCATTGGTGAACCCTACTGGAGCATTACAAGTAATATGTATATTATTCCATAGAATGGTCCTACTACTTCTGTTGAGATCAAAGATGTTGAGTATAATACCCAGGCTAAGGAAGCTTTGTTGAGTACTTTGACTAATTCGGAGATGACAAATGTTATGGATCTGAAGACTGCTTATGAGATCTGGAAAAAGTTGGAAACCTTGTATGAAGGTGATGCTAATATGAAGATTGCTAAGTTGTAGAGTTTGAAAGGAAAATATGAAAGGTTGAGAATGGGTGATGATGAGAACATTAATACTTTCATGCAAAGAGTGAGTGAACTAGTGTGTGCTATTAGATGTGTTGGTGGAAAGATAGAGGAATCTGAGATTGTTGCTAAAGTGCTTAGATCCCTGCCTGATTCTTACAAAGTCAAAGCTAGTGCCATTGAAGAGCTCAAGACTGTAACAAACATAACCAAAGATACATTGGTTGGTAAGTTGAGTGCTTTTGAATTGAGCGAATTTGGTGATGCCCTTCCTAAGGTAAAATCTGCATTTAAGGATACTACTTTCAGAAGAGATAGAAAGAGATATGATCCAAGTGAGAGTTCATATAGAAATACATTCAAGTATGAGGATGAAATTAGATAGATTGAAGAAGAAGAAAGAGAGTTAGAAGAGCTGGAAGCACTTATTGTCAAAAGAGTACCAAGAGGAAAAGGTAAGTATGAAGGAAATTTGCCTCTTAAATGTTTTTCTTGTAATAAGATAGGTCATTTTGCATCAAGGTGTCTGGAAAGAGCTTCTAAACCAAGACATAACAAGCCTAGATTTTAGAAGAAGTGTTACTATATTGCTGATGAAGACGTGACAGATGACGAATCTGATAAAGGAAATAGAAGTGATGATGAATGGGTATTTATTGTTCTCAGAGAAAATAATTTTGTATCTACTAAATTTGTTGGTTGTACAAATGTGGACAAATCCCTAGTTGCTCGAGTTGAAGAGAAAGATGAATGGGTAATTGACAGTGGATGTTCACATCATATGACAGGAGACAAAAGTAAGTTTGTAAGCATGGAAAATTATGATGGTGGTGTTGTGATATTTGGTGATAATACAGTTGGTGTGATCTATGGAACAGGATGCATTTCTCTTGATGGTAAGAATAATACTGATGAAGTTTTGTATGTGGAGGGCTTGAAGCATAATCTTTTGAGTGTTGGTCAAATGGTTGATAAGGGATACAATCTTCAATTCAAGGATGGAAAGTGCAAAATATTGAGTTCCGGAAATGTAATTGCATCAGGTACAAAGATAAAAGGTAATATCTTTCACTTGAGTGCTGCCAGTAAAAGTTGTTTGATTGCTCAAGTTGATGAAATTTGGTTATGGCATAGGAGAATGTGTAATGTTAACTTTGATAATATTGTCAAGATAAGTTCCACTAAGGCTATGAGAGATCTACCTAAGTTGGTGAAACCTACTAATGCAATATGCAAGGAATGTCAGTTGGGAAAGCAAACCAGAATTTCATTTCGGAGTAAAAAGCATTGTTCAAATGAATTGTTAGAGCTTGTGCATACTGATCTATGTGGTCCCTCTAAGGTAAAAATTTTACAAGGTTATAGGTATTTCATGTTACTCATTGATGATTATTCTAGAATGATATGGGTTACTTTCTTAAGGGAGAAATTTGAAGCACTAGAAAAGTTCAAGATCTTTAAGGCTATGGTTGAGACAAAGACAGGTTTGAAGATTAAATGTTTGAGATCAGATAGAGGTGGTGAATTCACTTCCAGTGAATTTAATTATTTTTGTGAAGAACATGGAATAAAGAGACAATTATCTGCACCGTAGACCCCTCAACAAAATGGAGTTGTGGAAAGGAAGAACAAAACAATTGAAGAAGTTGCTAGAACAATGATGTTGGAAGGAAATGTTCCCCATATCTACTGGAGAGAAGTTGTGAGTATTGTTGTGTACACACTCAACCGGGTACAAATCAAAGGTGATACTAGTAAGACCCCTTTTGAGCTATGGACTGGTCAAAATCCTATTGTTAAATACTTCAAGATATTTGGAAGCAGATGTTATATTAAGAGAGATGAATACATAGGAAATTTTGATGCTAGGAGTGATGAAGGTATCTTTCTGGGTTATCCTATTAAAAGTAAGGCTTACCGGTGTTATAATAAAAGATTGAATCTAAAATGGTTGAAAGTGCAAATGTCAAGGTTGATGAAGACCTAGGTACACCATCTAAAACCTATGGATATGACTCTGATAATCAGGATGATAGTACAAACCAAGGAAAGCGAGATCAGACTACAAATCCGGTAAATCAAGAGAATGAAGAAGAAGGAGAAGCCAGTGGAAATGCAGAAGTGAGAACACAAGAGACAGAAGGTGAAGAACATTCTAAGAAGACTCAGAGGTATGTAATATTGAATCATTCAGAAGATCATATTATTGGTGATAAGAATAAAGGTATCTAGACTAGGAGAAAGATTGCAGAAGAGTATTGCTTCATTTCAAAGACTGAACCTACTAGTGTGAATGAAGCATGTAAAGATGAGCATTGGGTTGAAGCAATGAAAGAAGAGTTAAAACAGATTGAAAAAAATGAAACATGGATTCTTGTTCTCATACCTAAGGATAAGAATGTCATTGGAACTAAATGGGTCTTTAGAAATAAACTGAATGAGCAAGGTGAAGTGATTAGAAATAAAGCAAGACTGGTATGTAAAGGATATTCACAGATGAAAGGAATTGATCTTGAAGAGACCTTTGCCCATGTTGCTATAATTGAAGTTGTAAGATTATTTCTTGCCTATGTTGCTCATAAGGACTACAAAGTTTATCAGATGGATGTAAAATTAGATTTTCTAAATGGTGAATTGGAAGAAGAAGTGTATGTTGAGCAACCTTATGGATTCCAGTTGACTGATAAAGAAGATATGGTGTGTTGATTGAAGAAATCATTGTATGGACTCAAGCAAGCCCCTAGAGCATGGTATGCAAGATTGGATAAGTATTTGTTGAAACTTAGATTTAACAAAGGTACTGTTGATAGTAATATGTTTTTCAAGAATGATGATAAAGATCTAATTGTTGAAGTCTTTGTTGATGATATCATTTTTGGAGGAGATGATGGTTTGTGCATGAAGTTTGCTAATGAGATGCAGAATGAATTTGAGATGTCTATCATTGGTGAGATGAAATTCTTTTTGGGATTGTAAATTACTCAGTTAGATAAAGGAATTTTTATATCTTATTCCAAGTATGTGAAGGAATTGTTGAAGAAGTTCGATAACGAAGATTCAAAGCCAGTTGGTACACTTATGGTGATTGGATGCAAGTTGACAACAAAAGATGATTCTCAGAAAGAAAATCAGAAAAGATATAGATCAATGATTGGTGGATTGTTATACTTAACTCAAACTAGGCCTGATATCATGAATGTTGTATGTATTGTTGCAAAATTTCAAGCTGATCGGAAGGAATCTCATGTGACTGTTGTGAAGAGAATTTTTAGATATTTGAAGGGAACTGTTGACCTTGGCTTGTGGTATCCTAAATATGATGATCTTACTTTGAGTGCCTTTACTGATGTTCATTGGGAAAGAGATGTGAACGATAGAAAAAGTACTAGTGGTGGAGCATTTTTCTTGGGTAAGAAGCTAATTTCATGGTTAAGCAAGAAGCAAAATGTCATTTCCTTGTCTACTACAGAGGCCGAATACATTGTTGTTGCTAACAACTGTACTCAAGTCATGTGGATGAAACAGATGTTGAAGGATATTAGAGTTGTATACGATGAGCCTATTGCTATATTTTGTGATAATTCAAGTGTTATTAACATTTCCAAGAATTCGGTGTTACATTCAAAAACAAAGCATATATCTATCAAGTTTCACTTTTTGAGGGAGAAGGTAAGTGAAAAGGAAGTCAGACCGGAGTACATACCTACTAAAGAACAAATTGCAGATATCTTTACCAAGTGGTTTGCCTAAGGATACTTTTGAGTATCTCAGAGGGAAGTTAGGGGTGATTACCCCTCCTAATCAGAAGTAAGGATGCAAAGCAATTGCATCAGTCCATGCATTTCACAATTATATCTTGTTTCGGATTGATGTTATGGTGGCTGCTACTCAGGAAAGTAGTCAGATGGTTCAGATGTTCAGATATGTGGTTCAAAGCTTAGAAATATTTGTCATTGATGTCAAAGGGGGAGAAGAGTCATGTGAAAAACTAGTGATTATCTGGGGAGAAGAGTCATGTGAATGTGTTGATGAAAAAATGATTCAGATTCTAAGGGAGTGTAAGTGTCAGGAGTTAGTTGAGTTGATGTTGTTTTTCACATCATGTGTTGCCATCAATGCCAAAGGGGTAGATTTTTGTATGTTGTGGTTGTGTTTTTTATATGTGGTTGTCATTGATTTTGGCACTATTAGTATTAATTCATTTAAAGTTGTCTATGTCGAGGATATTGAGAAAATTGTAATAAATGAGTTGCAGGTTGTCAGTGGTGAAGTGATGTTCAGTATGGTGGTATGTTTTGTACATTGATGATCAGAGGTTGTGGACTAAAGGGTTTTTTGTTGAGTGTATCTAGTTTATCCACGTCAAGTTTCAGAGATCCACATAAATATTTGATCGAGTTATGAAGATTTTCATTCTGACAGTTTTTTTTATTTCTTTAGTTGGTGTTCCTGATTGAAGATGAGGCTATTTCAGTTATCTCAGTTGCTGCGGATTCTTCTTTGTTGGTTTTTGATGCTTGTGGATGTTTCTAGATCTTGCTCTATCTTTTTTGCTTGTCTACATTGATCGTTGTGCGCGTGGTTGGCAATTTTCTCTTGCGTGTTCATATTTTTCTTATTCCTAGCCAACAAGGTGTTGAAGTGTGTTGTGGATCTTCGAGGAGAAATTAATTAAAGTGTTTTTCATGTTGGAGATATTTTTTGGGTCCTCACTAAGTTGTGGCCAACTTTGGTTGATTCACATTGCTAATCTTTAATGTTTTGGGTCGACGGTTTCTATTCATTTTATTATTTTTATTGAGGCCGACATAAAGGGATGAAATTTCTTGTTGTGGATATATAAGAGCGATTGTAAAGGTGTGAATGTATGCCAATGGATGCTCATGTGTGTGTATGTGTGAATAATGTTCTAAATCATTCGAAGGCAGATAAGATTGTGAAGAAAAGTGAAGAAGTGTGTAGAAGAGTGAAGTATTGTTCATGCGCTTAACTGGAACTGTAACCAAGCATTGGCAAATGCTATTTTCTCAGTTCAAATCCCTGCGGATGGCTTTAATCCGAATCTCTTTGTAAGACAGTGTGTCTTCCTTTGTATTTGAGCAGTGAGCTCTAGGCAGTGTGTATGAATGCATGTGCATTCCCCATATTTCATCTTCTTATACTTTTAATAGGGTATAATCTTGTGGACTGACCTCCACCGTGGTTTTTCCCCTAACAGGGTTTCCACATAAAAAATATTGGTGTTATGTGTGTTTTTGATGTGTTGTTAATTTATGTTTTCATGGTTAATAATCAGATATGAGAATAAGGTTAATAAGTTGAATAAGTTTTGAAGTTTTGGGACAATTGATTCACCCCCCCTCTCAGTTGTTTTCCCTTGTTTTTCCAACAGTATAGTAGCTTAAAGCATCCATTAATGGCTTCCATGCATCCATCTTAGTTTGTATATGAATTAGGGTTTTCCTTTTTTAGCTTAGAATTAGCTTAGATTATCTTAGCAATAGCATAATTAGATCATTTCTGGCATAAAATCATGTTAACTTAGCTTGCATCATGTTCATTTTTAGCATAAATTAGGTTTTCATCTATTTATCACAATGGTTTCATCTATTCTCTTCCATAGAATCGACTGAAATAGGCTCACTAATCATGGGATTGGGAAAGGGTCATCATTTCACATCAACACGACACCAATTCCAAAATGAGATAAGTTTCAAATGGGTTAGAGTAGGAATTTAACTATTTTATAGTTTGTAAATTTCAGTTTGTACAAATGCTTAGTTTAATCTTTTCAATTTGAATGATCTTGTTTGGTAGATGTAGGTTTATTTGGGTAAATTATGCTTCAATTCATCATGTATTAAGCGTAATCGACCCACATTGACAATCCTCGTCTCACAGTTGGATCGGTTGTTAAGGAGCAGATCTAGTTGGAAGATATGTTTTAATAGTCATAGTTTTGTTTCATAGATAATATCTTTGCTAGTTTTTTGTTGTGTTCATGAATGAGAAATATGTAAAGATTCCTGTCAAATTGTAGAGTTCAATTATATGCAATAACGATGTTCCAATTTAATGTTATGGTTATTTGAATCAAGTAACACATATTTTTTTTCTCTTGTGGGTACAATAGCTTGAGCAAGGGCCAGCCAAGGTATTGTTTACCCACCTTCATTTTTGTTGTCAATTTAGTTGTTTACATTAATACATTCATTCCAATAGATTCTTCATTACATGCACATGAATGATACTTAGTCTCATGCTTTAAGTTTTTTAATTCATCATTGATTCATCCTCTGGAGTGAGTCAAGTAGTTAGAAGTAAGAATCATAAGTGTTAGTGAAATTGAAGATTTTAGGTTTAGCAATTCACAGTTATAGTGTTAAGTCGAAGAGACCGTAGCATCAGTAGCATATTAAGTTATTTCCCCTTTTTTTTAGTTTATGGTTTATTTTCCTTTTCCAATCTTTACTATTTTCTTGCGCATTTGTAAACCACCTATACTTGATTATATAGGTTGTGTAGAGTTTGTGAATGCACATACAATGTCAACATCATAAAAATCTTACAAAGCCCTGGTTGATAATTTAATGGAGTCTTTGCAAGGGTTTAGTGGATTGTTTAGTTAGGAACCCTTCCTCTGAACTATGTGTCTAACACCAAGTTGACTGGACATTAGTGAGGCCTTACATTTTTAGCACTGTTGTTGGGGATGATGCTTCGTTCAAAATTTTCCTATGTTATTTCAAAGTTTTTATAGTTAGAATTTTGTCTTCAACATTAGGTTAATTAGGATTTAGTTATCAATACAAAAATGATTTACTAAAAATGTGCAGGAGTTGTTGATCCAAAGAGTCACAACTATTGTATGTGGAGGTGACGAGATGCTTTGGGAATATTTTTCCCCTCAACACACGAAGCTTTAGAGGTTATTGGTGATCATAGTGAACATAGTGAGGGTATTCCTGAAGAAGAATCATCCCTAACACTAATATCCATGTCAAATATAGAGGAGACTTCCCTTACACATATCATCACCATGGGTGATGCTACAATGGAAGACCCACCAGAGCATGCAACCTTTGAGTTCCCCATTGCCAAACAGGAGAGAGCAATTATAGTGAAGAACATACCTCCTTCAGCATTACCTATCTTCTATGGGTTGGTCACAGAGGACCCAGATACATTCTTATTTGATTTTGATGTGTTGTGCAGAAGTTATGATTATACTACAGATGCACATAGGTTCAAATTGTTTTCGGCAACCCTGAAGGATGTTGCTCTGAGATGGTTTATGCATTTGGAAAGAGATGTTCCAAATTAGAATACCATGAAGAAAAAGTTCCTAGAGAAGTACCAGGTCTATTGTAGAGGAATAGACAGAAAGAGATATGACATTTTCAAGATGTCACAAAAGGAAGATGAATCCCTAGAAGATTGCATGGAAATGTTTCAGTTTTGTCTTAAGAAATCCCACCAGAACAAACTCTTTGGTGAGTCTTTAAATTTTATATTCTTAAGGGGGATTAATGAGGATTTCATGGATGGACTTAACCTCATTTGGGTAGGAGATATCTCTCAAGCACCATTTGAGAAGATTTACAAGGCATGCAGGAACTATTCAAGGTCTTTCACAAAGAAGGTTAGAGGAGACAGGGCATCTTCCATCATCAAACCATCCAATGGAGTCTCTAGAGTTGAATTGAGTAATCTTCTATCAAACATGAAGGAGGATATTATTAGCCACCCGACTACACAACTAGATACCCTCCATATCAAAAAGAAGCAAGAGGAGGTAGAAGCAACTCTTATAGAATACTGCCCACATTATAGACAAAGAAGGACTAACTGCACATACAAGAAATCAGAAAGTATCTCTGAAGGGAAATCAGACTTTCATGAATTGGAAGGAGAATATGGACAAGTATTCTACATAACTAAAGAGAAACCATGGAAACCAAGACAAGGTATTCCCCAAGATATTTTAAATTATAGCATGTCATTTGCTGGTAACAATTCAAATCTTCCTAATTGGAATCCTTAGTCTTGGTCCAATATGCAAAATCAGCAATGGAAAATTCCTCAAACCAATTGGAACCAACATCAGCAAAATATGTGGCCATCACAAAATTACCAAGGATATAACTATAATTCACAATGGCCACCCTAACAAAACCAATGGCAACCCCAGTGGAAAAGAGGCCAGCAATGGAAAAACCAAAACATGAATTACCAGTAGCCACAACAGCAAGCCATTATGCCAAACAAAACAAATCCAGCACCACAACCACCTAGAGCACCTTAGATGCCAGCAATACATTCACCTAACCCCAATAACAAACCTATTCAGTAGGCCTACACTAATGAAGTTGTTCAATACCCTACTTATGGGGTAGAGGTGAGTAGTGTTCACCTCAGATTAGGGAAAACTTTGTTTGGACCTTCATCCCCTCAAATCACTGAATTGGTTGATGAAGAACCCCCAACAAAGACCTTGGACACTCAACCGAAGGAGCCTGAGTCAAATCAAGTTAACCAAACCAATCCAAGTCCAAATCCTCCATTCCCTAAAATATTAGCAATTCAAAGACATCAAACACAAGTTGAAACTTTCCTATTGGGATAGCTTAACGATGTTTGTCTCAAAATAACCCTTATCCAAGCCATTAAGGAGGTTCCTATCTACACCAAAATAGTGAGATAACTTTTCCTTAAAAATATAGGTAGGAAGAGGAAAGATCCTTAGACAGTACAAGTCCTATGTCAACTTGCAAACATTATGTTGGGAAATATAACGATTCCTAAGTATGCAGACCCTGGGAGTCTTGTGGTGGATGTAAAGATAAATGGAACTCTCACTAAGAACACCATAATTGACTTGGGAGAAATTATCAATCTAATGACTAAAGAGACCATGAAGTTGTTACAGTTGATAGAACTCAGACCTACACCTATTGTTCTACAATTGGTAGATAGGTCCACAATCAAACCTAAGGGTATAATTGAAGACTTAGTGATAATGCTAGACTCATGGGAGTATCCTGTAGATTTCATGGTGTTGCAACCAAAGGATAATCTTGCAGGATACCCACTCATTTTAGGAATACCTTGGGTGGAAAAAACATATTCCTTCATAGGTTGAAAGTTTGGAAATATGATATCTTTAACGGAAATGTGACTAAGAAATTAGTCATTTATCCACCAGCCCAACCGCATGCAGACTTAGAACAATCCATTTGGCCTTCCCTAGATGAGGAGGATCAATAATCCTTGCAAGCCTTGATGACTATTGAATGAAATCCATTGTTAGAACACCAAGATGAAGATGACTTCATAATAAACATCATGAAAAATGACTATGGTAGGGACCTGCAGCATCAGGACTACTTGACATGTTTGCAAGATCCTCTTCAAAATATTATCCTTACCAATTCATTTGAGTCAATTTCCCAAATATTTCACAATTTTTTACCTCACCAATGTATTCCAAACATAGTAGTACTTGACATGTCATTAGTGCAAACAACATCCAAAACTTTAGAGATCATGGTAGGTAAAACATTGAATGTTAACAATCAATTGACTGATACACAACAGACATCACTAATGATTGTGTTGCAAGAACATGTAGCAGACATTGCATGGGATTATCATGACATGAAGGGGATAGAGATATAATTTTTCATGCATAGGATTTACATCAATGGTGGTTTTAAACCCATAAGACAACCATAAAGGAGAATGAACCCTATAGTCATAGAAATAGTTAAAACAAAATTGCAACAAGTACTTGATGTAGGCTTTATATATCCTATCTTTGATAGTCAATGGGTGTCACCTCTAGTAATTATCCCAAAGAAAGAAGGAAAGTGGAGAGTATGTATAGAATACCAAGAATTAAATGCTACAACTAGGAAGGACCACTTTCCATTCCCCTTCATGGACCAAGTGCTTAATTTGGCAAGAAAAAAGTACTTTTTGGATGGATTTAGTGGCTACAACCAAATTAATATTGCCCCAAAAGATAAGGAAAATACAACATTTACATGACCTTGGGGCACATATGCTTATTTTGTCCTACCATTTGGCCTATGTAATGCACCATCCACTTTCTAGAGGGTGGTACTAAGTATATTCTTAGGGTTTTCCCATGATTCCATGGAGGTTTACATGGATGATTTCAGAACATATGGAGATACATATGATGAAGCACTTGGGAATCTAGAGAAGGTGCTAAAAAGGTTTCATGAACACAACTTATCCCTGAGTCATGAAAAATGTTTCATGATGATGATAGAAGGGATTGTATTGGGATATTTTGTGTCAAATAAAGGAATTCAAGTGGACCCCAACAAAATTAAATTAATCTCAACACTCCCTGTGCCTCAAAGACAAAAAGATGTTAGAAGTTTCCTACAACATGCTAGGTATTATAGGAGATTCATTCAAGAATTTAGTAAATTTGTAGCTCCACTATTTTTTTTATTGTCCAAAGATGCAAAATTTGAATGGAAAACTACTTGTCAACACTGTTTTGAAGCACTCAAGGTAGTATTGACTAAAACCCATGTCTTGAGAGGACCAAATTGGACCTTAGCTTTCCATATCGATACAAATGCTTTTGATTTTTCTATAGGAGCTATACTTGGGTAGAAGGAAGGAAACAAGGAGTATGCCATATATTACATCAGTAAAAATATACCTAGGAAAAAACTCAATTATACAGTGGCAGAGAAAGAAATGTTAGCAGTGGTATTTGCAGTAAACAAATTCAGACATTATATTACAATATATCTAGTGTTCATACACATTGACCACACAACAATCGGGTATCTAATGAACAAACTAGTGGTTGGTGGCAGGCTTGTAAGGTGGTTATTGTTGCTTCAAGAATTTGACATCACCATTGTGGGCAAGCCAGGAAAAGAAAATGTAGTGGTGGATTTTCTATCCATACTATCAACCAAATCAGAAGAAGATGTTGTTGATGATACATTCCCATATGAGAATTTATTTTCTCTATCTTTGCATACACCTTGGTTTGCAAATATTTCCAACTATCTAGTAGCAGGGTAGACACCACCTCATTTCTCCCCAAGAGAAAAGAGACAACTAGTTCACAAGAGTTTTCCTTACTCCTGGATAGTTGGATAATTATTTTACACAAGCCCAAATAACATTATGAGGAGATGTATCAGAGAAGATGAGGTATATGACATTCTTAGAGCATTCCATGATGAACCCTGTGGGGGACACTTTGCAGCAAAAAGGACAACTCTTAAGATTCTCACAACTAGATATTATTGGCCAAATCTTCATAAGGATGCAATAAAGTACTATATAGGCGTGAATTTGCACCCCTTACGCAAATTCCCCTTTCATGTTTCCTCACCTTAGAAAACCAAATCCAAAGGAAAAAATCCACATCAACCCACTGACTTCATTCCACTTGGCATCTATTTTATGCATCGGCAGAAGAATAACTATAAGGGACACCCGCACGGTGCACAGACATCCATGCGGCACACTTATGTCCTTGATGGATTCCTGCGTCTGAAGCCAGCAGATGTGTTACACTTCCCATTGGGATCGACTTGTAATGCTCCTCTTCAACCAACCAACCCAAATATGGCCCTTTTTCTCATTCTCCCTTCAAATTCACTCACTTTCCCTTCATTTCTTCTTCACAAGCTCAAGCAACCTTCTAAGCATTCACTTGCACTCTCAACTCTCAAGCAGCACTTTTCACTCCATAGTAGCAACAACAACACTCCATCAACCCCATAGAGCAAGTGTGGAATGACACCATTGCAGCAGGGGCTTGAGTCCTCTCATTTTCTCCTCCATTAGCTAGTGAGCTCTTGGTGGAGGTGGTAAGATTTTCACTCCTCTCTATGATTTGGTTGAGTAGCACATTATTGTTTGTAGTGTTATTGTGTTCTTTACTTTCATTCTCCTTTATTGTACTTTTTCTCCATTATCATTATCTTGGCTATCCGTGGAGGTGGAAACACCAAAACGGGGGTCTAATTGAGGCAGACCCCTATACAGCCCCCCAACAATTTTCCTCCTTCTTGTGTGTAGGTGGGCATGCTTCTTGGAGCTTGCTGGTGAACAGGCTCTTTTGTGAGATCATTCTTGACACCCTAGCTTTAATCTACTTGCTTTATCACATTCGTTTATATATCTCTTACTTCATATTTTTATTTTGTTCTCCTAAAAAACCATTAGCTAGGTCCTCAATCTGTTTTCTGGCAGTTCACATTATCGTTTTGGTCCTCTAGTCGTACGGATGCCAACGCACCTGAGAGACTTCAGTGTGCCGCGTTGTCGTCCCAGAACCGCATTTTCATCCTCGGACAAAGAGCTACCTAAGGCACAGTGTTGAACCCGAAAACTAGCTCGCCTAGCCCCAAAACTGATTTTAGGTCTACAAAGTGGCTGAAGGACCTTATAGTTCTCATCATTCTCATCCCTCATTTCAAAAACACCCCTTTAAGTTGAGGTAAGTTAGCACAGCCTTCTACTCTTGGCTCTCTATGACCTGGGGCCTTGAACATGGTTGGTCCCTCTCTCTTACATTTTTGGTGAACTCGATGTGAACCAACGTCTACTCATCTGTTGGTGTTGAAGCTTTTCCCTTATACCTTGTGATCCTTGTTCCCCTGAGTGTTGTGAAGGTTTATGAGCATCACAACCTAGTCCACAACCTTCGGGTATATTGTTAGAAGTATACAATAACCTTCTGATAGAGAGGACGAAGGTCACTACTAGTTTCTCTACAAACCTTTTTGTTGGATCCACCATTCGTCTTTCCGCACAGGAGCAGTTGTCAAGGGGTGAGGTCATATTCTCTAACGAGACCAATCATGTCCCCACTCCTCTTGCATCCCCTACACCATCGTCGGTCGATGAGCATGAGGTTGTTCACATTCCTTCAGAATATGTCTCTTCCCTCAGTAAAGGGTTGGGTGACTTGGAACATCACTTGGAAAGAGACCCAAAGTTGGCTAGGGCCACTCGGGTTATCAGCGAACTAAAGTATATGGTGGGAAAAGACCAAATAGGCATAGAACTCTTGGCTAGTCTCTCTAGTCTAACCGATGCATGTGCTCCTCCAAACAATCCTAACATTATACGAGGAGCCACTTTTGAAGATCATGAGAGAAAGTTAGGAATGTCGATGCCTCCTACATCTATATACATGACCGATACCATACCCTCAATCAGCCTCCCCTCTCTCACTGAGGGATCCGACTCTATCAAAGTGAACAAGAACCCCTTGGGTTTCAGCTTCACCTATCCTTTCACCTATAGTGGTGGAGGTTTTGATGGGATGAGCAGTGAGGGATTTGGTAGTGGTGATGGCGGTGGCTTCGACAGCGGAGGTGGTGCCCGTGGAAGTAGTTCTGGTGGAGGTCATGGTGGTGGCTTTGGAAGTGGAGGTGGCTCCGATGGAGGCCCTACTAGTGGTGGTGGCCCTAGTGATGGTTCTAGCAGAGGTTACACTAGCAGTTTTGGTGGTGGCTCTAGTGGCGGTTCTGGAGGAGGTTCCTCTAGCCCTCTATCTTCTAATGACCCTATTTTGAACACTCTTCTTCAGAATATGGGTAATATGCAAATCGAGTTGGCGAGTCTCTCCCAAGCCTCTGCCCAACCTATCTTCCAACCCTTCTTCTAGCATAGCCCGTTTTCGGTCGCAATTCTAAACACTCCCTTCCCTCAAGGAATGGAGATCCTTAAATTTGAAAAATATGGTGGAAAAGGGGACCCACAAACACATATGTCCACCTTTAATGCCCTATGCACAGATTTCTTCCATCACGATGTGTTGATGGAAAAATTATTCCCTCGATCTCTCAAGGATACAGCACTCGAATGGTACTGTTGTTTGATAATTCCATTTTCTCATTTGACCAAATTTTACATCAGTTTCTATGATAATTCCAAGCTAACATCGGGCCGAAGATGACATTTTCAGATCTTTTCTAATGCAAACAAGGTGATAATGAAAAGATTACCGATTTCATAGCGTGGTATCAGGCACTCTTCTCACAAATCTTGTATCTGTTGCCTAATTCTGACGTGCAAAAGGTATTCATAGGGAACTTGCAAAGGCCTTGGCAGGAAAAGTTTTCCCTTATGAAATATCCTTCTTTCGTGCATTTGTGCACAGCCCTACGAGAATATCAATAGACAGTAGTTCAATTTGGGGGACCCTCCTCACGCTCTTGTTCTGAAGGAAAGTCCATCGTATCAATCTCTGGGAAAGGTAAAGCCATTGCAAATGTAGTAGCCACTGCAAATGACAACAGCCTCAAATGCAACAGAAAATTCACAAAGTTAGCTGAATCTTATTCTTCTATCTTGCAAAAGTTTGTGAAGGATAAGATCGTAACCTTGTAGAACCCTAGACCTCTTAAGGAACCTTACCCTAGTTGGTATGATACAAGTACTTATTTTCATTACCATCGAGCTAACGGACATGATACCAAATGTTGTATGCACTTGCATCATGAGATACATGACCACATTGAGGATGGTACTATTCATCTCGATGGAAGCAAAAAAAATACAAATAAATTGGTGGCGAAAGCAAATAGTGAATTGTAGATATACACAGACCCATTTCTATCGCATTCTACTAACATGATTGTCAGCCCCACCGATTCTATCACTCAGCCTGAGGTCTATGTTAACATGGTGATGGTTACTTCTACCACACAATCTATGATTGGTTCGTCGGATGTGACGTTCACTTCGCAGGATTTACCCCTAAATAACAAGCCCTCTCCCCTCTACATTCTTGCTTGCCTCAATGGTAACATTGTGACAGGAGTACTATTAGACCCCGCGATTCGAGTGAATGTTATCACAGAAGAGACGTTGTGGCTTAACTCATTACATAGAAAAGAATACAAAGAAACAAAATCTACCATCCGTACACACAATGGTCTTTTTCTGAAGCCATATGGTTCGATAACTTTGTGTGTCCTAGTTGGACCTAGGGTCATTGACATAGTTTTTTATGTCATCCCCGAGTCAGATCTATTAGGGATGAAGCTAGGAATACCTTGGCTAGCTTCCATGAATGGAATCGCCTCTGTTATTCATAAATGTCTAAAGTTCTCCCATGAAGGTTTTGTGCATGTAGTGCATGACACTAGATACCATCCTTTAGTGTCCCATGGGGGATATTCATTAGACCATTTTTGGCCCACTCCAGTCGGTCCACTTCCTCCAAGGATGAACCTAATTTAAAAAAACTATGTGAAGTATAAGACTAGGGATAGACTTGTCTGCTCCCCTCTCTTGGGAGGAGTATTGGATAAGCAAGCTTGGCTTTTACCCATTGAGTCTGATGATCCCTCCTTGGCGTAGACCCAAGATCAAGATATCGTACCTCCCTACTAAACTGCCCAGACCTTAGTACTATTTGTATGGTAGAGGAAAAATCCCTCATGGTAAATCCTCCATGTCTTGACCTTTGTGGCCTCCTACTAATCCTACTCCCAAAGCAGTGAACGAGAAGAGGGCCGCTATCGAGGCACTTGAGCTGACTCCCCCGGCTGCTTCTCAACCTATTCCTCCTGCTCCCGTTCAGGAGTCTATTCCTCCACCAAAAACGATTGTAGTGGACACTCCCATGGCTGAGCAAGAGCCTTTTGTTCCTTCACAACCTCTGCCCTCTAGTTTAAAGAGTCACAGAAACTTCCTTATGCATGAGTGCAAGCATTGATGAAAGGATCTCATGGCTAAGCAGGCCAGCTTACAAAGGAAGGAAGAGGAGATGTCCGCCCCTGTATCAGGACCTCCTATCGTGTCCTCCTCTCTCCTCCCCTCTGCTTCCATTTAGTCTAGCTTTGTATCGCTTCTGGCTTCCGCTATGAGTACGAATGTGCCTAACCCTAAAAAGGTGTCGATGTTCATCACTCCTTTAGTGGATCCACCTCTGTTGATGTCCCTTATGGATGTCCATCCTTTCCCAAAACCCATAAATATGATGAGCACTTTGATCGTATATACTATGGTTCTCTCCTCTTCCTTTGTAATTCTTGCCTTGTATGTGGGGATTTTGCATCCTCTGACAAAACAGAAGGTAGAGAGTGGACCTTCCAGCAATAGAGGACGTAAGAGGATCCCACCTTCTCCAAAAGGTGGTCCTGCACTAACTTGTTTTGTCCTAGTTGTGAAACTAGTCTCGGCTTCTCTTGAGTTTGTCACCGCTCCCCAATCACTAGATGAGCCTAGCGGTGAATTTCAGGCGCAACCTTCTCTTTCCATTGAGGTGAAACATGGAACTCCTCTTAAGTGCATGTTTAACTCTCTAGACAAGGTTTCGGCCTTGTCAGCGATCTTCACGAAATCGCTAACCTTAGCTCCACAAGTGCTCAGTGGAGAGGACCTTGCAGGGCCCTGTTCCTTAGCCCTTATTGCAGGAGGGTCAGACGCTCCTCCTCTTAACATTCCACCATTGTAGCCTTGTCCTCCTTCCCACTATGATGATCAAGAGTGGGAAGCGGATGACCTCTTGGTTGATCAGTGTTAGGAGGAGGACCCTTCTTTATCTTTAGATTAGATGTGTGTGTGTGTTGTGATGTGTTCCCCTATGATTGTGCTATGTGTGCCTGGATGACCCTCATCACCCCTGTTGGTGCTTGGATACAGGCATGGTTTTTGTGTTGTAAACCTTCTTCTATTTGTTCCATCATTCTTCCATGTTTGTGACTTGATTTTCAATAAATTGGGACGATGCAAAGCGTTGGGGGCATTTAGGCTTCCCTTCCATGTTGACCCAATTTTTTTTTTTACTTTGTCTTCTCGTGCATTCTTCACATGGTCTGATATAGTAGGGGGTTGATGAAAGTTCATTTTATATACTATTACTATACTTATATATATTTACGAGTAAATCTGACCCTGAAATATCAGGCTACCCTTGTGCCCTTTGTTTATGTTATCTTTTCTTTTTTGTTTTTCCTTTATCTTTCTCTCTTTTTTGCTTAAGTTGTCCCTCTCATGTGTGACAATGCCACTTCTACAACATTTCAATTTTCAAAAAATGCATTCGTTGGCAACGAATTTTTTCTCAAGAATCTTCAAAAACTTAATTTCAAGAATCACATTCTTGACTTGAAACCCTAATGAAACGTGTTTCCTTCATCATGGGTTCGTAAAGAAATAGCTTAAGAACCTTCCTCCAAGGTGGGAGCATCTTCGACCTTCCCCTCACGTGGGGGCATATTCTTCCTTTCGAATTCCTTGATGAAGTGTACATCTTTCAAAAGGATTCCTTGATGATGAATCGATTCGAGAAAGAAACATTTCTTTCATACTTTCAAACAGTGCATCCCTTGAGTGGACCCCTTCTTTACATCGGGTTCCCAAGGGACTCCTTTGAAAGTTTTCCAACTTGTTGACGGTCTGCATGATTGTCCGCTTACTTGCCTATGTGGCCGCTTTCTAACATGTTCTATCTACGAATAAACATGTCGCTTTATGGGTGTGCCTGTGAAGCCACTTTCTGACTCTACAAATTCCCCTTTTCTTGGGTTTCCTCCATGTGAGAGATCTTCGGGGATACCTCCCTGTAGTTCTATGGGTCTGTAGGGCGCTTTCTTGAAGCACCCATCTGTATTTGTGCTCGCTAAAGTGGGGGAAAAATGTATAGGCGTGAATTTTCAACCCTTACGCAAATTCCCCTTTCTAATTCCCTCACCTTAGAAAACCAAATCCGAAGGAAAAAAATCCACATTATCCCACTGCCTTCATTCCACTTGTCATTTATTTTGTGCATCAGCAGAACAATATCTATCGGGGATGCCTGCGCAGCATGTAGATTTCCACACGGCGTGCTTACGTCCCTGACAGATTCCTACATCTGAAGCCAGCAGAGGTGTTACACTTCCCATTGGGGTCGATTTGTAATGTCCCTCTTCGACCAACCAACCTGAATATGGTAATTTTTCTCATTATCCCTTCAAATTCACTCACCATCCCTTCATTTATTCTTCTAAGCATCTTCTTCACAAGCTCAAGCAACCTTCTAAGCATTCACTTCTTGCACTCTCAACTCTCAAGCAACACTTTTCACTCCATAACAGCAACAACAACACTCCATCAACTCTGCAGAGCAATTGTGGAATGACACCATTGTAGCAGGGGCTTGAGTCCTCTCATTTTCTCCTCCATTAGCTAGTGAGCTCTTGGTGGAGGTCGTAAGCTTTTCAATCCTCTCCTCTATGATTTGTTTGAGTAGCAAATTATTTTTTGTAGTGTTATTGTGTTCTTTACTTTCATTCTCCTTTATCATACGTTATCTCCATTATCATTATATTGGCTATACGTGGAGGTGGAAACACCAAAATGGGGGTCTGACTGAGGCAGGCCCCTATATAGCCCCCCAACAATTTTCCTTCTTCTTGTGTGTAGGTGGATGTGCTTCTTGGAGCTCGCTGGAGAAAAAGCTCTTTTGTGAGATCATTCTTGTCACCCTAGCTTTAATCTACTTGCTTTATCACATTCATTTATATATCTCTTACTTCATAGTTTTATTTTGTTCTCCTAAAAACCATTAGCCAGGTCGCCAGTCTGTTTTATGGTAGTTCACATTGTCTTTTTAGTCCTTTGGTCGTACGGATGCCAGGGCACCTGAGAGACACCAGTGTGTAGTGTTGTCATCCCAAAACCACGCTTTCATCCTCAAGTAGAGAGTTACTTGAGGCACAATGTTGAACCTAAAAATTGGCTTGCCTAGCCCCAAAACTAATTTCAGGTTTGCAGAGTGGTTGAAGGACCTTATAGTCCTCATCATTCTCGTCCCTCATTTTGAAAACACCCCTTTAAGCTAAGGTAAGCTAGGGCAGCCTACCACTCTTGGCTCCCCGTGCCCTGGGGCCTTGAACGTGATTGGTCCCCCTCTCTTACAAGTACACAAGGGGTTGTGATAGGTGTCAGAGAATGGGAAGGCCAACAAAACAAATGAAATGCCATTGTAGCCGTGTAGTTAGTAATAACACCATTTGACAAATGGGGATTAGATTTTATTGGCCCAATATCACCAACATCTAACAACGAGTACATACTAGTATGCACATATTACCTTACCAAGTGGGTGGAGGTTAAGGCTTTACAATTTTCTAGGGATGGTAATGTAGCAGAGTTTCTCTATGAGGACATGTTTAAAAGATATGGAGTGCCAAGGGAAATTGTTATAGACCAAGCACCCCAATTTACATCAGAGCTGATAACAAAATCAATTCAAGAGTATGAGATCAAACATAGGAAGTCCTCACCTTATCACCCTCAAGCTAATGAGTAGGTGGAAGTCACAAACAAGGAAATTAAGAACATTCTAACAAAGATAGTACAAATTCATAGGAAATATTGGGTAGCTAGACTTCCTGAGGTAGTTTCGGCCTATAGGAAAACTTGGAAAACCACAACAGGGTTTACACCATATGAATTGGTGTATGGAAAGAAAGCAATACTTCCTATTGAATTTGAGTATAAAAATTTAAGAATAATTGTTCAATTAGGCATGGACTTATCAAAATCATAGCAGGAGAGATTACATAACCTCAATGTACTTGATGAAATTAGGCTAGAGGCAATACACCACGTTGAAGTTGTTTAAAATCAAAGAATTAGATGGCATGATCAGTTCATCGAAACCATGGAATTCAGTGTAGGTGATTGGGCTCTACTCTATGACTCAAGATATCAAGACTACAAGGGAAATTTATAAACAAGGTGGCTTGGTCTCTATGAAATCAAGCAAGTGTTGCCCAATGGAGCCGTATAGTTGCATACAATTGATGAAGTTGGGTTCTCCTTACTATTTAAAGTACACAAGCTAAAGTTGTATAAGAAACCAATGTAGAAGGATGATTTCCTTTTTCATTAATACAATAATTTGAGCCTTCACTTGAGAATTTAACTACAAGTTTTACACATGACTCAATAGAGGAGCTACCCAGCTCACCTACTGATGTTACATAGGTATGATTTCTAACACAACTCACAAAGCACACACTGCACAAGGTGACAAGAAACAATAATAATTTTTTGCAAATTGTCAATGTAGTTGTAGGGACCTGTAGCAACACACCTAAAGGCGATAATATTTAGAAAGGGACCTATTACTGAAGGCACCTGTAGAAATTTCCTGACAGTCATTTTTAACATCATCATCGAATTAATTGCATATCCCTACTATACACATCCTAACACGTAGAATTTCCATCACCTTTTTCACCTACCATGTATCATACATTTCATTTCACATCACATCTACCGTACATCCCACAACCTTTCCAAACCATCATTTACCATGCACGATACATTCATGTCCCTCAATTCAAATTCAAATTATGAACGGTATCTCGCTATGGGTAGTAATCAACAACTTCGCATGATTTAAGTTTCATTTAACAAGCATTCTATAGGTGCATGCATTAACTTCTCATAATTAGCATAGAATAATACTTGACCTTTTCCATGTATTAACATTAATTTGTGCATTCTTTATATCTAATTTTATTTTCCACTTCCTACAATTTATCCCTCTACTATAACCCATAAAATTAAGTGAGGACACTTAATACCTTTAGTTGGGGGAGGGGTACTCTTCTTTTTCTTAATTTTCCAAAAAACAAAAACTCTCTGCAACCTTTTTTCCATTCAATTTTCCTCCATTTTTTTACACAAATACAAGATTAGAGGAGAAGAGAAGGGTTAGAAGTAGCTAAATTGAGAAGGTATAGCATAGTGGAAGCAGTGTAGTTAGTGTGACATGCAAAAATTAAATCTAGAAATTGAACCAGGACAAAGCATAATTAAGGGAATTAGAGAACAACATCAGTATCATAGGTGGTGACATTATTTGGAGAGAACCAGTAACACATGCCCAATTTTTGGAGGACATGTTGGTATTACCTATTTTTAGACAAGCTATCTAGGTAGAGTACTTCTTGAAACTCATAGAGTTCAATGAGGTCATGACACAATAATTTGCTGCCACACTACAAAATTATGAAGCAATTGTAAGAGGTTTGAGGGTGGATGCTTCAAAGGCTACCATTGTTGAGGTATCAGGACTGCCACAAAACGAAGAAGAGTTCCTAATGAGTTCAGATGTCATAGCTACTAGGAATGAATTCAGATAACATGGAGAAAACCTAGACTCATCGTGTCAAGGTACAAAAATATTAACCTTAGCCCAGATATGGGCTTCAGTAGCTTCTTACATATTCAAATACTTAACCTGTGATGTTAGGAAATCATTATTGTATACAGTCCATTTCCAAATTTTAAGCCATCTTCACCATGATAGGCATGTGAATGTTCCAATTTTTCTTTACAATTTATTGAAAATAATGAGTTTTGAGTATAAAAGAAAGAGGAGTAACATAGCATTGTCACATTTTTGCTTAGTCACATTGTTGATAAAAAAGAAGTTTGAGAATTTTATTCCCACATTTTTTTTGGGAGATTTTCCTAAATTGCAACCATATCAACACCATCCTTGAAGAACCTGGTGTCCCGAAAAGGGAAGAGGAACTTGATGTATTAGAGAGGGAAATTCCCTCTAGCTTGTTGGAAAATCAAGGGTAGACAACTAAGAGGGGGGGGTGAATCAGTTGTCACTGAATCTCAAACTTATTCAACTTATTAACCTTAATTTTAGATCTGATCATTAATCATGAAAGTATAAATGAATAACACATCAGAAGCACACATAACACCAAGTTTTTTTACGTGGAAACCTTGTTAGGGGAAAAACCACAGTGGAGGTCAATCCACAAGATTATACCCTGTTAAAATTATAAAGAAATATGAATGGGGAATGCACATGCATTCAGGCACACTGCCCAGAGCTCACTGCTCAAATACAACAAGGCTCGCTGACCAAGGAAGACACACTGTCTTACAAAAATATTTGGATTAAAACCATCCAGATTTGAACTGAGAAAATAGCATCTACTAATGCCTGGTTATAGTTCAAGATAAGCACATGAACACTTCTTCACGCTTCTTCACTCTTCTTCACTCTTCTTCACTCTCTGCTCTTCCTTTGAATGATCTAAACTTTATTCGCACGCAAGACTCATAAACTTTGCATTTGCACCTCCAGCATACTTCCAAATGATAAAACAATTGCTCTTATATATCCGCAACAAGAAATTACATCACTATAATTCAGCCACAAGAAGATAATAAAATAATTACAAGTAGTCAACCCAAAACAAATAAATATTATTCATGCAAATCAACCAAGGTTGGCCATAACATAGTACTTTTCCAAGAAAAATGCTCCACCACTAGTACTTTTCCTATCATTCACTTCTCCTGCCCAATCAGCACCAGTAAAGGCACTCAAAGTAATATCATCATCTTTAGGATACCACAGACCAAAATCAATTGTCCCTTTCAAGTATCTAAAAAATTCTCTTCACAGCAGTCACATGAGATTCTTTAGGATCAGCTTGAAATCTAGCAACAATACATACAATATTCATGATATGAGGCCTAGTTTGAGTCAAATAAAGCAATCCAAAAATCATTGATCTATATCTTGTCTGATTTGCTTTCAGAGAATCATTATCAGTTGTCAACTTGCATCCGGTCACCATGGGTGTACCAATAGGCTTTGAATCTACCATACCAAATTTCTTCAGCAATTCCTTCACATACTTGGACTGAGATATAAAAATCCCTTTATCTAACTAAGTAATTTGTAATCCCAAGAAGAATTTCATCTCTCCAATCATTGACATCTCAAATTCATTCTACATCTCATTAGCAAACTTCATGCACAAGATATCATCTCCTCCAAATATGATATCATCAACAAAAACTTCCACAATCAAATCTTTATCATCATTCTTGAAATACATATTACTATTAGCAATACCTTTGTTAAATCCAAGTTTTACCAAGTACTTATCCAATCTGGCATACCATGCTCTAGGGGCTTGCTTAAGACCATACAATTCTTTCTTCAATTGACACACCATATCTTCCTGATCAGTCAACTAGAATCCATCAATTTTCTCAACATATACCTCTTCTTCCAATTCGCCATTTAGAAAAGCAGACTTGACATCCATTTGATAAACCTTGTAGTCTTTATAAGCAGCATAAGCAAGAAACAATCTCACATCTTGTTCATTCAATTTGTTTCTAAAGACCCATTTAGTTCCAATTACATTCTTATCCTTAGGTTTGGGAACAAGAATCCATGTATCATTCTTCTCAATTTTTTGTAGTTCCTCTTTCATTTCTTCAACCCAATGCTCATCTTTGCATTCTTCATTCACATTGTTAGGCTCAGTCTTTGAAATCAAACAATACTCTTCTGCAATTTTTCTTCTAGTCTAAACACCTTTGATCTTATCACCTATGATTTGATTCTCTGAATGATTCAATCTCACATACCTTAGAGTCTTCTTGGAATGTTCTTCAACTTCAGGCTCTTCTAATCTCTCTTATGTTCTTCCATCAGTTTCTCCTTCCTGATTTTCTTGATTCACCGGAATGATTTGAACTTGACTTGTAGTCTGAATTTGCTTTCCTTTGCTTTCCTTTGCTTGTACTGTCATTCTGATCATCAAAATCATATCCACAGGTTCTGGATAGTGCAGGAATGTCTTCATCAACCATAACATTTGCACTTTCAACCATTTTCTTTAATCTTTTGTTGTAACACCGGTAGGCCTTACTTTTAGTAGCGCAACCCAGAAAGATTCCTTCATCACTCCTAGCATCAAACTTTCCTATATCTTCATCTCTTTTGATATAACACTTGCTTCCAAAGATTTGAAATATCTAACAGTAGAATTTTGACCAGTCCATAGTTCAAAAGGAGTCTTACCAGTATCACCTTTGATTTGTACCCGGTTAAGTGTGTACACAGCAATACTCACAGCTTCTCTTCAGTAGATATGAGGCACATTTCCTTCTAACATAATGGTTCTAGCCGTGTCTAGAACTGTTTTGTTCTTCCTTTCCACAACTCCATTTTTTTGAGGGGTCCATGGTGCAGATAAATGTCTCTTTATCCCATGCTCTTCGCAAAAAGAATTAAACTCATCGGAAGTGAGTTCACCACCTCTATCTGATCTCATAAACTTAATCTTCAAATCAATCTGTCTCAACCATAGCTTTAAATATCTTGAACTTTTCCAGAGCTTTAGATTTCTCCCTTAAGAAAGTAGCCCACATCATCATTGAATAATCATCAATAAGCAACATGAAGTATTTATAACCTTGTAAACTTCTAGTTCTAGCAGGACCACATAAATTAGTATGCACAAGTTCCAACAACCCATTTGAATTTTTTTGTTTACTTCAAAATGAAATTCTTGTTTTCTTTCCTAACTGACACTCTTTGCATATGGAATTAGAAGGTTTCATCAGCTTAGGAAGATCTCTCACAGCCTTAGTGGAACTTATCTTGACAATGTTATCAAAATTAACATGACACATTCTCCTATGCCATAACCAACTCTCATCAACTTGAGCAATCTAACAACTTTAACTAGCAGCATTCAAATGAAAGATATTACCTTTTGTTTGTGTACCTAATGCAATCACATTTCCATAATTTCCTAATATTTTGCACTTACCATCTATGAACTGAAGATTGTATCCCTTATCAACCGTTTTACCAACACTCAAAAGATTATGCTTCAAACCTTCAACATACAAGACATCATTAGTGTTATGCTTACCATCAAGAGAAATGCATCCTCTTCCATGGATCACACCAGTTGTGTTATCACCAAATCTCACAACACCACCATCATACTTCTCCAAATTCACAAACTTACTTTTATCTCCTATCATATGATGAGAACAACCACTGTCAATTACCCATTCATCTTTCTCTTCAACTCGAGCAGCTAGGGCTTTCTCCACATTTGTACAACTAGCAAATTTAGTAGACACGGGATTATTTTCCTTGATAGCAATAAACACAAATTCATCTTCACTTGCATTTCCTCTGTCAGATTCATCATTTGTTACACCTTCGTCAGCAGCATAGTAACACTTCTTTTGGAATTTAGGCTTGTTAAATCTTGGCTTGGAAACTTTCTTAGGATTCCTTGATACAAAATGACC
Source organism: Sequoia sempervirens (assembly GCA_007258455.2). Taxonomy (NCBI): domain Eukaryota; kingdom Viridiplantae; phylum Streptophyta; class Pinopsida; order Cupressales; family Cupressaceae; genus Sequoia; species Sequoia sempervirens. The sequence goes on from VDFB02281492.1 coordinate 544,788,156, forward strand.
TATCTTATTGCAAGAGAAACATTTAATAGGAAACTTTCTCTTATACTTACCTTGTCCTCTAGCTTATCTTTTCACAATCAATGCTTCAAGTTCTTCAAGCTCTCTTTCTTCTTCATCCAGTTGTTTCATTTCATCCTCATACTTGAATGTCTTTCTTGATGAAATTTCACCCAAATCATATCTCTGTCTATCTCTTCCAAAAGTAGTATCCTTAAATGCAGATTGAACCTTAGGAAGGGCATCACCAAATTCACTCAACTCAAAAGTAGTAAGCTTACCAATCAACATATCTCTGGTAACATTTGTCATAGTTTGGAGTTCTTCAATAGCACTAGCCTTGACTTTGTAAGAATCAAGCAAAGATCTAAGCACTTTAGCAACAATCTCTGATTCATCTATCTGTCCACCAGCACATCTGATACCACACACAAGTTCATTTACTCTTTGCATGAAAGTAGTAACATTTTCATCATCACCCATTTTCAACTTTTCATATTTTCCTTTTAGACTTTATAGCTTAGAAATCTTCATATTTGCATCACCTTCATACAAGGTCTCCAACTTCCAGATCTCATAAGTAATCTTCAGATCCATCACATTTGTTATCTCAGTATCAGTCAAAGCACTCAACAATGCCTCTGTAGCCCTGATATTATATTCAGCATAAGTATTATTCGGAGGTATAACATACCTATTACATGTAATGCTCCAGTAGGGTTCACCAATGCATCTCAGATGGCACTCCATTCGAGCTTTCCACAAAGAATAATTTATTCCATCAAATCTAGGACCATCCTTATAAGTCACCATCCCAGATCACCTCAAGTTGTTAAACTTCTTCCAAGGAACCACAAGCTCTGATACCAATTCTTGGAAACTCAAGGGAAGACAACTAAGAGGGGGGTGAATCAATTGTCACCGAATCTCAAACTTATTCAACTTATTAACCTTAATTTCAGATCTTATCATTAATCATGAAAGCATAAATGAATAACACATCAGAAGCACATATAACACCAAGATTTTTTACATGGAAACCCTATTAGGGGAAAAACCATGGTGGAGGTCAATCCACAAGATTATACCCTATTAAAAGTATAAATAAATATGAATGGGGAATGCACATGCATTCAGGCACACTGCCTAGACCTCACTACTCAAATACAACAAGGCTCACTTCCCAAGGAAGACACACTATCTTACAGAAAGATTCAGATTAAAACCATCTGGATTTGAACTAAGAAAATAGCATCTGCTAATGCCTGGTTACAGTTTTGGTTAAGCACATGAACACTTCTTCACTCTTCTTTACTCTCTGCTCTGCCTTCGAATGACTTGAACTTTATTCACACATAGGAATCATACACTTTGCATTCGCACCTCCAGCATACTTCCAAACGATAAAACAATCGCTCTTATATATTCGCAATAAGAAATTAGATCGCTATAAGTCGGCCACAAGAAGATAATAAAATAATTACAAGCAGTCGGCCCAAAACAAATAAAGATTATTCATGTGAATCAACCAAGGTCAGCCATAACATAGTGAAAACTGAAAACAACATCTCCAACAGGAAAACACTTCAATTAATTTCTCCTTGAAGATCCACAACACGCTTCAACACCTTGTCGGCCAAGAACATGAAAAACATGAACATGCAAGAAAAAATCTTGGATCACGAGCACAATGATCAATGCGGACATGCCACAAAGATAGAGAATGACTAGAAACATCCACAAGCATCATGAAACACCAAAGAAGCATCTGTAGCAACTGAACTTACAGAAATCACAGAATCTTCAATCAGGAACACTAACTGAAGCGATATAAAAATTGTCAGAATGAAAATCACCATAACTCGATCAAATCTTCATGTGGATCTCTAAAAATAAATGTGGATAAACTAGACATACTCAACAAGAAACCCTTTAGTCCACAACCTCATAACAGCAATGTACTAAACACACCAAAAGAAATAACTTCACTTCACCACTGACAACCTGTAGCACTTCTTATTACGATTTTCTTAATATCCTCGACATATACAACTTCTAATGCAATAATGCCAATAGTGTTGACATCAATGACAACCACATATCAGCAACACAATCACAACATTCAACATAGCTCCTCTACTGTGTCACCTACCTAGAACATAGGAGAGCCAAAGGAGTAGAGCCTGCAAGAGAATCAACCTGCAGCCTCTGAACAACCTGTAACATAAAGTACACAAGAGACCCCTACCTCTAGAAAAACACCAAGAACCAGGAAAGGGAAAGGTGAATCTTCTTTTGCACCTACAAGGGGGTAGAAGAAATCCACACATCCTAGGAGGAAATCACACTGCCTCAAGAGGAAAGGTGTTATGAGAGGGTCAGTCAAAAAGCAGGAGGGAGATGTTGTTATGGTTGAGATTGACTTAGAATTAAAGGAGAATTCCCCTGGTAATGAAAGTGCACCTATTTCATGGTCATGGAATTTTACATGGACCTCTGAATATGATTTAGAGGATGCTTTTTTGCAAGGAAAATAATAAAAAAGAAACACAAATAGTCCTAACTCAAAGGGTAATGAGCATACAAGTGAGAGGAATGATCAGTTTTTAGAAAGAGATGAAGAAACTTTTTGTTGAGAAAAAGGATATTGGCAAGGAATTACAAGAGGCTATGGAAAGGATTAAACAATTGGAAGGTTTATTGAAAACACACCAACAAAGAGAAAGTGAGAGGGACAAGAGAATTGAAGAGTTGGAGGAAAAACTTTATAAATTTGAGCATGGGTCTAGGTTGGATGAATTGGAACATCTTGTTATCATAGAAGTAGGAAATGAGGAACTAGTACCCTAGGGTCCAATTCCTCCGCTTTGTGTTCCCTCTAGACCATCTGTACTAACCTTAGGTGTGGAATTATGGAAAACAACCCAAGAGTTCTTTGATAAGAAGAAGGAATGGGAAAAAGAAAAAGGTTGAGTTGATGTCCAAACACACTAGGACACTTGAACAGAAAGATGTAGAAATAAAAGGTTGAAAGTGAAGATTTAAGAAGTAGAAGGCAAGGCTGCACAAATTCTAAAGTGTAGACCTCCTGCAAGAGTTTATGGCTTATTTCTGCAAGAAAAAGACTTGTGTTTTCAGTTTAGCTAGCTAATTAGTGATTTGCCAATGTCAATGAATAGAAATTTTTTTATTTTTAGAAACTTTCTCTAACTCTACACTAGATATGGAAGATCAATTATGTGAGTTTTACTTGCATAATCTTGTTCTCTCATATCAAACAAAATGGAATCCTCTAATGTTTGTGGGGAACTTACAAATTAAAGCACTAGCCTCTTATATCAAGAATGAACAAAAAAGGGGTGAGATCTTATAGCAATATATTGAAAAGGAGAAATTTGTTGCTCTACAACTAAGGAAAGAATCCAAAGATCCCAATACAATTATTGATGAATGGTTAGAGCTCCTGACTTATAAAGGTGTAGGAAGGAAAATAATGAGTATCAGAGAACATGACTATACTAGGATGAAGCAACTAGTTACAAGGCCTATTGATCACACCTTCCAGTTTATGAAGAAGAGATGGGAGGAATTAACCCTTGAATTAAAGAAAAAGGAACCTCACTCCCTCTTTAATTTTATATCCATTATTACAATATCTCACAGGTATATAGACATTGCTAGGGACAATGGACTAAAATGGTTTCCACTGACATTTCATCCACCTATTCTTCTCTACCCAGTGCCACATTGGATAGGGAGGAACCAGGATGAAGTACAAGTAGCAGAGAATCTAAGGCTGGCAAAGATTTCATGTTAGAAGGGCTACTATTTGAGATAGGTTAAGGGAGTTGATTTGGTGACATATTTTAGGGAAATGACTCTTCAATACAACCTTTGATCCTAAATTTTGATTGAGGACAAGCAATTTTTTAGTTGGGGGAATGATGAGCCTGATTAATAGCTATCTTTCTCTTGTTTATTTCATATCTTTTAAACATTGCAGGCTACTTATTTCATATAAATTCTTGAACTTATATACCTTATATATCTTTTATGTCATCCAAACTAAACTTTGATAAGTGGAAATATGATTATGATATGATGATTTTTGCATGGATGAATGTGTGAATTTGTATGAAATTCAGTATGAATCTATGTTTAATTTATGATTGTTAATGGTATGTATGCTTTAAATGAAACTAACTCCTTACAATCAGAAGCATTGCAACCCGTAGCAACTAGAGAACTCAACCTGTAGCCAAAGGATTCTAGGGAAATTGCAGGGGAGATTCCAAGGATGTTGGGAATGTGACAACTACAGAAATGATGAAATCAATCATTGGATCAGTCATTTGTGAGTCATTAGAAAATTCAATAAGATGATGGAGGAAAGAAGAAGTTTTCAGTAATTAGGAAACTAACGTGACTATTTGCATAGAGCACATCTTTGTCATGTTGTTCAAGCAGAGTTACAAACCTATTTATCTTCTTCTATCTTTTTAGTTATAGTTTCAATTGCAAAGACTTTTTTCCCTCTTTATTTTGAAGGAGAGTTTATGCAGGAGCATCTGGGTAAATGTGCAATCCTGCATCAACCAAAAAAATTATTGTTTCATAGAATTGGTAAAATTTCATGAAAAACCTTTTACAAGAATTTTGACTCTATCCTAGATTTGTTGGAAAAAATTTTGAAGTCAAACTAAACAATTTTGTAGAATTGAGTGTTTTCCAACTTCAACTGGTGACTTGGTGAAGATTCAAAATTTCATAAATTGTGAAGTTTGGGATAGAGTGACTTGGCAAGAAGTTAGATAATGTCGATAAACACATCTCTGCAAAATTTTGGAGGAATCTGAGCTCCTCGTAAGAAGTTATTAAAAGTCAGTTTTGAGGTGACAAGATTTTGATAAGTTATTTGCATATGATTTTGACTTCCTTCGAATCAATGTAAGAGACTCCATCTTGTATTTTTCTACTTGTTTCTTGATCACCAAAGAGTACTCCCACTAAAATGGCACAGTGTGCTATTTCATGAACCTTGGAAAACTGAAATGTGATATTGTGTTGTCAATATGGAAATTTAAAAATAATGATTGGCAATTATTTTTCAATACCAGATCAAATTACCTTTGCAAATTTAAAAGGGGATGGAAAAGACAATTCTAATGTGGAAACATAGGGTTTGGAATAAAGAATTAAACATAATAAAATTTCAAGCTTCACGAGAAATCAAACACCAACCATAAAAATAATGAAGGAAAGAATATAAATTAAGGGGAATTTAAAAGGCTATGAATGGTAATGTTTCTAACAGGTGAAGGGTCATGCCCTCCTTCTTGCTAACATTTTCAATTTAAAATGCACCCATAAATTCTAAAGAGGGAATGATTGAAGTAGGCAAGGGGGCAGCCAATGGAAACAGGGGGTTGCGAAGGAAAGTAGAATATGCAGAAAACCCTAAGAATTAACTACCATGAGATATATGTCAGAGAGAATTTGAGTAGGGAGAGTGACGCGACATCAAGAATATAGAGTAAATTCATTAATTTTTCCAAGAAATGAATGTTTGTATGTAGGTCGTAGCATAGTGAGAGGTGTTGGATTAATAAGAAACAAGGAAAATGTGTGGAAGCGAGAGAGACGCATGTGAGCGAGATTTATATTGCAATTAAAATGGAGAGTTTGTGCCTCTCAAAGCACAACTATTATGGCTTGAAATCAGCTAGAAGGGACAATGGCAATGGAATGCTAGGTGTAGAAAAGGATGTTGCAAAATTTAAGTGAGGAAAAAGGCAGACCATGCAAGGAGGAAGAGATGGCATAAGGAATGTGTTTTGTATTTCTGCTTTGAACTTGCAATACCCTAGCGGATTCCACGAGTGAAATCAAAACTTATGCAGATTGGAATAATAAAAGGATGGGCCAAGATGTTGGAAATGATTAAGGAAATAATGAAACAAAAATCCAGCACATGAATTCTAATATGATAACATAATAATTAAAGGGGGATTCGATATAATGAAATTTGGAGAATACGGGAGGATGTGACACATAGATGGCAGCAATAGGAGTATGTAAAGAAGGAATATATAGAAAAATAGACGAGATAGAATGGAGTGTGGGTGAGAGAAAATTTGCAAAGGTTGCAATGAATTTGGAAGGAGGCAATGCAAATTAGAGAGATGGTGTAAGAATATAGAGGGTCAATTTGAAGGAGAGATGAAGGATCGAATATAACATAGGAGATGGAGTTGATTGAAGAATTGTAAATGTATATTTTTTTTATGAAATTTGAATAAATAAATCTATTTGATTTGTTTTCAAATTTGAGTGTAATGTTATGTAATCATGCAATCGATTGAAATTGACACATGTAATTGTTGATTTAGAGTTTATCATTTATGGAGTCTTGTGTAATCTAGGTTTTGGGAAATTGGGTGAGAAATGGTATGAGTGAAGTTTTTTCTTCATCAAATGGTATCAGAGCTACATGTTTTGAGTGTTTGGATAGACCGCTAACTATGAGGTAGTTCACACTAGGACCTGCAGGTGGAGAGGGATGTGAGAAGAGGTTTTGGGTGCATAAGCATATTGTTGAATGTGAGGAAGCTTATGATAGAACCTATGGATAGCAGAAGTGTGATTGAGGAGCTCAAAATTATCCTTGCAAGTGTGTGAAGTCTTGAGCAATTGAGGGGTAGAAAGTGCAAGGAATTATTGTGGTAGTGATAGATCTTACAGCAAACGAAGTGGGATCTTTGTGAGGATCGAGGGAAGATTGCAAGCTATGTAACATGGAGGTTGTAAGGGTTGAGTGAAGTTAAGACATACCAGAGGAGAGCATTGAGAGAAGAACAGAAAGTATTTGGCGTAGTAGGTCGGTATTTTCAGTGATGGAGTTCATTGTAGATTGTTCACAATCTTGAAAGGTGATTCTATCACCTAACTCCACCTTTGTGATCCCATGCTCACAAATTTCTCACTCGGCATGTCTGATGTAGAAGAATATAGGTGAATATGCAATCCTATTTCAACCAAAATAATTATTGTTTCAGATAATTGGTAAGATTTCATGAAAAACCTTTTTACATGAAGAATTTTGAATCTATCCTAGAATTGTTGGTAAAAGTTTTGAAGTCAAACTATTAACAATTATAGAGAATTGAGTGTTTTCCGACTTCAGCTGGTGACTTGGAGAAGATTCAAAATTCATAAACCATGAAGTTTGGGATAGAATGGCTTGGAAGTAAGTTATATAATGTTGATATGCACATCTCTACAAAATATTGGAGGAATCTAAGCTCCTCGTAAGAAGTTATATCAAAAGTCAATTTTGAGGTGACAAGATTTTGGTGATTTATTTGAATATGATTTTGACTTCCTTTGAATCAATGTAAGAGACTCCATCTTGCATTGTTCTACGTCTTTCTTGATCACCAAAGAGTACTCCCACTAAAATGGCACTGTGTACTGAAATGTGATCTTGTGTTGTCAATATGAAAATTAAAAAACAATGATTAGCAATTATTTTTAAATACCAACTCAAATTACCTTTGCAGATTTAAAAGGGGATAGAAAAGACAATTCTAATGTGGAAACATAGAGTTTGGAATAAAGAATTAAAGATAATAAAATGTCAGGCTTCATAGAAAACCAAACGCTAACCATAAAAATAATGAAGGAAAGAATATAAATTAAGGGGAATTTAAACGGTTCTGAATGGTAATGTTTCTAATAGGTGAAGGGTTGTGCCCTCCTTCTTGCTGACATTTTCAATTTAAAATGCACCCAAAAATTCTAAAGAGGGTGCGGTTGAAGTAGGAAAGGGGGTGTTCAATGGAGATAGGGGGTTGTGAAGGAAAGTATAATATGTAGAGAACTCCAAGAATTAACTACCCGTGAGATATATGTTAGAGAGAATTTGAGTAGGGAGAGGGATGTGGTATCAAGAATATAGAGTAAATTCATTAATTTTTCCAAGACATTAATTTTTGTATGCAAGTCACAACATAGTGAGAGGCTATGTTGGATTGAGAAGAAACAAGGAAAATGCATGGAAGGGAGAGAGACGCCTATGAGCGGGATTTATGTTGCAATTAAAAATGGAGACTTTGTGCCTCTCAAAGCACAACTATTATGGCTTGAAATCAGCTAGAAGGGATTGTGGCAATGGAATGTTAGGCACAGAAAAGGATGATACGAAATTTAAATGAGGAAAAAGGCAAACCGCACGAGGAAGAGATAACATAAGGAATGTGTTTTGTGTTTTTGCTTTGAACTTTCAATACCCTGGCAGATTCCACAAGTGGAATCAAAACTTATATAAATTGGAATAATAAAAGGATGTGCCAAGATGGTGGAAATGATTAAGGAAACAATGAAACAAAAATCCAGTGCATGAATTCTAATATGATAGTAGAATAATTAAAGGGGGATTCGATATAATGAAATTTGGAGAATAAGGGAGGATGTAATGCGTAGATGGTAGCAACAGGAGTATACAAAGGAGGAATATACAAAAAAACATTGGAGATAGAATGGAGTGTGGGTTAGAGAAAATGTGCAAAGGCTGCAATGAATTCGGAAAGAGGCAGTGCAAATAAGAGACATGGTGTGACAATATAGAGGGTCAGTTTGAAGAAGAGATGAAGAATCAAATAGAACAGAGGGGATGGAGTTGATTGAAGAATTGTAAATGTATTTTTTTTTAATGAAATCTGAATAAATGAATCTATTTGATTTGTTTTCAAATTTGAGTGTAATGTTGTGTAATCATGCAATCTATTAAAATCAACACATGTAATTGTCGATTTAGAGTTTTTCATTTATGGAGTCTTGTGTAATTTGGGTTTTGGGAAATTAGGTGAGAAATGAGATGAGTGAAGTTTTATCTTCACCAAATGGTATCGGAGCTAGAGGTTCTAAGCATGTGGATAGATCGCCGACTATGAGGTAGTTCACACCAGGGCCTGCAAGTGGAGAGGGAAGTGAGAAGAGGTTTTGGGTGCATAAGAAGATTGTCGAACATGAGGCGGCTTATGATAGAACCTATGGATAGTGGAAGAATGATTGAGGAGCTCAAAATTATCATTGCAAGTGTGTGAAGTCCTAAGTGGAACTTGAGGGATGGAAAGTGCAAGGGAATTGTTGTGGTAGTGAAAGATTATAGCAGACGAAGTGGGATCTTTATGAGGATCAAGGTAAGATTGCAAGCTATGCAATGTGTAGGTCGCAAGGGTTGAGTGTAGTGAAGACATGCCAGAGGAGGGCATGGAGAGAAGAAGAGAAAGTATTTAGTGGAGGAGGTCGGGTTTTTCAGTGATGGATTTTGTTGTATATTGTTCATAATTTTGAAGGGTGATTCTATCACCTAACTCCACCTTTGTGAGCCCATGCTCCCAAATTTCTTACCCGATGTGTCTAATGCATAAGCATCCAAGTGAATGGGTAATCCTGCATCAACTAAAAAATTATTGTTTCAGAGAATTGGTAAGATTTCATGAAAAACCTTTTTATGGGTAGAATTTTGACTCTATCTTGGATTTGTTGGAAAAAAATTTGAAGTCAAACTGTTAACGATTTTAGAGAATTGAGTGTTTTCTGACTTCCGCTGGTGACTTGGTGAAGTTTTAAAATTTCATAAACCATGAACTTTGGGACAGAGTGACTTGGCAGGAAGTTAGATAATGTCGATATGCACATCTCTGCAAAATTTTAGAAGAATCCAAGCTCCTCGTAACAAGTTATATCAAAAGTTAGTTTTGAGGTGATAAGATTTTGGTGAGTGTGACCAAATTCATAGTGTGAACTAAATATGCTAGATCCAAATGAAGTTAAGTCCTATTTAATCCCTTGAGCAATGATCCCAATAAGATATTTGAAATTTCAAAGAACAAGAAACCATTAAACTAACATGATATAAACATAAAAACATAATATAAATCTATTCTAAGACCTCGAATCTTATCCTATTGGGGGAGTGGTGTCACATTGATTTGGAATGGCAACTCTTTCCGAATCCCTTGGATAATATGAGCTTGTTTCGATCAATTTTATTGAACAAAATCAACGAAACCGATGAGAGATGAATGAGAAATGATAAGAAACTAGTTTAACATGATGAGATGAGCTCTAAATGCTAATCTATTCTTGATAAATTTGATTCAATTCATGCTAGATGCAAACAAAATCCAAAGATGTAAGCCATTGATGCAAACTATGCTAAAATAAATGCAAACTAAGTTATTATGGAAGCCATTAATGGATGCTTAAGCTAAATGGATGAATATTATACTAAAATGCTATCAAATATCAAATAAGGATACAAATGAGTACGAATTTTAATAGCATAAATTTTTCTATCAAAATATGGATCCATTTCTCTCCAGATTGTGGCCTAATTATAGGAAAGCAAATGAAAAATCAAGGGCTCAGATCGATTTGATCAATCAATGGTTAATAATGAATGAAGGGTGAAACATGGATCAAGGATTCTCATCAATGGATGAGAATCAAAGATCACATGGATCAAAGAAAGCATCAAGGGTTGAGAATTATTTCAACAAACACACTTTGTAACAACTTTGAAAGTTTGTTACAAAGTTTGTTTGAAAGAATATTTCATTTGTTGGAGCCAAATAGGAGAATATTCATTTGGAATATTCCCTATGCGAGCGGATGGGAGGGAAATTAGCAATTTAGTTAATTAAAACTAAATTTGAATGTGCAATATAGAGAATAATATGATATCCATTAAATTATTGATTTATTTAATGAAAAGGAGATGCAAATATGATATTTAATTAAGTTTAAGGTTATTTAATTAAATAAGAGGACTTCGGGTTTAAATTAAATAATTTGATTTATTCAATTTAAACATGATGAAATGTTAGTGTGAGAGGGTGTGAATCAACCCAACTAGGTTAATTAGAACAATAGATGAAAATGAGGCATTAATTAAATAGCTAGGCTAATTTAATCAAACAAGAAAAAAGAGGATGGATTTCAAGATGAAATGATGTTAATATATTGGATTCAAATGTGTAATATCATTCAGGACATTTTTAAGTGTCTACAGTGAGTTATTTGCATATGATTTTGACTTCCTTCGAATCAATATTAGAGACTCCATCTTGCATTGTTCTACTTGTTTCTTGATCACCAAAGATTACTCCCACTGAAATGGCACCGTGTGCTATTTCATGAACCTTGGAAAACTGAAATGTGATCTTGTGTTGTCAATATGGAAATTAAAAAATAATGATTGGTAATTACTTTTCAATACCAACTCAAATTACCTTTGCAGATTTAAAAGGGGATGGAAAAGACAATTTTGATGTGGAAACATAGAGTTTGGAATAAAGCATTAAACATAATAAAATATTAGGCTTCATTGGAAACCAAACACCAACCATAAAAATAATGAAGGAACAATATGAATTAAGTGGAATTTAAAAGGCTATGAATGGTAATGTTTCTAACAGGTGAAGGGTCATGCCCTCCTTCTTGCTAACATTTTCAATTTAAAATGCACCCAGAAATTCTAAAGAGGGAACGATTGAAGCAGGAAAGGGGGCGGCCAATGGAGACAGGGGGTTGTGAAGGAAAGTAGAATATGTAGAAAACCCTAAGAATTAACCGCCCATGAGATATATTTCAGAGAGAATTTGAGTAGGGAGAGGGACGCGGCATCAAGAATATAGAGGAAATTCATTAATTTTTCCAAGACATGAATGTTTGTATGTAGATCGAGCATAGTGAGAGGTTGTGTTGGATTGAGAAGAAACAAGGAAAATGTGTGGAAGGGAGAGAGATGCATGTGAGTGGGATTTATATTGCAATTAAAAATGGAGAGTTCATACCTCTCAAAGCACAACTATTATGAATTGAAATCAGCTAGAAGGGACAGTGGCAATGGAATGTTAAGTGTAGAAAAGGATGTTGCAAAATTTAAGTAAGGAAAAAGGCAGACCATGCAAGGAGGAGGAGATGGCATAAGGAATGTGTTTTGTATTTCTACTTTGAACTTGTAATACCCTAGTAGATTCCACAAGTGGAGTCAAAACTTAAATACAAATTGGAATAATAAAAGGATGTGCCAAGATGGTGAAAATTATTAAGGAAATAATGAAACAAAAATCCAACACATGAATTCTAATATGATAGTAGAATAATTAAAGGGAGATTTGATATAATGAAATTCGGATAATAATGGGGGATGTGATGCATAGATGCCAACAACAAGAGTATGCAAAGGAGGAATATACAAAAAAAATAGAGGAGATAGAACAGAGTGTAGGTCAAATAAAATATGTAGAGGTTGCAATGAATTTGGAAAGAGGTGGTGTAGATAAGAGAGATGTTGTGAGAATATAGAGGGTAAGTTTGAAGGAGAGATGAAGGATATAATAGAACAAAAGAGATGGAGTTGATTAAAGAATTGTAAATGTATTTTTTTTATGAAATTGAATAAATGAATCTGTTTGATTTGTTTTCAAATTTGAGTGTAATGTTGTGTAATTGTGCAATCGATTGAAATCGATAGATGTAATTGTTGATTTAGAGTTTATCATTTATGGAGTCTTGTGTAATCTAGGTTTTGGGAAATTGGGTGAGAAATGGGATGAGTGAAGTTTTGTCTTCATCAAGAGTGGACATATTCATTTAATTATATTTTTCAGTCCTTATGTAAATAAACCTCCTCCTGAACCTATATACTTGGATCAGTGGTTGAGGAGCAAATCTAGTTGGAAGGTATGTTTTGATAGTTATAGTTTTGTTTCACAAACAATATCTTTGATAGTTTTCTGTTATGCATTCATGAATGAGAAATTTGTGAAGATTCCTATTAGATTGTAGAGTTCATTTATATGCAATAAAGATGTTTTAGTCTACTGTTATGGTTAGTTGAATCCAATAGCACATATTTGGTTTCTCTTGTGAGTACAACAGCTTGAGCAAGGGTCGCTCAATCTACGATTCACCCGCCTTCATTTCTGTTGTCATTTTAGATGTTTACATTATTGCATTCATTCCAATATATTCTTCATTACATGCACATGAATGATACTTAGTCTCATGCTTTAAGTTCTATAATTCATCATTGATTCATCCTAAAAAGTGAGTCAAGTAGTTAGAAGTAAGAATCAGAAGTGCTAGTGAAATTGCAAAGTTCAGGTTTAGTAGTTCACCTGGTTACAATGTTAAGCCGAAGGTACCTGTAGCATGAGTACCAGATTAAGTTATTTCCCCTATTTTGTAGTTTATTCTTTAATTTCCTTTTCCAATATTTATTGTTTTCCTACACATGTGTAAACCACCTATAATTGATTATATAGGTTGTGTAGATTTTGTGAATGCACATACAGTGCCAGTATCATCAAGAGATTATGAATCCCTAGTTGATAATTAATGGATTCTTTTGTAAGGGTTCAATGGACTATTCAGTTAAGAACCCTTCCTCTTAACTATGTGTCTAACACCAAGTTGGTTGGACATTAGTGAGGCCTTACAAGAAATACCAATGGAGAAGAGAAAGTCGAGCTTTACAGTGAGTGCTCGATCTTATAGATCCAAGTCAACAAGGTCAGGGCCATCAGTGGGTATGGGTCCATAGCCTCCTTGTGGCCCACCTCCACCACCATCACTAGCAAGGGGGTCAACTCAGTCAAAGGAGGCTAGTACAAGATAGATGCTCACAAGATATTTATCATACCCTAAAGGGGTATCAAATTTTTGGATGCACATGATAGAGACCATTCATGTATTTGTATCATGAAATTTTATTTTAATTTATATATATGAGATCATGATTTTGTGGTGATGATGTATGGATGTATGTTTTATGGTCCTATTATATGATGCATAGTGATGAATTTATGAGTTGTATATTATTATGCAAATGTTTGTGTGGTTTTATTTATATTGACAATCGTTTTATGATACCTAGATGGAAGTCTGTCTGATTTGATAAATGTATAAAATTTATGATTTTTTGTGGTTTGTATATAGCTTTAATGGGTATGTGTAAATTTTGAATGTATGTGGTGTTGACATGTTTATGTGGGTATGTGATGTAAATAGCGACCGATGAAATGTTTTATTTTGTAAATGATTATGGATGGTTACTATGCAAAATGTGAATGGAATATTATATATTTTATTTTATACATTAATGGTGGATATGTAAATGGATGAATTAAATTAGATATGCATTAAAATGAACAAAAATGAATTATGGATATGTATTGATGATGGATATGTAAAATGGATTTAAAATAAATTATGGATATACATTTAATGATGGATGTGTAAAATGGATCTAAATGAATTATGGATATGTATTTAACATGTAAATGAATGATAATGATCCTAATGATGAAAATGTGATATGTGCATGGATGTGATGCATGTAATGTAATGGGTTGGGATAGGTTATTTTGTGTTCACGATACAAGATATACTCAGGTCTAGCTTGGTGAATTCTAGGGTGTATGGTGGGAGGAATAGATCATAGAATAGGGGGAAGGGGAATGTGAAAGGAGGTCATTAGGATGAGGTAAAAATTATGTTGAAAATGTGATGAGCAATTCTAAAATTTCATATAGCGAAGGATATTATACCCCAATGGTATATTTGACCAATGGTGTGAGTGTATCCTTTTCATGGTCTTAGATGCACAAACAAATAATATATTTCCTCAAAACACATAATGTTGTTTACAACCTTAGTGGGTCATGGAGAGTATGGTAACATATACATGAGTTCCTAGTGCACACAAGCAAGTGGCTTGGTGGGTCTATGCGACCAAGAATCCATATTGTATGATACATGCATCCACCTCCACCTAAAGTAGGAAGTAGCATTGGTGGGTCATGTAAAGAAAAATCAAAAACATGCCATATAAAAACAATGATCATGCCCCATTTTCTAACTTATCAAAACACACCAAGATATGAGTAGATCTAGGTGGTCTCAAGTAGGTGACTCCATGGGTTGAAAAAGAAAAACATGCAAATAAAATCATAAACAATGTGAGCACATATTCAACGTATATCTTGCCAAAGGTGAGATGGACAATGATAATGACTATGTCAGGCTTGGGAAGGATTCATCCCTATGATTATAGAGGAGGATTAACATAGATGGTAGGTCAAGAGAAATGGTGACTAATGAACACACTTGTTGATATTGGTCTAATCATGCTTTCATGAAGGTGCATATATGTGTAGATATGTCAGATGTTTGATTTGTTCATTTTTTTTAGTATGCTTGGCGAAGTGGTGGTGAAAGGGTATGCTAACCTTATTAGGGATGGAATGTTTTATTATATGTGGGGATAGTGAAGATGTAATTTTTTATTATGAAAAACTAGGCTTGTGAACTATTCGATGTTTTGGTTGTGTTTCTAATATGTGGTTGTCATTGATGTCAACACTATTAGCATTGTTGCATTAGAAGTTGTATATGTCAAGGATATTGAGAAAATTGTAATAAGAAGTGCTACATGTTGTTAGTAGTGAAGTGGATTTCTTTATGTTGGTGTGTTTAGTACGTTGTTGATCTAAGGTTGTGGATGAAAGGGTTTCTTGTTGAGTATGTCTAGTTTATCCACATTGAATTTCAGAGATCCGCATGAAGATTTGATCGAGTTATGGTGATTTTCATTCTGACAGTTTTTTTGTCGCTTCAGTTAGTGTTCCTAATTGAAGATTCTATGATTTCAGTAAGTTCAGTTGTTGTGGATGCTTCTCTGGTGTTTCATGATGCTTGTGGATGTTTCTAGTTCGTTCTCTATCTTTTTGGCATGTCCACATTGATCGTTGTGCTCGTGATCCAATATTTTCTCTTGTGTGTTCATGTTTTTCATGTTCTTGGCCGACAAGGTGTTGAAGCGTGTTGTGGATCTTTGAGGAGAAATTAATTGAAGTGTTTTCGTGTTGGAGATGTTGTTTTCAGTCTTCAGTATGTTATGGCTGACTTTGGTTGATTCCCATGAATAATATTTATTTATTTTGGGCCGACTGCTTGTAATTATTTTATTATCTTCTTGTGGCCGACTTATAGCGACGTAATTTCTTGTTGCGGATATATAAGAGCGATTGTTTTATCATTTGGAAGTATGCTAGAGGTGCGAATTGTTGGAAATATGTGTCTCAATCTCACAGACTGAAACCTCTGAAAGAGCCAAGTCGGTGTGACATTCCTTATGTCTAGTCAACTGGCAGTTTAGTAACCTTGTGCTTTGTACAGGTCACCGAGACAATGCTTCTGTCTTTCCGATTGGTGTTGTCGATGTGACTTGTGGCGTTCACTATAACCTTCTGCCGAGTGGGTTGGTCTGGCCAACAGGCCATTCTTATTGTATATTGGGGAGACTCTGGGCAACAAGCAGTTTCGGGGAGAGACTTCGGCATTCGGTATGTCTCATACCGACAAGAGAAGTCTTGCCGATAAGTATTCACTTGGAGTCTTCGGGATAACATAGAGGCTTCGCTATGAACTCTTGGCGACATATGTTTGTCTCACCGATGCTCATCAAAATAACATGGAAGCCTCGGTAAGAAGTCTTTCTGACGGTTGGTTCTCTCGCCGATGGGTATGAATATCAGTGTAACCTCCTAGTGATAGCGGTAAGTCTTGCCGACTGTTGGACATTTCGGAATAACATAAAGGCTCGGTGTGATCTCTTGGCGAAGGATGATAGTCTTGCCTATGGAAATGAAAATGTCTATGTGACTTTGGAACTTTGGTATGATGTCTCATCAAAAATGATGGTCTTGCCGAATAGCGATACAAGTGATGATCATCGGTATGAGGTCTTGGCGACAAGGCGAAGTCTAAGCGACAACTTTCTGAACTCGGTGTAACCTCTTGCCAATAGTGATGACTCTTGGCTATATCGACAGTCAGGTCTTGTGGCATCGGGGAGACACGATTAGTGTCTCACCGACATGCGAATACATTGTGAACGCCTTTGATCGATTGGGAGACCATCCTACGTGGTGTGCCTTCGACCAATCAGAGAAGCTGAATGGGAACCGTTGGTAGTTAGTCTATTGTGGAGGTTTTGTGAGGAAGTTAAACAGACAAGGGCAATAGGGATATACTCTGTAGTTGTAGGTGATAAACGGTTGGATTGATAAATGGTTCGATGGTTGCATGAACAGTTGGATGATCAGTTCGATAAGTGATCAGTGCATGTAATTCTAAGAGCATTGAATCTTGAATGTTCTATACAAGGTTGATCATTGTGAATGCTATTGTAAATTGACATCAGAGAGAGTGAAGCTCGTACTCTGTATGTAATTTCATTACTGTAATACAAAGGGGTTTTTCTTGGTGTGGTGGGTTTTTCTCCCGTAAGGGTTTTCCCACGTAAATCTGGTGTTCATCTGTGTATGATTATTTCTCTATTTTTGTTATTGCTTTCAAGTGTATCTTAATTGGACTGTAATTGAAAATTTAAAAGTATCTTTGAATTCTTCCCTAAGTTTTTGACATTAGGAGAGTTGCTTCCGCACCTTAGCTTTCCTTACAAGTGGTATCAGAGTCTGGCCAGTTGTGTTATCCTTGTGGGTACGTTGGGTTTTTTGAGTCATTTTTTGTTCAATGGGAGTCTTGTAGAAGTTTAGTAATTCGAATTACAAGTTAAGATGGCAAGCACATCAGGAAAGATTGAAATTGATAAATTCAATGGCAGCAATTTTGAGTTGTGAAAACTTAAAATGGAAGATATGTTAGTTGATCATGATCTTTGGATTGTTGTGTCTAGAACGAAACCTTCAGGCATGAAGCAAGAAGATTGGGATCTTGCACATAGAAAATCAAAGGGGCTGATAAGGCTCTGTTTAGCAGACTTTGTTTTTCTGAATGTTCATGAAGAAAAGACTGCATCTTCCTTGTGGAAAATACTGGCAGCTATTTATCAGGGCAAGTCCTTGGTGAATAAATTGTTCTTGAGGAAGAAGTTGTACACTTTGAGAATGCAGGAAGGAGGGTTTGTTGCTGATCATTTGAACGCATTCAACATGTTGATTGCACAGTTAACATCTATGGGTGTGAAGATTGATGAAGAGGATCGTTGTATGTTGCTATTATGTTCTTTGCCAGATTCTTGGGATCACTTGGTGATGGCTATTGGGAGTACGACATCCACTTTTAAGATGGAAGATGTTGTTGCTTCTTTGTTATCAGAAGAGATGGGAAGGAAATCTTCTGATATGGTGAAGGAGGCTCTTGTTGTTAGAGGCAGATCGAAAGATAAAGGAAAGAAAAAGGACAAGAAGTCCAAATCGAAATCAGAGGGGAGATCAAAGTCTCCTGGCAAGAAGTCCAAGGTGAAGTGCTGGAATTGTGGGCAACCTGGTCATATTCGAAAGGATTGTAAAGAGGAGAAGAAGAAGAAGAAGAAGAAGTATTCTTCTGGCAATGATTCTTCTCAGAGTGATGCAGACGCTTTCATTGTAGCCTTGGCTACGCAGGCATGAGATGATGTATGGCTGATTTATTTTGGAGCATCTTTCCACATGAAATCTCATAGAGACTGGTTCACGAAGTATGAAAAATACGATGGTGGAAAGGTGTATTTGGAAAGTGATTCATCATTGGAAATAGTTGGTCATGGAAGAGTCAGAATTCAATTCCCTGATGGAAGAGTGAAGGGAATCAATGATGTAATGCATATACCAGGTCTGGCTCAAAACTTACTTTATGTTAGTATGTTGAATGATATTGGAGTGCAAGTCACATTCTCTAGAAATGGTTGCAAGATGACTAGAGGCTCTATGGTGCTAGCAAGGGGTGCTCATAATGGTACCTTGTATCAACTTGATGCACATGTTGTTCAATGCAATAGTGTCTCTGCAAAGTCACAGAAAGCTACTCATGGAGGAAAAGAGGAAAAAAATCTTGATAGTGTAAACTCTATGGAAGTTAAACTTCCAGCAGAAAAGACTATGCTCTGGCATCATAGGCTTGGCCACATTGGTGAGAAAGGTTTAAAAACCTTGAAGAATAAAAACTTGGTTGAGGGGCTTCAAGATTGTAACCTCGAATTCAAGTTTTGTGAACATTTTTTATATAGTAAACAACACCGTGTTTCATTTTATTCTAGTCCTCACAAATCTTCTGGTTTGCTTGATTATATACATTCTGATGTTTTTGGTCCAGTGATTGTTCCTTCTTTGTCTAAGTCAAGGTACTATGTATCGTTCATTGATGATTATTCGAGAAGAACATTTGTTTATTTTTTGAAAAGTAAATCAAAAGTGTTTAGTCGGTTTAAGGAATTTAAGAACCTTATAGAAAATCAGACTGGAAGAAAAATAAAAAATTTAAGGACTGATAATGGTGATGAATTTTGTTCTAATGATTTCAAGAGGTACTGTAAAGATCATGGGATTAAAAGACATAAAACTACACCTTATACTTCGCAGCAAAATGGAGTTGCAAAAAGGTTCAACAGGATAGTGATGGAAAGAACACGAAGTATGCTGAGCAGTGTTGGCTTGGAGGAGAAGTTTTGGGCTGAGGCAGTTGCTACAGCATGTTACTTGATAAACCGTTCTCCTAATTCTACTCTTGTTGAGAAAACACCTTTGGAAGCATGGTCTGGTAAGAAGCCCTCTCTGAGACATATTCGTGTTTTTGGCTGTGAGGCATATGCTCATGTTTCGTATGAGAAAAGATCTAAATTGGAGAACAAGGCTGTCAAATATATTTTTATTGGCTATAGTGCTGGCATAAAAGGATACAAGCTTTGGAATCCTGATACGGAGAAGGTTCTGTACAACAGAAGTGTTATCTTTCGTGAGCTGAAGCCTTCTACCTTGGATCTGCAGTCAAAGACAAAATCAGAAAACAAAAAGGATGTAGTTGAAATTCCTCCGACACCAGATAAAGAGGAATTCAAAATTCAAAATGTACCTGAAACTAAGGAGAGCTCAAGTAGTTCTAAGAGTTCTGATGAAGAAGAACAACCTCAGCCTCAACAAGTGAGGAGTTCAACATGTGAAAGAAAGCAACCTGATAGGTATGGGTTCTCTTTGATAGATTCTACTTGTGCCTATGCTTTAATTTCTAGCATCTGATGAACCTAGGACTGTGAAAAAGGCATTTAGAATGTCTAATTCAAACTCTTGGTTGGAAGCCGTGAATGAAGAAATGACATCATTAGAAAAGAATGATACTTGGAGTTTGGTGCCCTTGCCTAAAGGTAGAAAATTTGTTGGCTACAAATGGGTATTTAAAAAGAAAATAGGTCTGGATGGCAATGTGGAAAAATATAAGGCGAGGTTGGTTGCGAAGGGTTATTCCCAGGTAGAGGGAATTGACTATGGTGAAATTTTTTCTCCTATAGCTAAGCTGACGTCCATTAGATTTCTTTTGTCACTTGCAGCAACATATGACTTAGAGGTCAAACAGATGGATGTGAAGATAGCATTTCTTCATGGTGATCTTGAAGAAGAGATTTATATGTCCCAACCTGAGCACTTTGTGGAAAAAGGTAAAGAAAGATTGGTTTATAAGTTGAATAAATCTTTGTATGGGTTAAAGCAGTCTCCTAGAATGTGGTACCAAAAGTTTGACACTTTTGTTTTGTCATTGGGAGTTGTAAGATCAAAATCTGATCATTGTGTCTATTACAAAGCTGAAAGTGATCAAGTCCTTATTATTGCTTCTATGTTGATGATATGTTGTTCATAGGCAATAGTAAGTTAATGATTTATGATCTTAAGTCTCAGTTGTCTGCAAAGTTCGAAATGAAAGATCTTGGTGCAGCGAGGTATATTCTAAGAATGGAAATAACCAGGGACAGGAAGGATAGAAAAATTTGGCTCAGTCAGAGTAAGTATATTAAGACTGTTCTAGAGAGATTTTGCATGAATGATTGCAAGCAGCTAGTTGTTCCAGTTTTGCAAGGAATGAAGCTATCTGTTGAAGACTGTCCAAAATCTCCTACTGAGATGGAGGACATGACCAGTGTACCTTATGCTAGTGCGGTTGGTAGTCTTATGTATGCAATGGTCTGTACAAGGCCAGACATTTCCCAAGCAGTGGGAGTACTTAGTCGGTTTATGGCTAATCCTGGAAGGACACATTGGGATGTTGTGAAGAGAGTGTTTAGATATTTGAAGGGCACTTCAGAATATGCATTGTGTTACCATGGCAACTTGGTTGAATCACAGAGAACTCTCAGCATTCGAGGCTATGTGGATTCTGATTGGACAGGGGACATTGATAGCAGAAGATCCACCAATAGATATACTTTCATGTTGAATGGTGGTGCAGTTAGTTGGATGAGTAAGCGGTAGGTTGTAGTGACTTTTTCCACTACAGAGGCAGAATACATGGCAGCAACACATGCCTATAAAGAAGTAATCTGGTTAAGACGTTTGTGTTCTAACATTGGTTTTGATGCAGGGAAAATAACTATTTACTGTGACAGTCAAAGTGCTATTTGTTTGGCAAAGAATCCTACTTTCCATGCCAAGACGAAACATATAGATGTACAGTATCATTTTGTACGAGATATGGTGGAGGATGGAAAGGTCTCATTAGAAAAAGTGGATACTCTGGAGAATGTTGCAGATGCATTGACGAAGCTAGTGAGCACAGACAAGTTCAGGTGGTGTGCCAATTCTATGGGCCTCAGTGCCCATGAATGTCAGTAGTTTTGTTGTGCTCTGAAGGTGCATGTGTGATCTTCATCAAGTGGGAGATTGTTGGAAATATGTGTCTCAATCTCACAGGTTGAAACCTCTGAAAGAGCCAAGTCGGTGTGACATTCCTTCTGTCTAGCTGACTAGCAATTTAGTAACCTTGTGCTTTGTACAGGTCGCCGAGACAATGCTTTTTTCTTGCCGACTAGTGTTGTCGCTGTGACTTGTGTCGTTCACTATAACCTTTTGTCGAGTGGGTTGGTCTGGCCGACAGGCCATTCTTATCGTATATCAAGGAGACTCTAGGCGACAAGCAGTTTCGGGGAGAGACTTGGATGTTTGGTATGTCTCATACCGACAAGAGAAGTCTTGCCAATAAGTATTCACTTGGAGTCTTCGGGGTAACACGGAGGCTTTGCTATGAACTCTTGGCGACATATGTTTGTCTCACCGATGCTCATCGAAGTAACATGGAAGCCACGGTAAGAAGTCTTGCCGACGGTTGGTTCTCTCACCGATGGGTATGAATATCGGTGTAACCTCCTGGCGATAGTGGTGAGTCTTGCCGACTATTGAACATTTCAGAATAACATAAAGGCTCGGTGTGATCTCTTAGCGAAGGACGATAGTCTTACCGATGGAAATGAAAATGTCTATGTGACTTTGGAACTTCGGTATGATGTCTCATCGAAAATGATGATCTTTCTGAATAGCGATACAAGTGATGATCATCGGTATGAGGTCTTAGCGATAAGGCGAAGTCTGAGCGACAGCTTTCTGAACTCAGTGTAACCTCTTGCCGATAGTGATGACTCTTGGCTATATCGACAGTCAGGTCTTGTGGCATCAAGGAGACACGATTAGTGTATCACTGACATGTGAATACATTGTGAACGCCTTTGACCAATTGGGAGACCATCCTACGTGGTGTGTCTTCGACCAATCAGAGAAGTCGAATGGGAACCGTTGGCAGTTAGTCTGTTGTGGCAGTTCTGTGAGGAAGCTCAATAGACAAGGGCGACATGGATATACTTTGTAGTTGCAGGTGATAAACGGTTGGATTGATAAATGGTTTGATGGTTGCATGAACAGTTGGATGATCAGTTCGATAAGTGATCAGTGCATGTAATTCTGAGAGCATTGAATCTTGAATGTTCTATACAAGGTTGATCATTGTGAATGTTGTTGTAAATTGACATCAGAGAGAGTGAAGCACGTACTTTGTATGTAATTTCATTACTGTAATACAAAGGGGTTTTTCTTGGTGTGGTGGGTTTTTCTCCCGTAAGGGTTTTCCCACATAAATCTGGTGTTCATCTATGTATGATTATTTCTCTATTTCTGTTATTGCTTTCAAGTGTATCTTAATTGGATTGTAATTGAAAATTTAAAAGTATCTCTACATTCTTCCCTGAGTTTTTGATGTTAGGAGAGTTGCTTCTGCACCTTAGCTTTCCTTACACAAATGTGAAGTGTATGGGTCTTGTGTGCGAATAAAGTTTAGATCATTTGAAGGCAGAGCGGAGAGTGAAGAAGAGTGAAGAAGAGTGAAGTGTTCATGTGCTTAACCAAAACTGTAACCAAGCATTAGCAGATGTTATTTTCTCAGTTCAAATCATGATGGTTTTAATCCAAATCTTTTTGTAAGACAATGTGTCTTCCTTCGACAGTGAGCCTTGTTGTATTTGAGCAGTGAGCTCTAGGCAGTGTGCCTAAATGCATGTGCATTCCCCATTCATATTTCTTTATACTTTTAATAGGGTATAATCTTTTGGATTGACCTCCACTGTGGTTTTTCCCCTAATAGGGTTTCCACATAAAAAATCTTGGTGTTATGTGTGCTTTTGATGTGTTATTCATTTATGCTTTCATGATTAATGATCAAATATGAAATTAAGGTTAATAAGTTGAATAAGTTTGAGATTCAGTGACAAATGATTCACCCCCCCTCTCAATTGTCTGCCCTTGAGTTGCCAATAGTGAACAACCTACCCCAAGAGTACATTCAAGTATTTCTTCTTTTGTCCATCAAGGTAGTAGCACTATGGCATATACGTGGATTAGTCATGCATGTGAGAATGGGATGGTAATTTAATGAGGAGTGAGAATGCGATGGTGGTTTTAGCCTACTTTCTTCAAGAAGGAGGAAGTATGGCAAGGTGGGATCATGGAAGTTGTCTCATCAATCATAAAAATATTAGAGATAATGAGAGTGTATGGGTGGGTTAGGTATGAAAACTATCTAATCGATCATATGATGGAATACGGGGGATGAAAGTAGGGATAAATTTAAGAAAGCCCGCCCCTCAATGAAGGTGTAAAATACTAGTGAATATAGTATACTTCCCGATAAAAAATTAATTTTATTGGCAAAATTTTTTGTTTTTCGGGAAAAAATTAATTGCAATTGGTGAATCTTTTGTAATTGCTAGAAGTCTATGGAAAATCCTGATGAATTGCAATTTCTTTTAAACCAATAAAATATTTTCATTAGTGATTAAAACCTATTTTCAAACCAATAAAATATTTTCATTGGAAAATTAAACATGTTTTCAAACCAACAAGATATTTCTATTGGCGAATTGAAGCTATGCTTAAACAAATAAAATATTTTTGCTAGCGATTCAAAATATTTTCAAACCAAAAAATATTATTTTTGTTGGCGAATTAAACCTTTTTCAAATGAAGAAAAAAATCCATTGGCGAATTAAACATAATCTCAAACCAATAGAAAAATTCATTGCAAAATGAACTGGTATGCCAATAATAAATCATAGTGTGGGTGACGAAAATATCAAATGCTACATATTGTTCTATTCAGGGATAAATTTTCCACACATCCAAATTCCTTCATAAAGTGTCTGGAATGGGGACAAGTGTCAACATATTCATTATGTCTGAAGCTAGATGTCACCGCAAATCAATATAACCCACGACCGTTCGATGAATTTTCAATGGATGGTTGTAGTTGCATTCCTGAAGCAAATGTCTGAAGCACTAGACTTGCGAATTCAAACCTTTGAAATAACACTAGAACCATTATATTTCCAAAAATCAATGGTTGACATTTTATTACTAATTTTATTAATGATTCAAAAATGTTTTCAAACCAAAAAAATTATTTTCATTGGCAAATTATTTTCATCGGTTCCCCACTAGCCCATAAGATAAAAATAATAAAACTAAGAAGCCAGAGGGATAGTGGGCAAGTGACACCTATTCACCCTCATGGTGGGCCCTACCACTGTTCAAAGGTGTCAATGGCTGAATGTGATCGAATCAACGGATAAGATGTGCTCTGACAAATGAATCTCAGTTGTTCCCCGCTAGCCCATGGGGGACCCACTGTCAGATCTAGGCTTGTGGAGGGATAGCAAGCATGAGCCACGTGGCATCACTATCACTACCTGTAAAACTATAAAGGGTATGGGAATATTTGGTGAAATATTTCTCGGCAATTATGAAAGGTTAAAAAATGTGATACTATAAGAACGTATGAGCACATGCAAAATTGTTCATCGAGATGTTCTAATCTCAGTTGTCTATTGCTAAAGGAGGATATACGTTATGGTCACTGGCCTATTAGTTAAAGGGGAAGCAAGTTGATGGTCGTCGGGTTGATCTGGGTTGTTGCCCGCTAGCCCGCGATTGTTGATCAATGGTTGACATTTTATTATTTTTTAAATGATTTAAAGTCATGACTCATTTTTTTTGAAATAATATTGTCACATCAAGTAGTGAATTAAATGTTAAGTGTTGAGTATTTGATGAATCATTTTCTTCGTTCTAACTTCTATATATACTTCACCAACTTGATGTTCTTCATATCATTTATAATATATTTGTCTTTAATTTCTTTCTTTTATATTCTCAATTTAACTATGATATGGATTCTTCATGGCATGTCATGCTACCCAAATGTTTTTGGGAGAAAAGAAGCGACGATGCATACGACAGATGAAATTTGGGTATGGTTTTTACAATTCCTTGTGTGCAGGTTGAGGATGCTATAAGAATAATTGTGGGTAGGGAATGGCTTTAGAACAACCCCCATGCTCTATATTTTGAGGTAGCTTCAGCTTTCTTGTCCAATTGCATGGACGTTTTACTCGATAAATATTTGGTGAAGATGTTGGAAATATGTTATTTGTAGCCTTTCATTTACTCTATTTCTTCATTGGAGTTGGTGATGAGAGCCATTTATGTCCCATTTTATGCCACATTTTAGTCTTTTTCATATGCCTTCAATCCCATTCCCATATTCCATTTCCATATCTTATCATCACATTTTACCATTCTACGTTGTATATGATTAAATATATATATGAGTGATATTTAATATGGTTTTGGGATAAAAATATGGAAAATAATTATTGATTATATTTACTAATAAGTGTTGTCATCTAAAGCCTTGGAAAATGTATCTTGCAGCATAAAAATTTCTTGTCAGACTTCCTGTCAATTTCTTCACAAGAATATAGCTCATGCTTATTAGTGCAGTTTTCTATTCTACATGGTTCACTTCAATTTCACTTGTTTATTCCTCCAGCCACGTGCCACAGTTTGAGACAACTCAACCACCAACTATACAACACCAAATTTCCTCTCCAAATTATTAAATCTGGTGTACCAATAAATTGTCGTGGTTATTTTATGTTATCTTGTTTTGACAGCAAGGCGTGGTTATTATATATTATTAGCAAATCAAGTTAGTAATAGCGTGACCTATCTATTGTTAATAAATCAGTCCAATCTCTTAAGGAAATATTGGCCATGTGGAAATCAAAATTTGTCTTTAACTGGTTGATTTACCTCAGCAGTTGGATTGTAAACAGCAAGACGTGTTTTTATTTGTGCATTGAAACTATATATGCACTCATATGTAATATCCGCAAAGTTAAGAAGAAAGCCAGAAAGAAGAAAATACATTTGAAATAATTTATTGAGAGAAGCGTTTTGAAGTCTCTTTTAGAAATCTTGTGAGTTCTATATCCATCAATTGAATAGGAGGAAGGGTGCCCACTCTTCAATCACCGATGGACTGTAAATATTTTATTTTCTGCAGAGTGTTATTGCATGTTATAATTTTAGCTGATTACATTTGTAGAGTATAATTTTGAGTGTTATAATTTTAGTTAATTATTATATTTTTGTATATTAATGACCTGCATTTTATTTCCCTGCTACAGAATTAATCTCTTTGTCTTTTGTTTTGATATTTGTTGATTAATTTGTTGTTTTAGAATTTAAATAGCTTTTGTCGCTAGGAAGTGACAGTTCTTGTCGCTAGAATTAGTTTGATTTACTGAAGGGTTATTTTCATAGGCTGCATTCATAACCATTCATCTCACGACTCTTAGCCCTTGTTCAAATTGTCGCAATACCTTTCACAAGCTTATGATCCTCAGATTGATATGTATAGACCAACTGAAATTCATTATTAAACATTGAATCTATTTCACTCTTCGCCCCAATTTTGGCGTATCAGTTGGCATTGTAGCATTACAATTTTGTAAGGTTCCAAAAAGTGGAATTGCATGCTTCTACAATGCAGGCTCTTGCCTTGGTTAATATGAGAGTGTTCTGTTGTGTGATATGAAAAATGAGTCATTAAAGAGTCTGGAGTTTTGGAGGAAGGTTTTGGGTGATTCACTTTTCTTCTCTATTATTACTTTGTTAAATTTGATTCACCTTCTACTCAAACACCCAATTGAGGGCCTCAGCTATTGTTACAAAAAAAAATAGTAATGAATTGTGTCTATATTTTATTGTACAGCGTAACAGTTCTTGTAATATGTATTTTGTGACTGGTTTTTTGTCACGGTTAGTGGTTTTTTGGCCAGGCTTGCTATGTAGTATGTACTTGAGCCTTTAGCTACTTAAATTAAAATAATTTTCGTGGCTCCATTCTTGTAAATCCTTTTTTATTTGTTTAATATAAAAATATGGCTTTTAAAACTAATAGTAATTATCAACATATAGTTTTGATCATAAGTG
Source organism: Sequoia sempervirens (assembly GCA_007258455.2). Taxonomy (NCBI): domain Eukaryota; kingdom Viridiplantae; phylum Streptophyta; class Pinopsida; order Cupressales; family Cupressaceae; genus Sequoia; species Sequoia sempervirens. The sequence goes on from VDFB02281492.1 coordinate 544,815,812, forward strand.
AGAAAAATTTATTGTGACTTATTAGTGGACATTGATAATGATTAAGGTATAGTTCTAATCATAAGTGAGCCAAATTTATTGTGACTTATTAGTGGACATTGATAATGATTAAGGTAAAAAAAGCCATTTAATTCTCTCTTTTCAATGCCTCGAAGTACTCTACCTTTCATTTAATTCTCAATCTTTTTGAAGAAAGTGTGGTTGTGGTACCATGGATTAATGCCATATGTACATCCGAAGTGATTGATTGGATAGCTTGATATTGAAAACTACACAACGTACTATAGATGATAATGTCATTAATCCAGTGATCAATTGAAACAAGATTTGTAATGATTTCATATCATTTGAGTGGTGATTTTGATAGCTTTTCAGCTTGAGGTATAGTTTGCATGTAGCCAAACGTCAATTAAATTATACATTTTAATTGTAAATGTAAGGCTTAAGTTACATGAATTTATTAAGTTGGTTTTTTGGTTTGCACGATTATCATTATACCCAACCTCACATGACTCACAAGTAAACAAGGATCAGGCTAGTAGTGGCACTGGTGACCCATTAATAGGGATAGTGAACACAACTAAAATCATTCATTGAAGGCTAAAGGCTTTACTATTGAGTGCAAGGTTCTAAATTTTCATAAGGGTTTTCATTTTGTAAGGTTAATAAGGAAGAAGATAATGTGGTATTATTGGGGATATTCTAAATTCTCCTACCTCCAGTTATATAGTTATAGAGTAAAATACTAATTTCCTTCAAGTTCAGAATGGATGGGATCAAAAATAATTTGATCTGGTTGACCTGACTTCTAAGACAGGTTTTGAACAAGGATGAGGAGCTTTGATGGAGATAAGTGTTATCCCAATGCATGGAAGCTACGTGCAAAATATGGGAGCAGATTTACTACCCCTCATCTTCTGCATGACTTTGGTTCTCAAAGAGGATAATTAAATTTTGTATCTTCACAACTCCCATTTCCCTAGCATGGCTGGCCAAGCAAGCCCCATGCATTTATTTTTAGAGCCACATTTGTATTACGTTGTCACCAACAGAAGCTTGGAATCAATTTGTAATCCATTGTCACGAGTAGCAGCTTGGAATGAATTGTGTCTATGTAAAGTGACATATGTCATTTATACAAAATAGGATCTTGCATGCTCTACTCATCTTTAAAAAGATATGTAATAATGTAACATTGTAATTCAATTGTAATAAAATAAATGGTTGTGTTATTCTTTGTTATTCATTTACAATAAAGAATTATTTTCCGAGTTCAGTGTCTATGACTCTATTCAAATCATTTTTTTTTCCTTTAATAAATTAAGTATTATCTATTTATGAAATATTTGCATGCAGAGTTAAGACATAAAGCAATACAAATGAAAAAAAGAAAGTTGCCATCAAATTGACAAAAAAAATTATAAACACTATAAATTGTCACTCTTGCTAGGGTTTATCGAAATGTTATTGATTTCTAATTTGTCATTGTCATGTTGACCTTCTCCCCCAATTCCCGGTATCATTATTCATTTTATTAAGTCCTTTGCAACGTTAAGTTACTGACCCCTTGGCCTTGATGTCAATCCTAGCGTACTAAAGTTTAAAACAACTTTAAAACACATGTTTATTGTTTATATCATAAATTACTCAACCGTTTGATGAACATTTGATGGATGGTTGTAGTTGCATTCCAGAATAAAATGCAAAGAGCGCTAGGCTTGTGAAATTAAACCTTTGGAATCACCCTATAACCATTATATTTATAAAGATCGACAGTTTAGAATTTTCTATCAATGCAAGACAACCATGTACTAATTGTGTAGTCCGGAAGCAACACATTGACGTTTCATTCACTTTAATGTTCAAAAAAAAAGCAAACTTTCTACTGCTAAGTGATTTTATTTTTAAGTGAGAGGGTCAACACACGGGGAGATTTTAGATTGCCCATTATAGTGCACCAGGGAGATTCTAGATTCCATGCCTGTCAGTATTAATCTTTTCAAGAATCAAAATCTGGGTAAGTGAAAGACAAAATTCCTACGGCTACATTTCATTGTTTCTTAAAATCTTATTTTTTCAAACTAAGAATTAAGAAAAATTAAGGAAGACTAAGAGGGAATTCACAATTTCACATTGTATAAGCATGTCTACCACCAGTACCACTAGAGAAAAATCAGATAAAAAAATACATTATGTTCGATTGCTTAAAACCCTAGGTTTCACTAATGAATACCATGATATTTATGATACTAAAATCTATGGTAGGCATGCCTCAGAACTTAGATTTTCATCTGAGAATAATGTTGCAAAGCAAATGCAAGTTAATAGTTATAGTGCACCATGGGTAATTGGATTAGGGTGCATGATGTTACAAGAGGTATTCCCTTGCCCAGAATTTATCATGGTCTAAGCTCAAAATTATGATGATAACAAAAGAGCAATTGTTAATAAAGATAGCAAAGAAGAATTTTTATCCATTAATGTAGAAGAACTTGGAAAAGTGTTTGGGTTTACAACCGAAGAATTTGGAAACGTCCACATTGACCTAGAAAATCTTGCTAGTGATTATGAAGCAGTGGATGAAAGGGAGAAAAATTCTTTTATAAATAAAATAGTTCAAGATAACATACAAGTTAGAAACAAATTGAAACATAATCATAAGACTCCTTATAATTTTGATATTTTTAGGCCATGGGTTTAGGATACTATTTCCATGCTAGCATTTTTCCTCAGATTGGATAGCAATTGGGAAGTGGGTGTAAGCCTCCTTGAAATGGTATATAATATCCATTTTTCTTTTCCATCTCAACCTATCAAATATAACTTTATTGAGCACATTGTAGAATCCATGCATGGACAATTTTTAATGATTAAAGGAGGTGCACACTCAAATTCCACTAAGACATTTAGGTTCACAACCTACTTGTGCTATTTTTTTCTATTCAAATTTAGTGGAATGTTTCAAACCAACAAGCTTTAGATTCAGCCCTATAGTAATGTTGAGGAAAATAAAATCGCTCCAGTATATGATTGGACCACTAAGTTAAGGATGCATGATTCTCGAAGGAACTACAATCATTTTCTAGACTACTTTTTGGCTCCATTGCATCAATAAATTACAAATACTCCAATGCCTAGATTGCCAATGTCATGTAAAATTGCATTCAAATAGAAAAAGAAATACAATTGGCTAATTGGTACTTAATGGAAAAATATACTATGCTAATATTTTATGGATCGGGAGTAGAGCCATACAAACTCCTAATACATGTGACAGAAAGGGTTTTTGCATTGGAATATGTAAGGCAGATGCAGAGTACTGATGAACTACACTTTGCTGGTCAGCAAAAGAAGACCTTATTTCCTTCTTTACCTTTTTCATGTGGAGGGTTCACATTCGAGAGAAAAGCATTTAGTGTGGCACATGATCTTTTGAATTTTTTTAATTTTGATTCTATCTGTCTCTGGCAGTATGATCCATGTGACACCATTAAATCAAAGATTGTGGCAAATAGGAATGTTGCAAGTAGAATTCAACATTAAAGTAAACCCTTTCTTGAAAACTTGAGAAAAAAGGATTCTTGGGATGAGGTCAAAATAGCAATGGAGAAAAGTGTTACTGAGAAAGGTATTTCTTTTGAACAATTGTCAGCAGAAATTATGGCATTGCACTGAAAGACGATCAGGAGGTACAACATTTTTTATGAAAAAAGTGATAAACCATCTAGTAGAGTAAAAATTGCATATTCTCTAGATAAGGAAGTTACAAATAAAAATTGGTCATGATCAAAGAACTCTTGCAAACTTTGGAGATAATGAAGAAGATAGTGAGTTTAGCAAATTGTGGAACATAGAGCATCCCAATGATGGTGAAGATCAATAAATTGATGATGAATCTAATGGTGATAGGGAAGAACAAAGCTATGTCAAACCTGGTTTAAGTGAGGCCACAAAAGAAGCATATACTTCAGGAGCATCCATAGTTGAAAAAATGGGTTATGAAGGTGGTGGTTTGGAGTCCCAAGGACAACGCATTTGTACAGTAATAGATGTAGACCATAGAAAACCTATTGATAAGAAAGGCCTTGGAACTAATAAAGTATACCAAGGGAATACAAGTACAGATGAAACAATTCGTTTTGTTAGAGCTTCAAATCCTAATCATCAAGGTCAAATACAATCACAACTTAGACATGCCCATGGTGGAGAACCTAGTGCAACTACCACTGCCACTAGTGGCGATGGTATGGGTAGTATTACTAGTAGTGGTCAACATGTGCTACAACAAAAAATTACACACAAGAGGACAACAATACAAGATACCACACAAACACCAAGTGATCAAGGCACATAGAAGAGGTAAAGGATTTTGACAGTTCCAAGTCCAACAGCAACTACCATTTCCACCACAAAGGGGTTATCTCTAGGCACTCCCAGTCCCACAATTAGTGTAGCTGCAACAACATTAGCAACTACAAGTACTCCTATTCCTTCTCCATTCAAGCATTCCATTATTCCTGTGTCCCTAGGTTTTGAGTACATTGAAGAGTTTAAAAAGAAATCAGAATTGTATAAAAAAGAAAAGAAGCAACTGATGAAGAGTGTGTTTGTTGTAACTTCAAAGCCTACAACAACCATGGTATTACCCACATTTGATGCAAATAAATAAATCATGGATTACACAATTGTTGTTCCCACAGTTCAAAATAAACCAGCAAATCAGATGGATTGATCAGAATTTTAGGTGAGTAGTTTACAATTGGATTTTTTTGGACTCAAAAATATATACCAACAAGATTAATGTATCAAAGAAGAACAATGAATTGGTGTACACATCATTGCTAAAGCGAGAGAGAGAGAGAGAGAGAGAGAGAGAGAGAGAGAGAGAGAGAGAGAGAGAGAGAGAGAAAGGTTATAGACTCAAATAAAAAAGTTAGAGGTAGACCTAGAAAATGAGAAAGTAAAGAGGAAAGCAACAGATAACAAGAGCAATGAATTAGAAAAAAGAATAAAAAAATTTATCTCTACATCAACAAGCAAATAAGATAAAAAAAAATGAGAGAGAAGTGAATGAACTAAAGCAAAGGTTAGATGAGAGAAAAAAGAAATATGATGAAGAAAAATCCACTTCAGAAAAAATTAATACAAAGCGTTGGGAAAGGAAATGAACAGTAGGAACAAAAATTGGAGAAAGAGAGAAAAAGAAATGAAAGATTGGCTGTAGAGCTAATGGAAGCAAAAAATGAAATTATCTCTTGTCAAAATAAGTTAACTACATTTTATAGAGAAACAATGAGGCATATGAAACAAAAGATCTAGGATGAAATAATGTAGAGGATTGATCATTTGTGTGAATTTTTGCAATTGATTGATGCATCTTACAACAGTGGGGAGGCAGGGAACAACCCAGATCAAATCTGGCTCCTTCAATCTGCAAGCCTCTTACCTTTTACATTGTCCGCCTAAGTACATAACCTTTAGAATTAATGGATGGCCATGATCATAAAATATTAGCGAGCAATTTTTCATGTGCCTACTAACCCCTCTAGTAACACGTTATTTAACTCTTCAATACTTGTCGAGAAATATTTCACCAAATATTTCTATGTCTTCAATAGTCTAGCGAACAGTGGCGATAGTGCCACGTGGTCCCCCCTGCTTCCCCTCTGAGAGACGGGAGTTGAAGGTGGGTCCCCCACGGGCTAGCGAGGGACAACTAATATTTTTTTGTCAAAAACTATAATAACCATTGATTAGATCACTTTTATCCATTAGTACCTTCAAGCAGTAGTAGGACCCGCAAAAAGGGTGGCCAGGTGTCGCCTTCCCACTATCCTGCCAGCTCCTTAATTTGATTATTTTAATCTCATGTGATGGAGGGGAACCAATAGAAAGTAGTCAATGGGACCCGCAAAGCATAAAAAAGGATGAAAAATAAGCATGTGCACTTATTACATGACTTAAAAGGGGTTGCCTACCTAGGTTTATAACATAAAAGACATTGAGCGAATATTAAAACTGAGACTTAGGGAAAGAACAAGAATTAAGATAATTTTATGACCCACATAAGATAAGGTATAAGGATTTTACGGGTAGCAGCCAAAAACATTAGGCTTAAGAGGCCAATGAGTAAACAGACACAAAGGCATAAGATATGACTTAAGAGATTGGGAATGGGTAAAACTTGGTCAACTGTGAAATAGAATGTAGGCAAAAGGAAAAGACTCTTGGGGTTTTTGAGAGGGTTTAGAACACACATAAACCCTAGAACATGAGAATGACTATAACCCTAAGCCTTATGACCACTAATATAGAAACAACAATATATGACTGAAAAAACTACTAAAAACTACTTATAAATGATTGAACATGGTCACATGACCATTAGTAGTTTATTTCCAGTCATTTATAACGTGACCAAATTGATGACTAAACCATTTTTATTCATTTATTGGTTATTTTGATTGATCGATTTGGTAGTATATTTAGTCGTTGATTTAGTCATTGATTGTTGTAATCTGGTCACTTATTTAGTTATTTTTTATTCACTAATATATTTAGTCGTTGATTTAGTCTTCCAGAAGAGGCTAAGCATATTGGAAAACTGCTTTTAGAGAGCCTAGGTCTGCTCATTCTTGATGAAGGTCATTAAGCTCAAAATAGAAAATAAAAGATATAGAATTCATGCAAAAAGGTTAATTCAAAATTGTGCATTATACTTTCAGGAACTCTTTTCCAAAATAACTTCAAAGAGCTTTCCAACACATTGTATCTGGTAAGGCCAATTTTTTTCAATTATTGCTTGGGTAAAAACTTGAAGCTATCCTCGACACTTGGTAAAGTTATGGCTAAAAGCAAGATCTACAAGCTAAGGAAGTTCTACATGGATGAAATTGGGAATAAGATTCAAAATGGAAAAGAGAGTGGAAAAGTAGAATTTAATAAAACTCTTGCAAAGTTCAGGTTAATGACTGATGCTTTTGTTCATTGTTATGATGGGAATATTTTGAAAAATCTTCCCAGAATAAAGGATTTTACTATGATTTTGAGAGCATCTTCTATGTAGCAGGTTGTCTTAGATCAAATAAACGAAGCAAACAATTGTGAAAGAACCAGTAATTTTGAATTTGAAACAATGGTGTCTTATGTATAGACTCCACCTGTGATTTGCTCCTAGAATAAGGTATAGCAATTTTGAATTAGAAATAATGGTATATGAACAACTATTTAGCCTATTTGTTATGCTACAACAATTAACTATAGGTTAGAACATAACCATATCAGCATAAAATAGTAGGTGCAATTCACCTCAAACTTTGCTACGATAATTGATTTGTAAGGAAGTTTGCACTCCATATCTCGTCATTGCATGACTCCCACTTTTGATTTGAGTATGACAATACCTGAGCTTCTGGTGTTTCTAGACAAAACCTATAGTGGAAAAGTGTAGTCTCCATCTGAAGAAACCATCTTCGGAGCTCTTCCCTGAAATGAGGGTTGAAAATATTAGAAGAAAAGCAATACCATGATTCTAAAGTAACAATTTGTATCAAGCCAAATGTCAAAAAGTATAATTAAAAAGACAAATCCTTGCAATTGGACCTCAAATTGGACCAAGCAGATTTATGATTTTATCTTTAGAATGTAGGAAATTTCTCTATCGGAGCTTCATGACCTTAAATTGGACCAACAGATTTATGATTTTATCTTTAGAATGTAGGAACTTTCTTTGTTCAATATTCACGACCTCAAATTGGATCTCCAGTTGGACCAACAGATTTATGATTTTATCTTTAGAATGTAGGAACTTTCTCTATTCAATATTCACAACCTCAAATTGGATTTGAAATTGGACCAGCAGATTTATGATTTTCTCTGTCCATCGATGTTTGTATTCCTATACTTAGGTTCTACTTTCGAGCGAAAACACCCGAAAGTGTTTCAGACTGGCTCAAGGTACTCTCCAACCTAGTTATGTCACTGATAGCAATCCAAGTTTTCCTGAACAGTCCATACCCAAATTTTGCATCACAATCTATTCTTCATGCACATAAAAATGCCACATATTAACCCCTTCTAAATAAAACATTTAATCACCATAAAACCATAATTAATAAATCATTTCAGTTACAAAAAGAATCTGATGCCATTTACTATCAAAACAAAATTTGTATAAATCACAAAAAATCCATGAAGCCTCCTAAATGTAGCTTAAATCAAGTTTACAGGATGGGTTTCAGTATAAGAAGCTTTCTGCTACAGCTCTTAATGAATGTATTATAAGTAGAAAACAAAATTCTTCACACTCAAAGTAATGCAGTCAAACATTTATTTCAAAAGTATGTTAGCAGGAGTTAACTAAAAATAGAATGATTTTTTGCTTGGTTTCTTTTATCAAAATGCCATGTGGAAATGGAATAATCACTAAGAAACCTTAAAAATAAAAAATGAAGTAAAGGTTCAAGAAAGGAAATTCCAATGTACTATTGTGTAATGGTGACAAAGGCACTTATATGAGTATGACCTACATTCAAATCCCTACCATTGAATTGCCATCCATCCAAAGAGAAAATAAGCATTGTAAAGATTTCAGCAATATAAGTTCAAAGGGTTATGTTGTAACGATAATGGAATCACCATAAGAGCACAACCGAGGAAAAAATTCTTGTGACTGTAATTATGTGATCCATAACTTTATTGGTCATGTGGCATAGTTGTGCTATAACAAATACAGGATGCATTCACGTGTGACCCAAGTTTAATGTGGCTATGTTGTGACAGAAATGGAGGCACTCATATGAGCAAAATTCATGTACAAATTAATCACTATCATCACAATTTGGTGTCAATCATCATTGGGTGCATTCAGGTTGACTCAATTTTAACAAGTTACAATGTAATGATAGCATGATCCAAGAGTGATTACCTCTTGCTGCAATAAAGAGGTTATAACTCTAGTTGATATGTAGAATGGTTGTGTTATATCAATTATGTAGTGTATTCAAGAACAACCCATGTTTAATGGGCTATTCTAGAGATTGATCAAGATTTTCTAAACCTTATGAATGTTAGAAATGTACAGCTCAAACTACATACCAAGTTTGTTACATA
>VDFB02281492.1:544825022-544932757 GCA_007258455.2 Sequoia sempervirens
CTATGTATCGTTCATTGATGATTATTCGAGAAGAACATTTGTTTATTTTTTGAAAAGTAAATCAAAAGTGTTTAGTCGGTTTAAGGAATTTAAGAACCTTATAGAAAATCAGACTGGAAGAAAAATAAAAAATTTAAGGACTGATAATGGTGATGAATTTTGTTCTAATGATTTCAAGAGGTACTGTAAAGATCATGGGATTAAAAGACATAAAACTACACCTTATACTTCGCAGCAAAATGGAGTTGCAAAAAGGTTCAACAGGATAGTGATGGAAAGAACACGAAGTATGCTGAGCAGTGTTGGCTTGGAGGAGAAGTTTTGGGCTGAGGCAGTTGCTACAGCATGTTACTTGATAAACCGTTCTCCTAATTCTACTCTTGTTGAGAAAACACCTTTGGAAGCATGGTCTGGTAAGAAGCCCTCTCTGAGACATATTCGTGTTTTTGGCTGTGAGGCATATGCTCATGTTTCGTATGAGAAAAGATCTAAATTGGAGAACAAGGCTGTCAAATATATTTTTATTGGCTATAGTGCTGGCATAAAAGGATACAAGCTTTGGAATCCTGATACGGAGAAGGTTCTGTACAACAGAAGTGTTATCTTTCGTGAGCTGAAGCCTTCTACCTTGGATCTGCAGTCAAAGACAAAATCAGAAAACAAAAAGGATGTAGTTGAAATTCCTCCGACACCAGATAAAGAGGAATTCAAAATTCAAAATGTACCTGAAACTAAGGAGAGCTCAAGTAGTTCTAAGAGTTCTGATGAAGAAGAACAACCTCAGCCTCAACAAGTGAGGAGTTCAACATGTGAAAGAAAGCAACCTGATAGGTATGGGTTCTCTTTGATAGATTCTACTTGTGCCTATGCTTTAATTTCTAGCATCTGATGAACCTAGGACTGTGAAAAAGGCATTTAGAATGTCTAATTCAAACTCTTGGTTGGAAGCCGTGAATGAAGAAATGACATCATTAGAAAAGAATGATACTTGGAGTTTGGTGCCCTTGCCTAAAGGTAGAAAATTTGTTGGCTACAAATGGGTATTTAAAAAGAAAATAGGTCTGGATGGCAATGTGGAAAAATATAAGGCGAGGTTGGTTGCGAAGGGTTATTCCCAGGTAGAGGGAATTGACTATGGTGAAATTTTTTCTCCTATAGCTAAGCTGACGTCCATTAGATTTCTTTTGTCACTTGCAGCAACATATGACTTAGAGGTCAAACAGATGGATGTGAAGATAGCATTTCTTCATGGTGATCTTGAAGAAGAGATTTATATGTCCCAACCTGAGCACTTTGTGGAAAAAGGTAAAGAAAGATTGGTTTATAAGTTGAATAAATCTTTGTATGGGTTAAAGCAGTCTCCTAGAATGTGGTACCAAAAGTTTGACACTTTTGTTTTGTCATTGGGAGTTGTAAGATCAAAATCTGATCATTGTGTCTATTACAAAGCTGAAAGTGATCAAGTCCTTATTATTGCTTCTATGTTGATGATATGTTGTTCATAGGCAATAGTAAGTTAATGATTTATGATCTTAAGTCTCAGTTGTCTGCAAAGTTCGAAATGAAAGATCTTGGTGCAGCGAGGTATATTCTAAGAATGGAAATAACCAGGGACAGGAAGGATAGAAAAATTTGGCTCAGTCAGAGTAAGTATATTAAGACTGTTCTAGAGAGATTTTGCATGAATGATTTGCAAGCGCCTAGTTGTCTTAGCTTTAAAAGGAATGAAGCTATCTGCTGAAGATCGTCCAAAATCTCCCAACAGATGGAGGACATGACCGTACCTTATGCTAGTGCGTTGGTAGTCTTATAGATGCAATGGTCTCCGGCATAAGGCCGCATACATTTCCCTGCCAGCAAGGGGAGCATGACGGGTTTATGGCTAATCCCGAAGGACAGACATTGGGATGTTGTGAAGAGAGGTGTTTAGATACTTGAAGGGCACTTCGTATCATGCATTGTGTTACCATGGCAACTTGTTGAATCACGGTGAACTCAAAGATCTCGAGGCTATGTGGATTCCGGATCGGGATTGTGGGACATTGATAGCGTAAGATCCACCGGTCAGATATACTTTCTTACGTTGAATGGTGGTGCGTTAGCTGGATTATAAGCCGTAGGTTGTAGTGACTTTTTCCACTGCAGGCAGAATACATGCAAGAACATACGCCTATAAAGAAGTAATCTGGTTAAAAAATTTGTGTTCTAACATTGGTTTTGCTTCAGGGAAAATAACAATTTAGTGTGACAATCAGAGTGCTATTTGTTAGGTAAAGAATCCTACTTTCCATGCTAGGATGAAACATATAGATGGCCAAAGATCATTTTGAAAATGCAGATATGGTGGAGGATGGAAAGGTCTCATTAGAAAGTGGATACTCCGAGAATGTTGCATGCATTGACGGCTTAAAGGAGCAATGCCGCATAGTTCGTGGTGTGCCACCCTATGCAAATCTGCCCAGAAATGTCGGGTAGTTTTGTTGTGCCTAAGGCGCATGTGTGATCTTCATCAAGTGGAGATTGTTGGAAATATGTGTCTCAATCTCACAGGTTGAAACCTCTGAAAGAGCCAAGTCGGTGTGACATTCCTTCTGTCTAGCTGACTAGCAATTTAGTAACCTTGTGCTTTGTACAGGTCGCCGAGACAATGCTTTTTTCTTGCCGACTAGTGTTGTCGCTGTGACTTGTGTCGTTCACTATAACCTTTTGTCGAGTGGGTTGGTCTGGCCGACAGGCCATTCTTATCGTATATCAAGGAGACTCTAGGCGACAAGCAGTTTCGGGGAGAGACTTGGATGTTTGGTATGTCTCATACCGACAAGAGAAGTCTTGCCAATAAGTATTCACTTGGAGTCTTCGGGGTAACACGGAGGCTTTGCTATGAACTCTTGGCGACATATGTTTGTCTCACCGATGCTCATCGAAGTAACATGGAAGCCACGGTAAGAAGTCTTGCCGACGGTTGGTTCTCTCACCGATGGGTATGAATATCGGTGTAACCTCCTGGCGATAGTGGTGAGTCTTGCCGACTATTGAACATTTCAGAATAACATAAAGGCTCGGTGTGATCTCTTAGCGAAGGACGATAGTCTTACCGATGGAAATGAAAATGTCTATGTGACTTTGGAACTTCGGTATGATGTCTCATCGAAAATGATGATCTTTCTGAATAGCGATACAAGTGATGATCATCGGTATGAGGTCTTAGCGATAAGGCGAAGTCTGAGCGACAGCTTTCTGAACTCAGTGTAACCTCTTGCCGATAGTGATGACTCTTGGCTATATCGACAGTCAGGTCTTGTGGCATCAAGGAGACACGATTAGTGTATCACTGACATGTGAATACATTGTGAACGCCTTTGACCAATTGGGAGACCATCCTACGTGGTGTGTCTTCGACCAATCAGAGAAGTCGAATGGGAACCGTTGGCAGTTAGTCTGTTGTGGCAGTTCTGTGAGGAAGCTCAATAGACAAGGGCGACATGGATATACTTTGTAGTTGCAGGTGATAAACGGTTGGATTGATAAATGGTTTGATGGTTGCATGAACAGTTGGATGATCAGTTCGATAAGTGATCAGTGCATGTAATTCTGAGAGCATTGAATCTTGAATGTTCTATACAAGGTTGATCATTGTGAATGTTGTTGTAAATTGACATCAGAGAGAGTGAAGCACGTACTTTGTATGTAATTTCATTACTGTAATACAAAGGGGTTTTTCTTGGTGTGGTGGGTTTTTCTCCCGTAAGGGTTTTCCCACATAAATCTGGTGTTCATCTATGTATGATTATTTCTCTATTTCTGTTATTGCTTTCAAGTGTATCTTAATTGGATTGTAATTGAAAATTTAAAAGTATCTCTACATTCTTCCCTGAGTTTTTGATGTTAGGAGAGTTGCTTCTGCACCTTAGCTTTCCTTACACAAATGTGAAGTGTATGGGTCTTGTGTGCGAATAAAGTTTAGATCATTTGAAGGCAGAGCGGAGAGTGAAGAAGAGTGAAGAAGAGTGAAGTGTTCATGTGCTTAACCAAAACTGTAACCAAGCATTAGCAGATGTTATTTTCTCAGTTCAAATCATGATGGTTTTAATCCAAATCTTTTTGTAAGACAATGTGTCTTCCTTCGACAGTGAGCCTTGTTGTATTTGAGCAGTGAGCTCTAGGCAGTGTGCCTAAATGCATGTGCATTCCCCATTCATATTTCTTTATACTTTTAATAGGGTATAATCTTTTGGATTGACCTCCACTGTGGTTTTTCCCCTAATAGGGTTTCCACATAAAAAATCTTGGTGTTATGTGTGCTTTTGATGTGTTATTCATTTATGCTTTCATGATTAATGATCAAATATGAAATTAAGGTTAATAAGTTGAATAAGTTTGAGATTCAGTGACAAATGATTCACCCCCCCTCTCAATTGTCTGCCCTTGAGTTGCCAATAGTGAACAACCTACCCCAAGAGTACATTCAAGTATTTCTTCTTTTGTCCATCAAGGTAGTAGCACTATGGCATATACGTGGATTAGTCATGCATGTGAGAATGGGATGGTAATTTAATGAGGAGTGAGAATGCGATGGTGGTTTTAGCCTACTTTCTTCAAGAAGGAGGAAGTATGGCAAGGTGGGATCATGGAAGTTGTCTCATCAATCATAAAAATATTAGAGATAATGAGAGTGTATGGGTGGGTTAGGTATGAAAACTATCTAATCGATCATATGATGGAATACGGGGGATGAAAGTAGGGATAAATTTAAGAAAGCCCGCCCCTCAATGAAGGTGTAAAATACTAGTGAATATAGTATACTTCCCGATAAAAAATTAATTTTATTGGCAAAATTTTTTGTTTTTCGGGAAAAAATTAATTGCAATTGGTGAATCTTTTGTAATTGCTAGAAGTCTATGGAAAATCCTGATGAATTGCAATTTCTTTTAAACCAATAAAATATTTTCATTAGTGATTAAAACCTATTTTCAAACCAATAAAATATTTTCATTGGAAAATTAAACATGTTTTCAAACCAACAAGATATTTCTATTGGCGAATTGAAGCTATGCTTAAACAAATAAAATATTTTTGCTAGCGATTCAAAATATTTTCAAACCAAAAAATATTATTTTTGTTGGCGAATTAAACCTTTTTCAAATGAAGAAAAAAATCCATTGGCGAATTAAACATAATCTCAAACCAATAGAAAAATTCATTGCAAAATGAACTGGTATGCCAATAATAAATCATAGTGTGGGTGACGAAAATATCAAATGCTACATATTGTTCTATTCAGGGATAAATTTTCCACACATCCAAATTCCTTCATAAAGTGTCTGGAATGGGGACAAGTGTCAACATATTCATTATGTCTGAAGCTAGATGTCACCGCAAATCAATATAACCCACGACCGTTCGATGAATTTTCAATGGATGGTTGTAGTTGCATTCCTGAAGCAAATGTCTGAAGCACTAGACTTGCGAATTCAAACCTTTGAAATAACACTAGAACCATTATATTTCCAAAAATCAATGGTTGACATTTTATTACTAATTTTATTAATGATTCAAAAATGTTTTCAAACCAAAAAAATTATTTTCATTGGCAAATTATTTTCATCGGTTCCCCACTAGCCCATAAGATAAAAATAATAAAACTAAGAAGCCAGAGGGATAGTGGGCAAGTGACACCTATTCACCCTCATGGTGGGCCCTACCACTGTTCAAAGGTGTCAATGGCTGAATGTGATCGAATCAACGGATAAGATGTGCTCTGACAAATGAATCTCAGTTGTTCCCCGCTAGCCCATGGGGGACCCACTGTCAGATCTAGGCTTGTGGAGGGATAGCAAGCATGAGCCACGTGGCATCACTATCACTACCTGTAAAACTATAAAGGGTATGGGAATATTTGGTGAAATATTTCTCGGCAATTATGAAAGGTTAAAAAATGTGATACTATAAGAACGTATGAGCACATGCAAAATTGTTCATCGAGATGTTCTAATCTCAGTTGTCTATTGCTAAAGGAGGATATACGTTATGGTCACTGGCCTATTAGTTAAAGGGGAAGCAAGTTGATGGTCGTCGGGTTGATCTGGGTTGTTGCCCGCTAGCCCGCGATTGTTGATCAATGGTTGACATTTTATTATTTTTTAAATGATTTAAAGTCATGACTCATTTTTTTTGAAATAATATTGTCACATCAAGTAGTGAATTAAATGTTAAGTGTTGAGTATTTGATGAATCATTTTCTTCGTTCTAACTTCTATATATACTTCACCAACTTGATGTTCTTCATATCATTTATAATATATTTGTCTTTAATTTCTTTCTTTTATATTCTCAATTTAACTATGATATGGATTCTTCATGGCATGTCATGCTACCCAAATGTTTTTGGGAGAAAAGAAGCGACGATGCATACGACAGATGAAATTTGGGTATGGTTTTTACAATTCCTTGTGTGCAGGTTGAGGATGCTATAAGAATAATTGTGGGTAGGGAATGGCTTTAGAACAACCCCCATGCTCTATATTTTGAGGTAGCTTCAGCTTTCTTGTCCAATTGCATGGACGTTTTACTCGATAAATATTTGGTGAAGATGTTGGAAATATGTTATTTGTAGCCTTTCATTTACTCTATTTCTTCATTGGAGTTGGTGATGAGAGCCATTTATGTCCCATTTTATGCCACATTTTAGTCTTTTTCATATGCCTTCAATCCCATTCCCATATTCCATTTCCATATCTTATCATCACATTTTACCATTCTACGTTGTATATGATTAAATATATATATGAGTGATATTTAATATGGTTTTGGGATAAAAATATGGAAAATAATTATTGATTATATTTACTAATAAGTGTTGTCATCTAAAGCCTTGGAAAATGTATCTTGCAGCATAAAAATTTCTTGTCAGACTTCCTGTCAATTTCTTCACAAGAATATAGCTCATGCTTATTAGTGCAGTTTTCTATTCTACATGGTTCACTTCAATTTCACTTGTTTATTCCTCCAGCCACGTGCCACAGTTTGAGACAACTCAACCACCAACTATACAACACCAAATTTCCTCTCCAAATTATTAAATCTGGTGTACCAATAAATTGTCGTGGTTATTTTATGTTATCTTGTTTTGACAGCAAGGCGTGGTTATTATATATTATTAGCAAATCAAGTTAGTAATAGCGTGACCTATCTATTGTTAATAAATCAGTCCAATCTCTTAAGGAAATATTGGCCATGTGGAAATCAAAATTTGTCTTTAACTGGTTGATTTACCTCAGCAGTTGGATTGTAAACAGCAAGACGTGTTTTTATTTGTGCATTGAAACTATATATGCACTCATATGTAATATCCGCAAAGTTAAGAAGAAAGCCAGAAAGAAGAAAATACATTTGAAATAATTTATTGAGAGAAGCGTTTTGAAGTCTCTTTTAGAAATCTTGTGAGTTCTATATCCATCAATTGAATAGGAGGAAGGGTGCCCACTCTTCAATCACCGATGGACTGTAAATATTTTATTTTCTGCAGAGTGTTATTGCATGTTATAATTTTAGCTGATTACATTTGTAGAGTATAATTTTGAGTGTTATAATTTTAGTTAATTATTATATTTTTGTATATTAATGACCTGCATTTTATTTCCCTGCTACAGAATTAATCTCTTTGTCTTTTGTTTTGATATTTGTTGATTAATTTGTTGTTTTAGAATTTAAATAGCTTTTGTCGCTAGGAAGTGACAGTTCTTGTCGCTAGAATTAGTTTGATTTACTGAAGGGTTATTTTCATAGGCTGCATTCATAACCATTCATCTCACGACTCTTAGCCCTTGTTCAAATTGTCGCAATACCTTTCACAAGCTTATGATCCTCAGATTGATATGTATAGACCAACTGAAATTCATTATTAAACATTGAATCTATTTCACTCTTCGCCCCAATTTTGGCGTATCAGTTGGCATTGTAGCATTACAATTTTGTAAGGTTCCAAAAAGTGGAATTGCATGCTTCTACAATGCAGGCTCTTGCCTTGGTTAATATGAGAGTGTTCTGTTGTGTGATATGAAAAATGAGTCATTAAAGAGTCTGGAGTTTTGGAGGAAGGTTTTGGGTGATTCACTTTTCTTCTCTATTATTACTTTGTTAAATTTGATTCACCTTCTACTCAAACACCCAATTGAGGGCCTCAGCTATTGTTACAAAAAAAAATAGTAATGAATTGTGTCTATATTTTATTGTACAGCGTAACAGTTCTTGTAATATGTATTTTGTGACTGGTTTTTTGTCACGGTTAGTGGTTTTTTGGCCAGGCTTGCTATGTAGTATGTACTTGAGCCTTTAGCTACTTAAATTAAAATAATTTTCGTGGCTCCATTCTTGTAAATCCTTTTTTATTTGTTTAATATAAAAATATGGCTTTTAAAACTAATAGTAATTATCAACATATAGTTTTGATCATAAGTGAGAAAAATTTATTGTGACTTATTAGTGGACATTGATAATGATTAAGGTATAGTTCTAATCATAAGTGAGCCAAATTTATTGTGACTTATTAGTGGACATTGATAATGATTAAGGTAAAAAAAGCCATTTAATTCTCTCTTTTCAATGCCTCGAAGTACTCTACCTTTCATTTAATTCTCAATCTTTTTGAAGAAAGTGTGGTTGTGGTACCATGGATTAATGCCATATGTACATCCGAAGTGATTGATTGGATAGCTTGATATTGAAAACTACACAACGTACTATAGATGATAATGTCATTAATCCAGTGATCAATTGAAACAAGATTTGTAATGATTTCATATCATTTGAGTGGTGATTTTGATAGCTTTTCAGCTTGAGGTATAGTTTGCATGTAGCCAAACGTCAATTAAATTATACATTTTAATTGTAAATGTAAGGCTTAAGTTACATGAATTTATTAAGTTGGTTTTTTGGTTTGCACGATTATCATTATACCCAACCTCACATGACTCACAAGTAAACAAGGATCAGGCTAGTAGTGGCACTGGTGACCCATTAATAGGGATAGTGAACACAACTAAAATCATTCATTGAAGGCTAAAGGCTTTACTATTGAGTGCAAGGTTCTAAATTTTCATAAGGGTTTTCATTTTGTAAGGTTAATAAGGAAGAAGATAATGTGGTATTATTGGGGATATTCTAAATTCTCCTACCTCCAGTTATATAGTTATAGAGTAAAATACTAATTTCCTTCAAGTTCAGAATGGATGGGATCAAAAATAATTTGATCTGGTTGACCTGACTTCTAAGACAGGTTTTGAACAAGGATGAGGAGCTTTGATGGAGATAAGTGTTATCCCAATGCATGGAAGCTACGTGCAAAATATGGGAGCAGATTTACTACCCCTCATCTTCTGCATGACTTTGGTTCTCAAAGAGGATAATTAAATTTTGTATCTTCACAACTCCCATTTCCCTAGCATGGCTGGCCAAGCAAGCCCCATGCATTTATTTTTAGAGCCACATTTGTATTACGTTGTCACCAACAGAAGCTTGGAATCAATTTGTAATCCATTGTCACGAGTAGCAGCTTGGAATGAATTGTGTCTATGTAAAGTGACATATGTCATTTATACAAAATAGGATCTTGCATGCTCTACTCATCTTTAAAAAGATATGTAATAATGTAACATTGTAATTCAATTGTAATAAAATAAATGGTTGTGTTATTCTTTGTTATTCATTTACAATAAAGAATTATTTTCCGAGTTCAGTGTCTATGACTCTATTCAAATCATTTTTTTTTCCTTTAATAAATTAAGTATTATCTATTTATGAAATATTTGCATGCAGAGTTAAGACATAAAGCAATACAAATGAAAAAAAGAAAGTTGCCATCAAATTGACAAAAAAAATTATAAACACTATAAATTGTCACTCTTGCTAGGGTTTATCGAAATGTTATTGATTTCTAATTTGTCATTGTCATGTTGACCTTCTCCCCCAATTCCCGGTATCATTATTCATTTTATTAAGTCCTTTGCAACGTTAAGTTACTGACCCCTTGGCCTTGATGTCAATCCTAGCGTACTAAAGTTTAAAACAACTTTAAAACACATGTTTATTGTTTATATCATAAATTACTCAACCGTTTGATGAACATTTGATGGATGGTTGTAGTTGCATTCCAGAATAAAATGCAAAGAGCGCTAGGCTTGTGAAATTAAACCTTTGGAATCACCCTATAACCATTATATTTATAAAGATCGACAGTTTAGAATTTTCTATCAATGCAAGACAACCATGTACTAATTGTGTAGTCCGGAAGCAACACATTGACGTTTCATTCACTTTAATGTTCAAAAAAAAAGCAAACTTTCTACTGCTAAGTGATTTTATTTTTAAGTGAGAGGGTCAACACACGGGGAGATTTTAGATTGCCCATTATAGTGCACCAGGGAGATTCTAGATTCCATGCCTGTCAGTATTAATCTTTTCAAGAATCAAAATCTGGGTAAGTGAAAGACAAAATTCCTACGGCTACATTTCATTGTTTCTTAAAATCTTATTTTTTCAAACTAAGAATTAAGAAAAATTAAGGAAGACTAAGAGGGAATTCACAATTTCACATTGTATAAGCATGTCTACCACCAGTACCACTAGAGAAAAATCAGATAAAAAAATACATTATGTTCGATTGCTTAAAACCCTAGGTTTCACTAATGAATACCATGATATTTATGATACTAAAATCTATGGTAGGCATGCCTCAGAACTTAGATTTTCATCTGAGAATAATGTTGCAAAGCAAATGCAAGTTAATAGTTATAGTGCACCATGGGTAATTGGATTAGGGTGCATGATGTTACAAGAGGTATTCCCTTGCCCAGAATTTATCATGGTCTAAGCTCAAAATTATGATGATAACAAAAGAGCAATTGTTAATAAAGATAGCAAAGAAGAATTTTTATCCATTAATGTAGAAGAACTTGGAAAAGTGTTTGGGTTTACAACCGAAGAATTTGGAAACGTCCACATTGACCTAGAAAATCTTGCTAGTGATTATGAAGCAGTGGATGAAAGGGAGAAAAATTCTTTTATAAATAAAATAGTTCAAGATAACATACAAGTTAGAAACAAATTGAAACATAATCATAAGACTCCTTATAATTTTGATATTTTTAGGCCATGGGTTTAGGATACTATTTCCATGCTAGCATTTTTCCTCAGATTGGATAGCAATTGGGAAGTGGGTGTAAGCCTCCTTGAAATGGTATATAATATCCATTTTTCTTTTCCATCTCAACCTATCAAATATAACTTTATTGAGCACATTGTAGAATCCATGCATGGACAATTTTTAATGATTAAAGGAGGTGCACACTCAAATTCCACTAAGACATTTAGGTTCACAACCTACTTGTGCTATTTTTTTCTATTCAAATTTAGTGGAATGTTTCAAACCAACAAGCTTTAGATTCAGCCCTATAGTAATGTTGAGGAAAATAAAATCGCTCCAGTATATGATTGGACCACTAAGTTAAGGATGCATGATTCTCGAAGGAACTACAATCATTTTCTAGACTACTTTTTGGCTCCATTGCATCAATAAATTACAAATACTCCAATGCCTAGATTGCCAATGTCATGTAAAATTGCATTCAAATAGAAAAAGAAATACAATTGGCTAATTGGTACTTAATGGAAAAATATACTATGCTAATATTTTATGGATCGGGAGTAGAGCCATACAAACTCCTAATACATGTGACAGAAAGGGTTTTTGCATTGGAATATGTAAGGCAGATGCAGAGTACTGATGAACTACACTTTGCTGGTCAGCAAAAGAAGACCTTATTTCCTTCTTTACCTTTTTCATGTGGAGGGTTCACATTCGAGAGAAAAGCATTTAGTGTGGCACATGATCTTTTGAATTTTTTTAATTTTGATTCTATCTGTCTCTGGCAGTATGATCCATGTGACACCATTAAATCAAAGATTGTGGCAAATAGGAATGTTGCAAGTAGAATTCAACATTAAAGTAAACCCTTTCTTGAAAACTTGAGAAAAAAGGATTCTTGGGATGAGGTCAAAATAGCAATGGAGAAAAGTGTTACTGAGAAAGGTATTTCTTTTGAACAATTGTCAGCAGAAATTATGGCATTGCACTGAAAGACGATCAGGAGGTACAACATTTTTTATGAAAAAAGTGATAAACCATCTAGTAGAGTAAAAATTGCATATTCTCTAGATAAGGAAGTTACAAATAAAAATTGGTCATGATCAAAGAACTCTTGCAAACTTTGGAGATAATGAAGAAGATAGTGAGTTTAGCAAATTGTGGAACATAGAGCATCCCAATGATGGTGAAGATCAATAAATTGATGATGAATCTAATGGTGATAGGGAAGAACAAAGCTATGTCAAACCTGGTTTAAGTGAGGCCACAAAAGAAGCATATACTTCAGGAGCATCCATAGTTGAAAAAATGGGTTATGAAGGTGGTGGTTTGGAGTCCCAAGGACAACGCATTTGTACAGTAATAGATGTAGACCATAGAAAACCTATTGATAAGAAAGGCCTTGGAACTAATAAAGTATACCAAGGGAATACAAGTACAGATGAAACAATTCGTTTTGTTAGAGCTTCAAATCCTAATCATCAAGGTCAAATACAATCACAACTTAGACATGCCCATGGTGGAGAACCTAGTGCAACTACCACTGCCACTAGTGGCGATGGTATGGGTAGTATTACTAGTAGTGGTCAACATGTGCTACAACAAAAAATTACACACAAGAGGACAACAATACAAGATACCACACAAACACCAAGTGATCAAGGCACATAGAAGAGGTAAAGGATTTTGACAGTTCCAAGTCCAACAGCAACTACCATTTCCACCACAAAGGGGTTATCTCTAGGCACTCCCAGTCCCACAATTAGTGTAGCTGCAACAACATTAGCAACTACAAGTACTCCTATTCCTTCTCCATTCAAGCATTCCATTATTCCTGTGTCCCTAGGTTTTGAGTACATTGAAGAGTTTAAAAAGAAATCAGAATTGTATAAAAAAGAAAAGAAGCAACTGATGAAGAGTGTGTTTGTTGTAACTTCAAAGCCTACAACAACCATGGTATTACCCACATTTGATGCAAATAAATAAATCATGGATTACACAATTGTTGTTCCCACAGTTCAAAATAAACCAGCAAATCAGATGGATTGATCAGAATTTTAGGTGAGTAGTTTACAATTGGATTTTTTTGGACTCAAAAATATATACCAACAAGATTAATGTATCAAAGAAGAACAATGAATTGGTGTACACATCATTGCTAAAGCGAGAGAGAGAGAGAGAGAGAGAGAGAGAGGTTGCAGACTCAAATAAAAAAGTTACAGGTAGACCTAGAAAATGAGAAATTAAAGAGGAAAGCAGCAGATAACAAGAGCAATGAATTAGAAAAAAGAATAAAAAAAATTGTCTCTACATCAACAAGCAAAGAAGATAAACAAAATGAGAGAGAAGTGAATGAACTAAAGCAAAGGTTAGATGAGAGAAAAAATAAATATGATGAGGAAAAATCCACTTCAGAAAAATTAAGACAAAGCATTGGGAAAGGAAATGAACAGTAGGAACAAAAATTGGAGAAAGAGAGAAAAAGAAATGAAAGATTGGCCACAGATTTGATGGAAGCAAAAAATGAAATTATCTCTTGTCAAAATAAGTTAACTGCATTTTGTAGAGAAACAATGAGGCATATGAAACAAAAAATCTGGGATGAAATAATGCAGAGGATTGATCATTTGTGTGAATTGTTGGAATTGATTGATGCATCTCACAACAATGGGGAGGTGGGGAACAACCCAGATTAAATCTGGCTCATTCAATCTACAAGCCTCTTACCTTTTACATTGTTCTCCTGAGTACATAACCTTTGGACTTAATGGATGGCCATGACCATAACATCTTAGTGAGAAATTTTGCACGTGCCTACAAAACCGTCTAGTAGCATGTTGTTTAACTCTTCAATACTTGTCGAGAAATATTTCACCAAATATTTATGTCTTCAATAGTCTAGCAAACATTGGCGATAGTGCCACATGGTGCCTCCCTGCTTCCCCTCTGAGAGATAGGAGCTGAAGGTGGGTCCCCCATGGGCTAGCAGGGGATGACTGAGATTTGTTTTTCAGAAACCATAATAACCATTGATTAGATCACTTTTAGCCATCAGTACCTTCGAGCAGTGGTAGGACCCGCAAAAAGGGTGGCCAGGTGTCGCCTGCCCGCTATCCTACCAGCTCCTTAATTTGATTATTTTAATCTTGCGAGATGGAGAGAAACCAACATAAAGTAGTCAATGGGACCCGCAAAGCATAACAAAGGATTAAAAATAAGCATGTGTGCTTATTACATGACTTAAAAGGGGTTGTCTGCCTAGGTTTATAACATAAAAGACATTGAGCGAATATTAAAACCTAGACTTAGGGAAAGAACAAGAATTAAGAGAATTTTATGACCCACATAAGATAAGGTATAAGGATTCTACAGGTAGCAACCAGAAACATTAGGCTCAAGGGGTCGGTGAGTAAATAGTCACAAAGGCATAAGATATGACTTAAGAGACTAGGAACGGGTAAAATCCGGTCAACTCTGAAATAGAATGTAGGCAAAAGGAAAAGACACTTGAGGTTTTTGAGAGGGTTTAGAACACACATAAACCCTAGAACATGAGAATGACTAGAACCCTAAGCCTTATGACCACTAGTATAGAAACAACAATATATGACTGAAAAAACTACTAAAAACTACTTATAAATGACTGAACATGGTCACGTGACCATTAGTAGTTTATTTCCAGTCATTTATAACATGACCAGATTGATGACTAAACCATTTTTAGTCATTTATTGGTTGTTTTGATTGATCGATTTGTTAGTATATTTAGTCATTGATTGTTGTAATCTGGTCACTTATTTAGTCATTTTTATTCACTGATATATTTAGTCATTGATTTAGTCTTCCAGAAGAGGTAAGCATATTGGAAAACTACTTTTAGAGAGCCCAGGTCTACTCATTCTTGATGAAGGTCATCAAGCTTGAAATAGCCGATCAAAGATATAGAATTCATGCAAAAAGGTTAATTCAAAACTATGCATTATACTCTCAGGAACTTTTTTCCAAAATAACTTCAAAGAGCTTTTCAACACATTGTATTTGGTAAGGCCGAATTTTGTCAATTATTGCTTGGGTAAAAAATGGAAGCTATCCTTGACACTTGGTAAAATTATGGCTAATAGCATGATCTACAAGCTGAGGAAGTTCTACATGGATGAAATTAGGAATAAAATTCAAAATGGAAAAGAGAGTGGAAAAGTAGAATTTGATGAAACTCTTGCAAAGTTCAGGTTAATGACTGATGCTTTTGTTCATTGTTATGATGGGAAGACTATGAACAGTCTTCCCAGAATAAAGGATTTTACTGTGTTTTGAGAGCATCTTCTATATAGCAGGCTATCTTAGATCAAATAAGTGAAGCAAACAATCGTGAAAGAACCAGCAATTTTGAATTTGAAACAATGGTGTCTTATGTATAGAATCCCCCTGTGATTTACTCCTAGAATAAGGTATAGCAATTTTAAATTAGAAACAATTGTATATGAACAACTATTTAGCCTATCTGTTATGCTACAACAATTAACTACAGGTTAGAACATAACCATATCAGCATAAAATAGTAGGTGCAATTCACCTCAAACTTTGCTATGGTAATTGATTTGTAAGGAAGTTTGCACTCCATATCTCGTCATTGCATGACTCCTACTTTTGCTTTGAGTATGACAGTATCTGAGCTTTTGGTGTTTCTAGACATAACCTATAGTGGAAAAGTGTAGTCTCCATCTGAAGAAACCATCTTCGGAGCTCTTCCTTGAAATGAGGGTTGAAAACATAAGAAGAAAAGAAATAGCATAATTCTAAAGTAACAATTTGTATCAAGCCAAATGTTAGAAAGTGTAATTAAAAAGACAAATCCTTATAATTGGACCTCAAATTGGACCAAGCAGATTTATGATTTTATCTTTAGAATGTAGGAACTTTCTCTATTGGAGCTTCACGACCTCAAATTGGATCTCCAATTGGACCAACAGATTTATGATTTTATCTTTAGAATAAAAGAACTTTATTTGTTCGATATTCACAACCTCAAATTGGATCCAAAATTGGACCAGTAGATTTATGGTTTTCTCTATCCACCGACTTTTGTATTCCTATACTTAGGTTCTGCTTCCGAGCAAAAACACCCGGAAGTGTTTCAAACCGGCTCAAGGTACTCTCCAACCTGGTTATGTCATTGATAGCAATCCAAGTTTTCCTGAACAGTCCATACCCAAATTTTGCATCACAATCTATTCTTCCTGCACATAAAAATGCCACATATTAACCCCTTCTAAATAAAGCATTTAATCATCATAAAACCATAATTAATAAATCATTTCAGTTACAAAAAGAATCCGATGTCATTTACTATCAAAACAAAAGTTGTATAAATCACAAAAAATCCATGAAGCCTCCTAAATGTAGCTTAAATAAAGTTTACAGGATGGGTTTCAGTATAAGAAGCTTTCTACTACAAGTCTTAATGAATGTATTATAAGTAGAAAGAAAAATTCTTCACACTCAAAGTAATGCAGCCAAACATTTATTCCAAAAGTATGTTAGCAGGAGTTAACTAAAAATAGAATTTTTTTTGCTTGGTTTATTTTATCAAAATGCCACGTGGAAATGGAATAATCACTAAGAAACCTTAATAATAAAAAACTAAGGTTCAAGAAAGGAAATTCCAATGTACTATTGTGTAATGGTGATGAAGGCACTTATATGAGCATGACCTACATACAAATCCCTGCCATTGAATTGTCATCCATCCAAAGATAAAATAAGCAATGTAAAGATTTAAGCAATATAAGTCCACAGGGTTATGTTGTAACGGTAATGGAATCACCATAAGAGCACAACCGAGGAACAAATTCTTGTGACTGTAATTATGTGATCCATAAATTTATTGGTCATGTGGCACAGTTGTACTATAACAAATACAGGATGCATTCATGTGTGACCCAAGTTTAATGTGGCTATGTTCTGATAGAAATGGAGACACTCATATGAGCACAATTCATGTACAAATTAATCATTGTCATCATAATTAGGTGTCTGTCATCATTGGGTGCATTCAAGTTGACTCAAGTTTAACAGGTTACAATGTAATGATAGCATGATCCAAGAGCGATTACCTCTTGCTGCAATAAAGAGCCTATAACTATGGTTGATATGCAGAGTGGTTGTGTTATATCAATTATGTAGTGCATTCAAGCACAACCCATGTTTAATGGGCTATTCTAGAGAGTGATCAAGATTTTCTAAACCTTATGAATGTTACTTAGAAATGTACAGCTTAAACTACAGACCAAGTTTGTTACATACTTGAATTCAATCTTGGGTTACCACAAACTATAATAATGTGATCTGCTAATAACCATTATGGGAAGTATTAAATCAAGACCCGTGTTATATAGGATACATTTCCTTGATCAAGTTTACATACCTTAATGATTGAACACAAGCTTCCCACAGACTCTAGAATACAATCCAAGATCATACCACACCCTGTCAAGATAGCTAATTTTTTGACCCAAGATTTAAGGTTGTTTTTTAATACCACATAAGCATTGGTAAGAGTATGACTAGGGCACAAACCCTAGGCCTCTATATAAACATAAACCATAACTTGACAGCAAAAAAAATACCCAATACCAATTTTTTTAAATACCCATATAAAGAAAACGCACAACATCCTTTTTTTAAATACCAAGATAGTCAATAACAAAGGGTTCACTGAACAATTTTTTTTAATGCCTAGGAAAAATGATAAAAAAAATCAAAATTTAGAAAACTATGTGTAATACCAGAAAAGGTTGAGACCTTATTTGTTTCTTAGAAAAAACATTATCTCGATAGAAAAAAATATCCAGTACCATTTTTTTTAAATTCCCATTTCAAGTGAAAACCTAGCATCAAAATACCCAAACAACCAATAAAAAATACCGAGCATCAATTTTTAAACATACCCAAATATCCAGTATCAAAACAACCAGCATCATAAAATTCAAATAGCCAACTAGTACTTCACGAAAACACCCAACATCAAAATTTTCAAATACCCTTAAAAAAATAAGAATGGTTTGCTTACCTCTGAGACGATCCACAACAAAAATCTCAAAATACTCAAGACATACTTCCAAGTGGGGAGTTGTCTGATAGAAAGATAGATTTGGCCACATTCTAGATCTATACCTTGAAGCACTGCTAGTAGGAGATTCCTCCACTGGGAAAGCCCTTTGATTATTGCTCAATATCTCCATAGTCAAAACCCTTCAACCTCTATTTGTTTTCCTAGACTATTTATTCTAACTAAGCAATAGTTAAAAACCACCGGAAAATGGTGGTCTTATATCATTTGATTTTTGTTAGGCATTTATAAAACATATATATAAATTTATATGCATAGGTGTAAGCTAAAGCCTAAATTGATGGCTAGGAATATTTTCTCCCAAAAAACTAGTCATTTATAGTTGTGATTTTATCTGATGATCAAATTAGTCATTTATAGTTGTGTTGCAAAAAATAGTAGAATTTAGTCATTTTTAGTTGTCGTGACTAAAAATTTTAGTCACGTAATCATTTATTTTCCAAATTCTACTAGTGGACACATTCCAAATTAATAGAACAGCCAGGTTTTGCAATAATAATCAGTGGAACACAAAAATTTGAAGGGTTCCACCAGTACCTATGGATTAAAACAAAGATAAAATCCATACATCATTGGAACACAATGAAGATCAACAAAATAACCTTTGATCCTTTTATTCATAGTTCATATAACGAATACACCAGGAGAGAAATGGCTTTGAATTTGCACCATTATCTATATTCATTTTCCAGTACTATTATCATGTGTTTATGTTATTGATGTTGAACTATTAGCTTCTATTCGAGGAATGGATTAATATTCTTTTTACTTATTTATCAAATATTGTGTGAATGGAAATGCAATAGGAATTTATAAGTAGTGTGATAAGTGTTGTTCTTTAAGAATGATGCAGAATCACATATCAAATTCAATATCATGGAATACGATATAAAATATAAAATATCACAATGTCATGAAATAAAATATAAAATATCATCAACTACAGTTTCTAAAATGATTCATGAAGTGCGGTATAAATACCTAAAAGATGCTAATTCACTTTTGTTTCCCAAATGGATTCAGGGTCCTGAAACTGACGTTCAACTTGAGATAAAGTAAAAGAGTTATCTTGATTTTGAGTCTAGTCTTCATTTTCTTCACCCTGCATCTCAAATTCAACATTCATTGTGTCACTGTCATTTGTCCCACTGCTAGTTCCACCAGTACCAATGTTTGGAGTGTTGCATAACCCTCTTCTTTCACATATGGACCTCCAGATTGTCAGTTCCCTTTTAAAAGGAAAAGTTTTGACATTATACGCAGTTCCTTTCACCCTCAAGCAATTTTCCAAAATCTTATCTAGTTTGTTTCTTATCTTTGATTTCAAAAATGCCAATGAACTAAAAACTCTCTCATCCTCCACCAACCCCAATATCATTGTTTGACATAAATCAGCAAGTTTGAAATATTTTGATACCAAACCACGCAATATTTCACTCTAACCTAAGTTTGTCCAAGCCTTTGTTATTGATCCCGGTTCAAAGGACTTCTCCATGCCCATGGAATCAAACTGGTCCATTATACTTCTTGCAAAATTCTTACATTGTTGTCTAAGCTTATCTGCATTTATAATTCCTTCTATTGTCTACTCATTGTATTTTACACTTTTTGAAAAGTGTTTGATCAAGATATTTACTTTATCATGAAAATAGGTTGGGCTATCTCAGTTTACCCAAAATTGAGGATACATAATACCCATGGATTCAAGTATTTCTTGTCAATGGAATCTATCATAAATCTATCTGGAAAGACATTTTGCAATTTCCTTCAAATTATCACTAACATATTTAACAATGTCGTTAAAAGCTTCCTTTCTAACAGGTACTTCTCTAATAGAGTGCCTGGATGTTCTAAAATGGTACATTGGTATCTAAAATACACATACACAGATACATAAGTTTTTGCTTGCATTAAACTGTAAATAATTATCAAGCAATTCAAATCAGTAATTTTTTACAAGATGAAAAAAATTGGGCTTTTAGAAGTTAGATCTAGATATAGATGATCGAGGGCCATGCATGTATGTCTACGTAGTTTGGCATATTCATTAATATACATAGTTCTATCTTGGGCTTCTTCACAAGATTGTTCATTTCATCCAGCATGGGGAGAAGACTAGCTAAAGTCAAGAGTGTCTCTATATCGCTTAACCTATGTAAGAGGTTAGGAGCTTTGTCTACTATGTTGCAATGCTCGTACATTACTCCAATCAAGGATTGATATTATAAAAGAACTTGTTGCTCTGGTCCATGCATGGAGATCCATCTGGTATCAACATCATGAGAACTTATTTCTTTATGTTATTCCCTCAGCAAAATTTTGAAATTTCATGAAACTTTTGGGACTTCAACATAAGTATGCGTAGAGCTAGTGGACTAGATTTTCAACTTTTGATATTGTAGGAAAATTTCTTACAATTCTAAATGTTAAATTCATTCTATGGGCCATACAGTGAATTCCAAGCATGTATGGTGCACAAGTAGTTTGTAACTTTGTGCAAACACCATTCCTAATACCTTGCATTACTACAGCTCCATCAGATCCTACACATGGCAATTCTCAAGTCATCCATACCTACAATTTCTTTCAAAGATTTCTTGACTAGTTCAAATAGATTTTATGATGTTGAATTGTCCTTCATTTTATGAACACAAAGAAGATGAGCTTAACGGACATATTGTTTTACAATATACACATGCATATAGACCCAAGAAGTATTATCTACTGTAGTAACTTCATCTAAAGATAATGCAATAAATGTTGACTCTTTTACTTTCTCATTTAAATCTTTCTTTTCCATGGCAGCAAGATATTTTTCCCATTCCCATCTAGCATTTACTAACCAATGTGCACCAGGAAAGTGAGGAACACCCAAAAAAGACAATAAATTAAAATATTTTGGGTAGTCTTTCATAGGATGCCCTCTGGAAAAAATATGAAAAACAACACTCATCTAAACAATTTTTGCTAGTTGTGCTCCTTCCATTGCTTTTCCAAATTGGGCCTCAATCGTACCTTGACATGCAGCAAGCTTCGACATTCTTTTCTTATGCTCTTCATATTATGCAGCATACTTAACATGAAGACATTCTTCCTTTGATTTCCATTGTACTATTGATTGTTCCTTTCCATCTATGATTTATTTTTCATAAAAAAATTGATATGCTTTTCTATAGTGTCAAGTTTTAGCTGCAACTTCTTGTCTCTTTTACATTTTCAACTACAAATCATACACTTGCATTATGTTAGAGGTTCATCTTTGTTTTCTTTCTCCACAGGTACAATGAATGGGTACTTTGACACCCAATCAAGCTAAAAATTCCTTGTCATTTCCCACCCGTGCTCCACTTTTGATTTTCCTTTTCTTTTCTTGCTACCAACATCATCCAAGTCAATTATCTCATTTTGGCTAACCAGGGTATCCCTTGGAACATCTTCTATGGTATTTCCATCCTCATTTGACTCATTTAACTCAATGACAATCTCACCTTGACCTTCCGGTGGCAGTGAGGTATTGTGAATTCCTTCTTCATTAATATTTGGTAGAAGAGTTGATGATGTAGCTCCATCTTGATATGACGGATCAGAAGCATTGCCAATTCCAAAGTAAGACTATATGGTAACTCTACATTTTGGACATTTTGATGGCCTCCCAGTCCCTTCACCACCGTGAGGAGTCTTACCCTTGTTGTACTTGCTGCTCAACATATTGATCTCTCACTTCGAATAAAAGTTGGAAAAAAATGTCTTCTTATTTAAGAAGGACAAAGAATATAGATCCCATTCCCTACTTAATATCATCTTTAAGATTGAAGCAAGAATGGAAAAGAGATAAATAAATCTTATAACACTATGAAGAAATGATCATTCACCTTTAAGTTTAGGTTTTCACTAACTTTCTATTCGTTAATGCAGGAATTCCTGTGTTATAAGTTTGTAACTCACCTACGATCAACTTCAAGGTTCCAAGTCCAACTTCTAAATCGAGAGCTCACAATTTTAGAACTGACCAAAATGTGTAAGAATAAATGACAGTTTTGATTGTATTTATATCAATTCATATTTGGCTAATTCCATGAGATTTTTAAATGGTATATTAAAAATTTGGTGAATCCCGCATGATTATACAATGATATGTTGTAATTTTCAAGGCGATTATGGCTCTAGGATTAGCATGGAGGTGTCATGACAATTGGTGAAATGTGTCCTCAAATGTAATTATTTTTTGATGTTATTGGTGAAATGGGTCCTCATAAGCAACTATTTGTAAATTTTAATTGGCAAAATGGGTCCTCACAAGTAACTATTTGTAAATTTTAATTGGCGAAATGGGTCCTAATACACAATGTTATTTTAATAGTATTGGCCAATATGTAGGTTATTTATTACATGCTTTCGAGATTCCAGATGAAAATACTAATCGGTCCATTTTAAACACGTAGTTTTTTATGGCTAATTGATTACTTAAATATGCCTCATAAAATAAATCAATGGCAAATGGATATGCATTAGATCGATAATTCGTAAAACTCAGGCGATTTGGCCACCATGTTGGGTGTGATTAATTCACCAATTTTGACTTGGCCGATATCTAATATTCACCAATTAGTGAAGATTCGCCACTAAATTTTTCCTTAGATGAAAGTTTGGATTCATTTTAGCCTAATTATGGTAGATAGAGTGATTATGGAAGTTTTCATATCAATCATATCTAAAAAATGAGGATGGTGGGGTGTGATGAGATTTAAGCACATGTGAGTTTTAGCCTACTTATGCAAGTTGGGTAACCGCTCTTGTTTTGACCTACTTATGATGTTGATGGGCATTGACTATATGAAAATATGACAACGGTTTATGGAGAAGATAAGATGGGTGCATTGGTGACATAATCGTAGAAAAGTTTTGATGACTATTATGAGGGAGGGTAGAAAAGATCGAGTGACAAGAAAAAAATGTATGGAGAGGTGAGTTCATGGTATAAAAAGCTTCCCCATTAAAAGGAAAGGGTGGTTGTACATGTTTCATGTGGTTTTTATGGTGAGTCAAGATTATGGTATTAAAATATTCCCTATTAAAATAAAAGGAGAGTGGGAGGTTTGTGGATTATGTTCATGGTAGAAGAAGAAAGTTTTGGGCCACTCTAATCGCACTCATTGGAGGAGTGTGGAACTGACACTTATTCTAAGCCTTGGTTAGTGGATGGTGTGAGTATGAGTTTATTGTGGGTCTGGAAGTGCATGAATTAGTGGATGAGCAAGAGACTTAGTAGATGGCGGATATGACTCTACACATGGTGTTTGTTTACTATGTTTTCACCATGGTACTTCCCAAAGGTGCCACAAGAATTGGTTTTCACCATTGGACAAATTATTTCTCTTTACTATTGTTTTTACTTTTTTGGATTTTTTCAAAAATTTCTGATATTTTGGATTTTTCATGCATAAAATTTCTTAAGATGCATAATATTCATTGGCTCTTTAAGGGGTTCACCTTCCATAGTAGCCAATTAATAAGTGTATGATCCATATTTTGCTATGATGATGTAAGGACCTAGCCAGTTGGGTTCAAACTTTCTTTTCTTTTCACGGTCCTGTAAATTATGTTGATTCTCTATGAGGACTAAGTAACCAATTTCAAATTATTTGGGCTTTATTTTCTTGTTATAACTCTATCAAAGCCAATTTTGATATATCCATAGATTATTTAGAGCATTGAGGAACTTTTCATCTAAAATTTATAATTTTTATAAACGTGTCACTCGATACTCCTCCTCATCAATCAAATGTTGCAATGAGATTCTCAAGGATGGGAGTTTGAACTCAATTAGAAAATGGGTTCAGTACCATAAACAAGGGAATACATTGTTGCTCATGTGGGAGTGTGAATGCTATTTTTATATGCCTACAAGGTAGGATTGAGTTGTAGATGCCAATCACGACCAATGTCATTGATCGTATTTGCGAGTATTTTCAAAATTGTTTTATTCGTGGCCTCGGCTTGACCATTTACTTGTGGGTAATATGGAGTGGAAAAGTGATGTTGCATATGGAAATTTGGCATAGATCACGAACTTCTTGATTTTTGAATGGTTTTCCATTATCTATGACAATAGAGGATGGGATACTGAAGCAACAAATGATGTAGTGGAGGATGAATTTGGTAAAAAAAAATTTGGTGATATATTTTAATAGAATGGCCTCAACCCTAGGGATTTTTTTAGTGGTGAATCTTCACTAATTGGTGAATAGTACATATCAACCAAGTCAAAATTGGCGAATAAATCGCAACCAACAGGGTAGCCAAATCACCCAAATTTTATGAATTATCGGTCCAATACATTTCCATTCATCATCGATTTATTTTATGAGGCATATGTAAGTAATATTTTTTCCATAACAAACTTCACTTTTCAAACAGACCGATTAATATTTTCGCCTGGAATCTCATAAGCATGTATTAAATCACATACATATTTTCCAATACTATCAAAACAACATTGTGTATCAGGACACGTTTTTTCGATATCATTAAATGTTGACTGCATGTGAGGACCCATTTCGCCAATATCATTAAATGTTTACTGCACTTGAGGACCCATTTTTCCAATAAAATTTAGAAATGATTGCTTATGAGGACCCATTTCACCAATAGCATTAAAAAATAATTACGTTTAAGGACACATTTCACCAATTACCATGACACCTCCATGCTAATTGTAGCTCCATAATTTCCTTGAAAACTACAATGTATGTGTTCTGTCAAGGTTTGATTTGCCCAACACTTAAATGTATTGTTGTATAATCACATAGGATTCACCAAATTTTTACTATACCATTTAAAAATCCCATAGAATTTTCCAAATATGGATTGATATAAATACAATAGAAACTTTTATTTATTCTTACACATTTTTTTCAGTTCTGAACTTATGAGCTCTCAATTCAGAAGTTGGACTTGGAAACTTGATCGTACGCAAGTAACAAACTTACAACACAGGAATTCCTACATTAACGAATAACAAGTTAGTGAAAACCTAAAGGTAAGTGATAATTTCTTCATAGTGTTATAATATTTTTTCTGTCTTTTCCATTCTTGCTTCAATATTAAAGATGATATTGAGTATGGAACGGAATTTATATTCTATGTCCTTAAACAAGAAGACATTTTTTCTAATTTTTATTCAAAGTGAGAGATCAAGATTTCAAGCAACAAGTGAAACAAGGGTAAGAATCCTTAGGGTGGTGAAGGGACTGGGATGCCATTAAAATTCCCAAACACATAGAGTTACCATAAAATCTTACTTTGGAATTGGAAATGTTTCTAATCCATCAGGTCAAGATGGAGCTACATCATCAACTCTTGCACCAAATATTAATGAAGAAGGAATTCACAATACCTCAACGGAAGGTGGGTTTGGGTTAATTGAGTTAGATGAGGATGGAAATTCCATAGAAGATGTTCCAAGGGATACCCCCGTAATGAGAAAATTGACTTGGATGAGCATTCTGGTGTCGTGGATGATGTTGGTAGCAAGAAAAGAAAATCCAAATCCAAAATGGGGCACGAATGGGAAATGACAAGGAATTTTCAGATTGATTGGGTTTCAAAGTACCCATTCATTGAACCAATGGAGAATGAAAACAAAGATGAACCTCCAATAGAATGCAAGTGTAATATTTTTAGTTGGAAATGTAAAAGAGACAAGAAGTTGTAGCTAAAGCTTGACACTATAGAAAAGTGTATTAGTAAAGTTTATGAAAAATAAATCATAGACTAAAAGGAAAAATTAGTAGTAAGATGGAAATCAAAGGAAGAATGTCTTCATGTTAAGTATGCCCTAGAATATGATGAGAATACGAAAAGAATGGTGAAGCTTGATGCATGTGGAGGTTCAATTGAAGCTCAATTTGGAAAGGTAATGGCAGCAGCACAACTAGCAAAAATTGTTGAGATGAGTGGTATTTTTCATATTTTGTCCAAAGGGTATCCTATGATAGACTACCCACAATATAATAATTTATTATCATTTTTGGGTGTTCCTCGCTTTCCTAGCACACATTGGTCAATAAATGTTGGATGGGAAAGGGAAAGTTGTCTTGTTGAGGTGGAAAAAATGATTTACAAGAGAAAATAAAAGAATCAAACTTTATTGCATTATCTTAAGATGAAGTTACTATAGTAGATAATACTTCTTGGGATGTATGCATGTGTATATTTTACACCAAAATTTATGCCAACCTCATCTTCTTCGTGTTCATAAAATGAAGGATAGTTCAACATTGCAAAATCTATTTGAACTAGTTAAGAAATATTTGAATGAAATCAAGGAGGTATGGATGACTTGACAATTGCCAAAAAGTTGGTGTGCATAGGAGATGATGGAGCTGCAATAATGCAAGGTCACAAGAGCAGTCTTTGCATAAAGTTACAAACTACTTATTCACCATACATGATTGGCATTCACTGCACAGCCCACAAAATGAATTTAGTGTTTGGAATTGTAAGTAAGTTTCCTACAATATCAAAAGTTGAAAATCTAGTTCGCGAGCTATATGCATACTTCTACCGAAGTCACAAACGTTTTACAAAATTTTAAAAAAATTCTGAGGGAATAATAAGAGGAAACAAGCTTCTTAAAGATGTTGATACCAGATGGATCTCCTTGCATGGACTAGTGCAACAAGTTTTTTTAGAATATCAATCCTTGATTGGAGTAATGTATGAACATCACAACACAATAGATAAAGCTCCTAACCTCTTACATAGGTTAAGAAATTTAGTGACACTCTTAACTTTAGTTGGTCTTTTCCCCATGTTGGATGAAATGAACAATCTTGTGAAGAAATCCCAAGATAGAACTATGTATATCTATGAATATACCAAACTACATACAATGACATGCATGACCCTCGATAATCTATATCTAGAACTAACAAATTTACCATTTCAAAGTCCAAATATTGTAAGTTGTCGGTTAATTATAGATTTAAATAATCCTAAAAATTATTTACAGCTTAATGCAAGCAGGAAGTTATGTTTCTTTATACGTGGATTTGAGATACCAATGCAATATTGTACAATGGTCAGGCACTCTACCAGAGAAGTACCAGTTACAAAGGAATATTTTAATGACATTGTTAAATCTGTTAGTGTTAATTTAAAGGATATTACAGAATTTCTTTCATCAGAAATTTATGAATGATTCCCTCAAGAAGAAATACTTGAAGCCATTCTATTGTGTATCCTCAATTTTGGACTCGAGGCAACTGAGCGAGCCTATACTTTTTTCATAAAAAAGTAATTACCTTGTCCAAACACTTTTTGAAAAGTATAGAATAGAATGGACAAAAAATAAGAGGAATTATAAATGAAATTAAGCTTAGAGAACAAGCTAGTCATTTTGTAGTAAGTATGATTAACCAGTTTGAGTCCATGGAGAATCCCATGGAAGCGGAATCAATAAAAAGGATTTGGACAACCTTAGGTCAGAGTGAAATATTGTGTGAATCATTATCAAAATATTTCAAACTTGTTGATTTATGTCAAACAATGATATTGGGGTCGGTGGAGGATGACAAAGTTTTTAGTGCATTGGGGTTTTTGAAATCAAAGATAAGAAACAAACTAGACAAGAATTTGGAAAATTGCTTGAGGGTGTCTGCAACTAGGTACAATGTCCAAATTTTTCCTTTTGAAAGGGCACTCACAATATGGAAGTCCACATGTGAAAGAAGAGGGTTGTACAACACTCCAAACCTTGGTGGCAGTGGCACAAATGACAATTACACAATGAATGTTGATCTTGATCTGTAGTTAAGCAAAAGTACACAGGGTGAAGGACCAAACTCAAAATCAAGACAACCCTCAATCTTATCATCATATTCCAAAGTTCCAAACTATAGTTGATGATATTTTATATAACATTCCATAAAATTGTGAATCAGATTGAATTTACATTAACATATTATTAATAATTTCATATTTTAATTGTGTCATACTGATAAGTTTTATATGTACTCAGTGATTCATCATTCAACTCAATGCTTAGTGTTTCCTTTCTAGTGTGGATTTATGCATAAACCATAAAATTTGTAGTAAAATAAGATTTTGATTTTTGACTTGATATGTGATTTTCCATCAATCTTCAAACTTTATTATTATTTTGACTAGTGCCTTATCTGCAATAGAGTCAAAAATTGAAATATACTCCTATAGTAGACCAACTCATGGCTTCTTATAACCTCACTACCTTACAATGAGAAACCAAGCAAAGAACAACACTTATCACACTACTTATAAATTCCTATTGCATTCACACAATCTTTGATGAATAACTAAAAGCATTATTAATCCATTCCTTGAATAGAAGTTAACAGTTCAACATCCATAACACATGATATAATATGACAACTTATAAATAACCCTTGATTATTTTGAGTCAAAAGATAGTGAATACAATACTAGAGAGCAAGATAGGTTGATATTCAAAATTAAAGAAAAAAACTGAGTATTTGATCCATCTGTTGTTATTATAAAGCAAAATTATAACAGTTCCTATTAGTGTTATCAAATAGCTTAAACTGTACAAAATAAGATTACATAGATGAAAGATCAAAAAACAAAACCCTTTGAATGAGGCTCGGGATTCCCTTTTATAACATAAGGGAAGCAACAAGCAAAGAACCTCATCCCAAACCTTTATCACAACTAAAATCTCAGACAGGAGGCATAGGAATAAAAACATGGATCCACTCACAAGCTGGGTAAACAATTATACTTTCCATTCCATGCCTTCAAAAAATATCCTCATAAGGCCATTCATGAGCTAAGAGCTTTTCAGCATTCTTTAAATTTTGATGACACTTGGCATCAAGTAAAGCTCAATCCTCTCCAAAAAAAATTCATCAATTGTTCTACATTGACCATCCTATCTGAATAAGAATTAAGCCGATTTAAATCAACTTTTTCATCTTTACAAATTAGAGGGAGG
Organism: Sequoia sempervirens; assembly: GCA_007258455.2. Classification (NCBI taxonomy): domain Eukaryota; kingdom Viridiplantae; phylum Streptophyta; class Pinopsida; order Cupressales; family Cupressaceae; genus Sequoia; species Sequoia sempervirens. Next base: position 544,854,282 of record VDFB02281492.1, read on the forward strand.
AGTGTGGGGATTACAATATTGAAACTATCCTTCCATTTCTCTAGGGTCTTCAACTCCCCATTATCTTCTAGCAGGTGGGGTACAACCCTTTTGTCAACATTTATGAAAAGTTCATTTTTGCTTGTGTAGCTTCAATTATATTCTCTATATACCCTTTATGATTTTATGCAATCTTGAAAATATCAAATGTAAGATGGATACCAGGTGGGGCATTAGATGTGTTTATAGATCCCTTATACATACCTTCCAAAGATGTAAATCTAGGATTCCATATTTCAAATATACATTTGAGTCACTCTTGATCCCCACTTATTTTGGTAATGGAATCTCTCAAATTTAGATATGACACATGAGTATTTTCTAGCCTTCTTAAGATTTTAGACAATCTATGCTCTAGGATGCACGTTGTTATGTGCACATTCTCCTTTTACTGAGTTTGTTGAGAATTCTTTGAGTCTCTTCCAGCATTTGAATCTTTTCTTTAAGCTCTTCATTTTCAATCAGCACATGAGTAGAGGAAATTATAAAAGAGGATCCTGCTTCTTGCATACTTGCAAGAAGGGATTCTTTTGAGCCAATAATACTTGTTGTTGGTTGTAAGCTTCCATGAGATCATTATGTTCCTTCAACAATGTATTAATTTTTTCTTGCAACCTTCGAACAATAGCTTCATTAAATTTGGAAACATCTACCACTAATGCAGCAACTTCAGGGGTACAGGTGTCAGACACCCCCTTTACAATCAAGCTCCCTTTGATATCCTTCGATGCTTTAGCAATCATAGGCTTATTTGTATTTGGGGCAAGGGCCCAGATTGTAAGGGCTTCCCAATGTGGGTTGAACCCTTCTCTTGAAAATTCCTTTTTTGTTTGCTCTTCTATGGAGAAAACTTCTCCTTCTTGTTTCCTAATAGTATCAAAGACAATTACAGAAGCAATGTCCCATTCAGGGAGCAGTAGCAATCTACTATCTTGAAATATTCTTCTCCCTTCTTCAGGTGTAATGTTTTTGGTCTCAAAATTTATTTTTTCCCTTACCTTTGCAACTACTTCATCATACTTTTCTCTAGTCACATTTGCTTGTGCCAACTGAACTTTTTTACGGTACTCCTTCCTCTTTACTCTCATAACAAGATCTTTAAACTCCTAGGATTTTACAAACTCATCATTAGAAATGAATTGTGAACATGCAAATTCTCTCACATCATTGATTTTATCTCTCCCCATAGCTACGTCCAACCCAAACCTTTGTTCAAGATGGCCATCAATATTTGGTCTTGGGGGGATGGCATATATTGTTGAATTTCATCCATGGTGATATGAACATCTTCACTTTCATCTTGATTGATGGGATAGTCAACCAAAAATGGTGGCTGCTCAAATTTATCCTCTTTTGTGGTTGCTCTCTTGAGGGAGAATCCATAATGATTATTTGAGGGAGAGGAGAGGGAGTGACCTATGGTGGGTTTGATTGCACATTTTCTCTAATAATAGGCCCCTGGGGCCTTCTAATAGAAAGGCCAATTCTAGGCCACTTTGCTAGTTTATTTTCTAGGGTAGGGGCCTTACCTACAACTCTGTCAAAATTCTTCAAAACCACCTCAATCTTGTAAATTGGGTCATTAATATCAAAAAATTCTCCTGGATAATCCTTATCCTTCTTTTTCTTGGCAGTCTCTACCTTGATGAATGCAAGCCATTTTACCTTTATGTTTATTACCTCAACTTCATCCTTACAATTTCCTAGGACATCTTCATTTTCATCAACTTGATGGTGAAAATAGAACCTTCTAATACTTTTCCTGACCTTGTGTATGAAACCTTCAGGGTCAAAATCCTTGACTTGTACTCGAAATAACCTGTATTTCCCAAGCATTTCTTTCAACCTATGTAACTCGTCTCTGGTTGAAGTGAAATCTGAAAAGGTGACAACATAAGGGAAAAAATACCCTTTCTTTTGTTTCGTTAAGTGAAACTAATCATTCTCATTCAATTTCCATATAATTTCCATGAATGTCAACCTTGATGACACATATCTAGGTAGCAGGGCAACCATACTTTCTAATAACAATTGACCTATCATAGAGGTAATAATCTCCCCAGTTATTTCATACTCCTAACTCCGGCCTCCTATCTTTGGGCCTAAGGAAATCCAAAATTTCCTTGTGCAATCTGATTCCAAGTAGACCCAGCCTCACCATGACTTGTCTTACAAAGAAATTCTCAAAAATAGCATAGTTGGACTCACTACAATGTTTGTCCCAAATATAGGTCCAACATTGCAAATTAGGATATCTTTTCCCTCTTTATCTTTCAGGTTTACTTGTAAATATTTTTTGAAATGATCTTTCCCTTTGTATAAAATCATATGAAAAAGGAGAGAATAACACTTGAAATTAACCTCTGGCTCCTTACCACTGTGCCTTCTCGTATGTCCACTAGTTGATTGTAAATAGCCTCAACTAAAATGTTGGCATATTCAAAGTCACTATTGACAAAAGAATGTATATCAACAGCCATATACATAAGATGTATCTCAATTTTTTAGTCTACATCTTCTCCCAACACCTGGCATAATGCCCAATATGTTCTTCTAGAATAGTCTTCAAAATATTTGACATCAAAAGGCTCATGTTCGTTATCAGGGATTCTTAATGAGTTTCCTTTGAACCCTTTTTGTCTAAACCTAGGGATCCATTTTACTTTGAAGCTACTTCTATATTGTCAGTATTTTTATCTGATAGAAGCAAGGTCTATAACCTTACTTCTAGCCACATTGAGTCTAAAAACCTCATAAATAAACTCACTGGTTATATCCATAAGGACACTTCCATCCAATGCCCTAATTACTTTGATATTTTTATCATACTCAAAAGCAAGGTGTCTGATGAGTTCCACATTTATAAAGACATTAGGAACAACCATCTTCCCCAAATCATAGGTCCATGCATTGGAGATAAGGGAATGGCAATTTCATTTTCCATACTAATGTACGAACAATTCCCACCCAGTGACAGTGTCATCCTGGTTCTTCAACTTAGCATCTCTGTAATTTCTAGTTATGTCTACCATCCCCTCTACTGCATTAGGGTCAAGGTTATGCATAGGATATTTTGAGGAACCCAAAAACTGGGCCATAATATCCTCCTCAAAGGGTCTTTTAGATGTAGAGCCAAAGGGTTGGGTGTTTGACCGACTCATAATTCCAGAATAATTTTTTAAAAAAATTCTACAGTATCCTGTTGGGACTTTACAATCTTACGCAACGGATTTTGTAGATTTGTCACTTGATTATGAGCTTCAAGACTTTAAAAATGGTGATTTTTTCCAAGGACATGCCTATTTTTTAATTGTTCAGAGCTCAAGTTGACGTGGAACAAGTGCACATATGTGGATTTTTCTACTATGTCAGACCAAACAAATTAACTAAAAACTAATGAAGGAAATTAACTAAAAATATGAGCCATCATCCATCACATCCACCATTACTTCTTGTTCACACGAGGGCAATTCATTCATCTACCTATTTATCAATTTTGAACGTGGATCATCCATCTAGAAGGGAAGTAAAAATATCAATGATGAGTAAAGCCTAGATTTTCTTGAAAAGGACACAATTGTTCCCTCTCTCCAATAGGATTCTCCCATGTCCCACATGAGAATATCATCACACAATGTCCTTTCGCAGTATTGCAACCAAGAAAAGGACATGCCGTAATGGGCCCGTGAACTTGCAGAATCCTTTAATCTTCTACCATGTGCCAACATTCTATGGAGCTTTGATTTTCTTGAAAAGGATGTAACCATCCCCTCTCTCCAATAGGATTCTCCCACGTCCCATGTGAGAATATCGTTACACAATGTCCTTCCATAGTTTCATAACGAAGAAAAGGACATGCTGCTATGGGCCTGTGGACTTACGGAATCCTTTAATCTTCCACCACGTTCCAACATTCTATAGAGCCTATACACAACACTCTATGAAAGTTGTCTCATGCCCTAGAATTAGTCACCGCTTGTGACACTTGTACACCTTCCATAATTCTACAAGCCTTTTTCTCTTCATCAAAAATCATAATGTGGGAGTGCAAAAAGAGGTAGGGACCACTTTTATAAGAGCAGCTTAGATGACCATAATACCACATGTGCATAATTCAATTTTCAATGCAGTACCATGAAATAAAATTCCACAATGATCAGACCTATTAGGTAATAGGGTATGTGGAGCCGATAAACACATTAGGCTGTGACATAACAACACAACTTAAGAAAAAGGCAACCCAGATAACCAGTCAATAGCAAAATATAATAATAACACAAAGGTTTCATGAATCATATTCCAAATTATCATTGATGATATTTTATATTGTATTTCATGAATTTATGAATCAGATTGAATAAATTAACATACTACTATTTTCCACTATTTCAAATTTCAAATGTAGAATCTAGATTTTGAATTTTAACTGTTATCCAAGGATTTAACAGTTTTTAGGTATTTAAATTTTATACTGCATTTTATATTTCAAACTGTAGTTGATGATATTTTATATTGTATTCCATGAAATTATGAATCATATTGAATAAATTAACATATTATTAATAATTTCATATTTTAATTTTCTTAAACATGTACTTAGTGATTCATCACTCAACTCAATGATTAATAACATATTAACAACAGTATCATATACAATAATGAACATCAACAATCATTTAATGTGTATCTAGTAGTTGAAACCACAGTTTTCCTTCAATTGAGAAAATAAATAATACAAATAATTGAACACATTATTGAATTTGAGTTTTTTATTGATTTTCAAATGAAGGAATACATAGAGGCAATACAAAATCTTATTCAAAGATAAATTTTCCATAGCTGAGTTGGAACTTGAAAACTCATATTATCAAATCATGCTATCAACTTTTCTAGCGAGTTTCATTCTTAAGTTGTTGGAAGTGTCATTTGTTTTAACTGATGTCTAACTTAAAAATTTGTTAACAATTCATGATTAAAAAATTGGAACTTGACTTGAATGTTTCAGTGAAAGTTGCATTCAAGGTTATTAATGGTTTGATGGAATCCAAATAGTTCACCCCATCTGGGTTTAGAGGAAACCAGTTCAAATCAATCTTCCTTGCATCCTCCATCTTCTTTCTAAAATCATCCTTTCCAATGAATCACTCGACTGTGTCAAAAGCCTTCAGCAAACCAAGCTCTATCAAGTTCCTCACCTTTTCATCTAGCTTCATCTTTTTTGCAGCTAGATCCAGAAATTCCTCTGTTTCATGAATTCTCAAACACTTTTGAATGATAGATGACAACTTCATTGAGACATCAATCTTATTATTAATTCTTTTTTATTTTAATTCATTGTCATTGGCTTTGTAGACTGTTTGTTGAAATTGATTTGTAGTTTTCTTTATTGAAAATGGTTTGTTGTTCTCCATTAAATAATCCTTGAACTTCCTATTATGTACTATCAAATCATCAATCTATTTAAATAATTCACATAAATGATCAATCCTCTGAATTATTTCCTCTCAAAACTTTTGTTTCATATGCCTCATTTTTTCTCTACAATTTATGCAGTTAACTTATTTTGACAAGAGTTAATTTTGTTTTTTGCTTCCCTTAGATCTGCTGCTAATCTTTCATTTTTTTTCTCTCTTCCTCCAATTTTTGTTCCCACCGTTGATTGCTTTCGCTGGGTTTTGTTTTAATTTTTTTGAAGTGGATTCTTCCTCATTATTTTTTTCTCTCATCTAACCTTTGCTTTAGTTCATTCAATTCCATATCTATTTGTTTATCCTCTTTGCTTGTAGATGTAGAGGTAGATTTCATTTTTACTTTTGTAGTTCATTGCTCTTGTTATCTGCTGCTTTCCTCTTTGCTTTCTCATTTTCTAGGTTTTCCCGTAACTTTTCTATTTGAATTTGTAACCTTTTTTTCTCTCTCTTGCTTTAAAAATGATGTGTACACCAATTCATTGTTCTTCTTTGATACATTAATTTTTTAAAAAAAATTGTATCCAGAAGAATCCAATTAGAAACTGCTCACCTAAAATTCAAAGCGATCCATCTGATTTATTTTGAACTGTGGGAAAAAAACATGTACTTCATGATTTCTTTATTTGGGTCAAATGTGGGTAATCCCTAGTTTTTGCAGGCTCTGAAGTTACAATAGACAAACTCTCTATCAATTGCTTCCTTTCTTTTTTATACAATTCTGATTTCTTTTTAAACTCATCATTGTAATCAAAACCTGGGGATGCAAAAATAATGGAATGATCGAATGGTGAAGGAGTACTTGTAGTTGTTATTGTAGCCACGCTAATTGGAGGAGTTCCTAGAAATAACTCCTTTGGGTTGGAACTGGAAATTAAGGTAGTGGTACTGATATTGGTAGTTGGACTTGGATTTGTCATAATCCTTTGCCTCTTCAGTATGCCTTGATCACTAGGTATTTGTGTAGTATCTTGTATTGTTGGTCTCTTGTGTATAATTTGTTGTTGTAGCACATGTTTACCACTACTAGTACTACTACCCATACCATCGCCACCAGCGGCATTGCTAGTTGCACTAGTTTCTCCACCATGGGCATGTCCTAGTTGTGATTGTATTTGATGATGAGGATTAGGATTTGAAGCTTTAACAAAATGAATTGTTTCAGTTGTACTTGTTGTAGACACTTAAATTTTTCCTAAATGATATTGCACACTTGAATCTGATTACTAACACCATCTCATTATGAATCACCTATTTTCGACTGTTTGATTAAATAATCCTAGTTGTTTAATTAAATACATCATTTTCTCCTATTAATCAAATGATCAATATTCTTTGTCTAATTCATCCCCTTTCATGCTAATTTTCATCTTATTCAATTAGGTAATGTGAATTATTTAATTAAGTTCCTTATGTCCTCTCATTTAATTAAATAATCTTAAATATTGAATTAAATGTCATTTGATCTCGCTTTCAATTTCACTCATCTTGCATAATTAAAACTTTGTTTTAATTTTCTAATTGATATCTTCCCTCACCCTCCCACTTGCAAGGGAATATTCCCTTGCAATGTTCTTCCATTTGAACTCCAAAAAATGGAATATTATTCTGTAACAAACTTCCTAACAACTTTCTAATTTTTAGAAAGTGTGCTTCTTTGAATAAATGAGATCCATTGATTAACTCTTTGATCCATGTCATTGATCCATGTCAACTTGCATTATGATCGCTTGATGAGAATCCTTAGTCCATGCCTTCACCTCTCATTGCTTCTCATCCCTTGATTGATCATATCAATCTTGACCCTTGATTCAACATTTTCTCTTATAAATACTCCTCATTTTGGAGAGAAAAGGATCCACTTCCATTTTAGCAAGGTTATGTTGCACATTTGCATACTCAATTTCATCCATCTTGCATCTATCTTAGCTTTTCATCCACTTATAGCTTAGTTTTCATCAATATTAGCTTATTTTCATCAATGGAATCCATTTAGATGCTTGTTTCAATCTAGGGATTGGGAAAGGGTTGACATTCCACATCAATGCAACACTGATCCCCCAATGGGATGAGGTTTGAGGCATTTAACTAGGTTCTTTTATGCATTTCTTAATAGTTTATGTTTAAATAGCATCTTCGTTCTATGTTTTCAAGTATTTCATTGGGAGTATAGCTTAAATGGTTAAGTATTGCTTAGAATCTATTGGATTTGGTGTATTTATCTTATGTTATGATTATACTCACATTTTGGCACTAGAAGGAGGTCAGAACTAATGAAATTTGACAAATTTTCCTTGAGTTTCTCGTGATTTGCAGATTGTATGTAGGGCAGCACTTTTGTTGTTTATCAAAGCAATACTTTTACTGTATAGCGATGCTTTTGACATACATCATTTCTTTTGATTTACAGTGGCACTTTTTCTTTATGGAAGTGCTTTGATTTTTCTAATAGAGAGGCACTTTTGATATTGTGACGCTTTTGATCACTCTAGTTTTTCACAGGTGCAACAAAAGGGCACTTTTGAAATTCGCCAGAGCGGCGCTTTTGCATTATAGTGGTGCTTTTGCTATACAATGGTGCTTTTACTATATAGTGGTATTTTTTATATCTGACAAAGAGGCACTTTTGTGGCATAGTGATGCTATTGCAAGGTAAAACAAAGAGCTATATTTTCATGTCTACTTTGAATTTTTAATTTAATCCACTCTTTGATCATTTACTGACTTCTGGTATTTTTTTGTAAGGCTAACTATGTTGCAGGTATGGAGAGGAGCAAAATCTTGAAGTAAAGGAGTAAATTGTCACTTGATCTTTATTGTAAAAGTGTTTTAAACACTTATGGGATGATATAACCTATCATATGTTGCTTTATTTCATGCTTTAGGACAACTAGCTTTCAATTGGGTTTAAAATTTGCAATGCTATGATCTTTCAAAGTTGGTTAAAATTGAATCCATACATCCTCACCATTGTAATGTTGGCTTAAAATTGAACAATACAAACATACACTTTAGTTTGGTGCTATTAAAATGAAGTCATCATTTCCTTTGAGGATCTAAAATTAATGAGTGTATTTCGTGCTTGTCGTGCTTGTGTGAAATTTTAGTGCATATCCACTCCCCTTGCACTTCGTGTGATCTTGGGTGAAGAGAACTGCTTTAAGTTTACAAATTTTTTTGGTCACCCCAAGAAATTGCTATGTATCCTCTCCATTTGTGCTTTGTGCAATCTTGGGTGAAGACAAATCGTATTTTTCTTTTCTTTATTATATAAGGGCCTGCTAATGAGATACATCCCACAATGGAGAACTCATATAAGTGACTCGAAAAGCACATTTATTGGTGGGATATATAAAGTTTGTAAAATCAAAAGAAAGTAGCTTATATCAGGGGCATGGTAACATGACAATGCCCAATCCTCATCCAAACGTATGAGCAAGAAACTATGGGGAAAAGTTAAAAAGGGAAATGTATCCATCAAGGACGTCCTCAAATACAAAAGCAAGCTTCTCAAGCGATAAATATAGTATATCAAGTGGTTGGTCCTAATTTCACAAAAACCACCATATCTACTCATCATTGCTCATCTTCCCAAGTTTGGAGAGTTAAAGGTTCCAAACCATCGACCAATCCATTTCATATTCCTTCATGCATGACACTATACACTCCATTCATGATATCCAATTCTTGCATTAGCTATGAGTTGGAAACTACTCTTCATCATAAACATTCTAAAGGCACTATATCATGATGGGTGCACATAGACAAGGTTAATTCTGGTAACAACAAGGTAGATCAGAGTTCTCTAAATTTGTAGTCAAGTGCTCATATCTTAGCAAAGTAGCTTCTTCAAGCAGGATATCAATGGCACACTATGACAGTGGCCTCTACATCAGTACCTCCAGGTGGTTCAACATGAGGGTAAAATTTTCTCAAAAAATCAAGAAACTAGTAAAAATAAAAATCGTCCTCTAGCAAAAACCACTACGATGGCGCTTTGGGAAAGTACTATGATGAAAACCTGGCAAACAGACGCCATGAGTAGAATCAAGCATCTATATGATTCTTTTCAAACAAAAGTATCCCATCCTTGTCATGATAAATCTAATATTCCCTCCATCCATCCAATCTAGCTTTATCTAGATATTCCAGTTTATCTTGATCTTGAGAAAGATCCAAGTATACTTCAACTCTACTCATGGAAAGCTTTTGACAAGCTCTTTTACCATTTTTCCTCATGAAGTCTCATAGCCCATATCTAGCATGATAAAACTCTATTGAACTCTTCACATATATATTACATATCTTGGTATTTTCATTTAACTATGAAACATTGCTATTGCTAGACACTAGGGCAGATTAGCGCACTCTTGTTTTTGAATAACTCTTGATCCATGTCTTATTTCTCACAACGTGATATTGGCATCATGATCTAGGTATCGTTTATCCTTAGAAAATCCAAAACATTTGTAAAATCATCAAAATCCAAAAACACTTGTAAATTATCAAAATCCAAAAACACTTGCAAAATCAAAAAATCCAAAAACATAAAAATCTTGTAAAGTCAAAAATCCAAAACATCCAAATCTTGTCAAAATCCCTAAACAAGTCAAAACATCAAAAAAATCAAAATCATACCTTATCGAACTACATTGTATCTGAGATTAATGTAGGCAAGGCCATCATCGATGTGCCCCTGAGATGCATTAGTTCAATCTTTAAGATTCCATCACAATAAATTGGCAATCCCTCAATGTTCATATCTCATCAATAAATGGTTACTGATCAAAGTCAGTCAAACTACGTGGTCTATGTGTATAACATTGGAAAGGATAATCTTTGATAAGCCCCTTGAGGCCCTAGGTCAGTCCCTCTTAGGTCTTGGTCAAAACTCATAAAACACAAAAAACATTTGAAAATTTGAAAACCCAAAACATTGGAAAATATTCAAAAATCCTAAAAAGCTTGACATAACCTGAAAACCTAAACATTCACATATACCCAAAAGATCAAAAACAACCTCAAAAACATTACAAAAACACCAAAAACATTGAAATATTCCAAAAAGTCCAAAACAACCCATCCCATTTCACTTTCACTTGCAATAAACCTCCATTCATAATAAATCAATCATCACTTTCAACCTTTGGTAACACAAGCAAAAACAAGTGCAACAATAACTAGAAAGCAAACCTTAAATGTGAAAAATCAAACTCTTGATCATTATCAAACATGTTAGTCAAACCTTATATCAACGGCCTTTCAAACAACTTACAATTAATAGCCAGCATCCACTAACATGTCCTAGGATATATCGTTTTGACACTGAGCATTATCATTGGAAATCATTTTGGAATCTTATCCTCAAAACACATTACACCTTTTGGCAAGAGATATAAATAACCTTGTTTGTTTGTTTTGATCTTTTCTTATGATTTATCTTATTGACCCATTCTAAGGACCTCTCGATGATGTCTATCAAAATGATTTAGAGAGAAAGGAATGGGGCATCGATCATTATCTTTTGTTTCTTGTTCTTGTGGGATGTTCTTGTAAAAATAATCTTGGAGAATACTTACTTAGTTGTGTGTAGGGAGGTCATTTTGAATAGATTGTTGACTATTGTGTATGCTTTGGTTTGAAATGTTCTAAACTTCTAGCTACATTCCAATGAGGTTTATGTATGTCAAGGTGTGAGCAAGGATTAACCTATCTATTTGCAAAGTCAAATTCCATCGCACTTGATACAAAGCCATCCTGGTTATCGATACCTTGATGCATCGTGTCTATGTGTTATATCAAAAATAAGGAATGAAATGATGAAATATCCCAATCCCCAAAACAAGAAAATCATCAGTCTTGTCACCATATCTAATAAAGTCTCAAAGACTCATAGAATTTTTGGATTCCTGAATCAATCTCGAAATCAATGGTTAATCCATTCATCTTATTCTTCTATCTTCTTTTCGCGCTAACATGGTATCATGAAATTGACAAAAATAATAATGCATACATCTTGCATCCACAAATTGTTAGCATAAATACATCCTACATAATTATATCATAATCATCAGCATATCATAATAATGAGATCATCACATGGGAAATACGTGAAAGGAAATGCATCCATCTCATAGCATGTCATATAAAAAGATACTAAAAAAGAGAATAAACCATCCATCGCATTGCATCCATAACATAAATCATACATTCCATATTGCATGGCATCACATCATATCATATGCATAAATAAAGAAACACATCCATAACATAAACGTCTCCATCCATCCATAGCATGTGCATCCATACATGAACATAAAGCATGAAATACATGAAACATCACATCAAATGATAGAACACCTGTGAGCCAAGGATTGTCAGTGAGGGTCGATTACACTTAATCCATGATGAATTGAAGCATAATTTACCCAAATAAACTTGCATCTACCAAACAAGATCATTCAAATTGGAAAATTAAACTAAGCATTTAATTGAAAATGAAAGCTACAAACTACACAAAAACAATTAAATTCCTACTCTAACCCATTTGAAACTTATCCCATTTTGGAATTGGTGTCGTGTTTATTTGAAACGACGACCCTTTCCCAATCCTATGATCAGTGAACTTGTTTCAGTTGATTCTATGGAAGAGAATCGATGAAACCATTGTGGTTGATGTATGAAAACCTCGTTTATGCTAAAAATGAACATGATGCAAGCTAAGTTACCATGATTTTATGCTAAAAATGCACTAATTATGCTATTGCTAAGCTAATATAAGCTAAAGATATGCCAAAAGATGAAAACCCTGATTCATATACAAACTAAGATGGATGCATGGAAGCCATTAATGGATGCTCTAAGCTATTATGCAATTAAAAGTTAACTAAAATAAGCTAAAAGTGAGTAAATATGAGTGTGAGTGCATATGAGATTCAACAGCATAAGTTTGCAATTGAAAGATGGATCCATTTGTCTCCAAATAGTGACCTATTTATAAGAAAGCAAATGAGGAATGAAGGGTTGAGATTAAAATGATTAATCAATGGTAGAAGATGAATATGGATCATGGATTCTCATCAATAGATGAGAATGCATGATGAGATTTTAATCAAGGGCTCACACTTGTCTCAAACAAACACACTTTTGACCTGCTCACATAGGTCAAAGGTGACTTGTTCAAAAGGTTAAAGGTTAAAACTTGCTTAATAAGCCAAGTGAAACTATCTATTTTTCAAATGATGGAGGAATAAGAATATTCCTTTGGGTGAGGAAAAAGGCAATTTGCAAATTAAAACAAAGTTTTAATTGTGCAAAAAAGGGATAAGGAATATTCCATGGGAATATTTCCTTTGCTTAGAGGAAAGTTAGATTAATTGCTAATTAAACAAGATCTAATCATGCAATTTAGGGGAATTGAAGAATTAAAGAGATATTTATTAAATTAAATGATTTAATAAATGGGAGAAAGGTGAAATGATATTTAATTAAATAACTTAGGGTTATTTAATTAAATAAGATGACTTAGGGAATTAAATTAAATATTTTGATTTATTTAATTTAATGAGATAAAATGTTAGCATGAAAAGGGATGAATTAATCCGATTAAATTAATTAGGTTAATGGATGAAAATGATGCAATTAATTAAATAGATAGGCTAATTTAATCAATTAAGCGAAAAGATGGGGGGTTTGAAGAGGAAATGATGTTAGTAAATTTGTTTCGAATGTATGATAACGATTAGGATATTTTTCAATGTCTACAACACCATATCATATGCATCGAATCTGGCCATCTCATATATATCTCATCAAAAATGAATTTCATGATACAAAATCAGAATCAATGCGTAAATATCACCCAAAAATCGATATACAAGAGGCTATCAAAAATTAGTTGATGAATGTATATACAAGTAACATATCGAGGTTGTACATCAAAAAGTGTCTACAAAATTATGAGGCTAGCCTCAGCTCTGTCTATCCTCATGGCAGGATTGGTCCTGATGACCACCTGACTACTTTCTATGGGTGCTCCCTACGGGCTACCTAACTGAGGGTTCTACCGAGTTAGTTAGTGCAACTCTGCTCCTTTGTGAATACTTTGGTTGTTGTCACTCTTGGGAGACATCTCGATGGTATAAAGTCCTATAATATGAAGCCTTGACTATGACATATATATACAAAACTACATGTACACTGCCATGTCTGGCATGTACCTAGAAATGTGTGTTAGCCTCTAGCTACACTCAATGCCTTATCTCCTGAGCAAGCTACAGATCCACCTGCTATCTCTGCTACCACTTCTGGTCATGCTCTCTAGTGACCCTTGGGACCTTTGCACGGGTTGCATCCCACTCCCTTGTCAGTTGTTGTACCTATTGTAATAACTAGTCCCTATGAGTAGTGAGTGCCTGTATCTAAGAATCTTGAGGATCAAGACCTTGTGCTTGCTACTGTTGCTAATGGTATGGTGGTGGTGGTGGTGCCTATCTCAAAGGATCAATCAAAGGGGGAGCTTGATCCTACCCATCATGCCCATCTCTGTGATCCTGTCCATTTCGGGGAGGTTTTCAAGGAGGTTATTGATGCCCTCTCCCCTTTCCTCTACATGTTCCTGTTGGCAATCAGGATTGCACCCTCTAGGAAAGTTACACTTGTCTATCCTATTGCAACATGGAAACACTCTCTGGCTTGTGGGTAAACCAATTGGGGAGAGTGAATCTCTAAGTGGGTTGCTTCCCTTCTAACTAATCACCTAATCTAAACACCTTCAGAGGAAAAGGCAGTAGGAGGAGAGACTGAAAATCATTAACACCTACACTCAAGATGATCAGCTAAATGTTGAGATCTTTATGAAACTTAATTCACAACACTTCTTTGACAACAATTAACTCTCACAATTCACCACAATGCTTTCAGTTCATCAGTATTTTGAATAAAGACCCTTGAAAACAGAATATAATGTGCAACTTGAACCTATTAAAAACATTGACATTAACCCACAACAATAGGACTAGGAAGGATTCAACTAACTGAATCACAACAAAATCACACCATTATTGTGAGCCCATGACAAGAAAATGAAAAGGGGAAATCTGTTGCTTTATTGCAAGTGAAGGAACAAGACATAAAAATCTGATATCAGATGAGTTTACAAAGCTCTCAAAAATGGCTAAGAGAGAAAGAAACTGAATAATTTTGAACCCTGAGAAAATCAAGTTTTCTTAGATTTATAGCCAAAAATGTGACCTGCAGTGCCAAAAATAGAAAAATCAAGTTTGTTGTCCTTCCAAAAAGGCAACACATTCTGCATTTTCAAGCTCCCTCAAAAATCTTGAAAATTAGTCTCCAAAACAGCTCCAAATGGCCTCAAAAAGCTAGAAACTTTCTATCACCCAAGAGTTGATCCAAAAAGGCCTCAAAATCAGGCACTAATTGCTGGAAACTGAAAATAGAAACCTTCATTTGTCACCTTCTTTTCAAACTCGCCCAAGACTGAATCCAAGAAAAGAAAGTTCTGATATAAACTGAAGTGCATCATCAAACTGCTTTTAAAATAACAACTAACTTAAGCAATTTATAGCAACATTGCTTAGCCAGTGTTTTACATCTTACAGTTTCAAAGTTACAAAATAGAATGCTTGATTTTTACATTTGATTTTTCACAATTTCACTTCCAGATGCACAAATTTTTCCTTTATCTATTTCAAATATTTTTATTTTGCTTCAAAGTTTGCAAAAATCAAAATATTATACAAGGATTTCTATTTGATTTTCTACAAAAATCATAAAAGAAAATAAGCCCCCTATCACATATATTGATTAAAGACAAAAGGGAAACCCTATAAAACTCAAGACTTAGGCAAAAAATGAAACCTAAAGCCACTATCTTGACCCTCCAAGGAAGATTGTATGAAAATATTCTAAGGCATGAAAGAGGGGAAAACCCTAATGTGCATGGTTATGGTTTGATTTTCTTCAAAAATCAAAGAAAAATTAAAAGGCCAAAGGTCAATGTTTCAGCCTAGGCACTATGGGGTATTAGCAAGGTAGTGAAAATAAAATTTATGTGATTAAAATCACATTGACTGAAAATAGGGTAGAAATCCTAACACACAAAGGCCTCCAAAATGCTCATTTCGACTGACATTTGCATCGGCTCTTGATGAAGGGAGAACTCTGCCTGTTGTGTGCCGCCATGGGGTGATTTAGGGTTTCATTTTTGTGACCTTTGTCAGGCCTTTTCTTCTTCGAATTTTGATGCATTCGGCCTCCCTCATCTAGTGGTAAGCTTGGACTGTGTTTTCATTCTTCTATTAGCTCAATTTGATGAAAAAATGGCCTTAGAGGTCGCAGCTTCCATTATTTTTTGATGCATTTTGTTGCTCTTTTTTGTGTCGTTGCTTTTTCCATTCTCATGGCCAACCATGGAGACATTGGTTGGAGCATTTTTTGAAGCTTTGGCCGTGACATTGTTGTGTTTCTCCACCTCGATACAAAAGGTAAGCTTCATTGTTCTGCCATTTCATGGCATTTCCCTCTTAAATAAAGCTTATTCAAGCTTTGTCTTGTAAAAAACATGAACATTGTGAAGAAAATTTTGAAGGCCTTTGTATAGGCCGCGACCTCACTGTGTGATCTCCTTCTTCTTGTTGAATAAAACTTAAGGGGCTCGGCCTATAATGTGCAAATGGTATTTATTAGTGAATGAAAACATTATTTTCAAATGAATGTTCTCCATTTTGTGGGTTTTCAGAACCCCTCATGGCCGCGGGCCTGTTGCTTTTATTTCCCCAATTTGAAAACTCTTAACTAGGTTTTGAACCCTTGTTGCTACACTTGGTATTTGCATTTTGAAAACAAACCCTAAGTGGGTAATGTGACTTTTGAAAATAGAAATTTTGGCCTCTCTAGGTCGCAGGCATATAAATGGTGATCAGTGTTTTACATTTTCCACTTTAAATGGGCTCGAATCACTCTTTTCTTTATGCATTCTGGGAAACTCCATTTGTAAAACTTAATTGGTTTGTTCCAAAACCCGAATTGACAACATATGATTGTGTGTTTTACTTAAAATTTAGCCTTTCCATGGCACCACTGTAGCATAAGCACATTTTCTAATGGAATGAAATGATTTCATTTGTATACTTGTTTTGTTATAACTTCATTGAATTACAGACTTTACTCCATTTTTTTCAACAACAATTACTTGTCTTTTGCTTTTGCATTTCTGGAAAACATAGTATTACTCATGAACATTTATGTTGAAACACATGATAGAGTTAATGTTCTCTTATCCAATGTATGCAAAATGTCTTGCTTCCTCTGTTCATACAATTGTACCTTATAACATGGTAAACTTGACATCATTTTCCCATTTGCTTTGAGACCCTTGCATTGATCATTGCTTTAGAATACAAAAATGTTTCATTTGTAGACATTTATCATGGCTTCAAGGCATTTCAATGCTTCAGAACAAACACATTTCACTTCTTTTTCACACTCTTATGCTTCATTTTGTGTTTCATATAAACACTGGATCATGCAATCAGATTTTCCCCTCAAAAAGGTGACATCAAAACACTAAAACAAACTCAAAAACTTGCAAATTACCTTCAAGAGACATATTGCATTTGTTCCTCAACACCTGATGCTCTGCATTTTGGTTCAACATGCCCTCTTTGCACTCTTTTTCTACCTTCAATAGCTCACTTACAGCCACTTGTCACTCTGTCATTGATGAAGCCAACCTCTCTTTTGTACTCTTCATGCATTTTTATCTTATAAACAACAACATGATGGTGTAGACTTATCATTGCATGGAAGATTTTGAAATAGAAGAACTCTACTATGATGTTCTGGAGCTTTTCATTTGCTTCAATTGTAATTGATTATTTATAAACAAGGCATTGTGTATGCCTATTCACTATCACATTATGAGATTATGCACTTGAATAGTTGATCACTCATGATTTTCAATTCATTGCACTTCAAGAGTTGACTGTCCTGAATGGTCAACTGTTTGAGTTTTTTTGGCACTTTATGATGCACTCATATGATGGATGTCTTTCCTTGAGCATTTTGGATTTGTTTCTATATCAATCCCTCTTTGAATGTTTGAGGGATAGCATGTCGGGTCTCAACCCTTGTGGGAGCCCATTTTACACCACATGCTTTATGATATTCCAACTGGATCAGTAGCATGACTTGTCCTATACCTGCACATGGAAACAAACAATATTAGATAAAAATAATATATTATTATGTTGTTTCCTCCTTGGCTTTTGTCACACTTCTTGTACTTGTTCAGTTGCTTCAATGTATTATTAGCAGTATTCTCCATTATTGTTGATAATTCATATAGGAATGTTCATAGTCAGAGCTCTAACAACTTTTGATATCTCTTGTAGGTCTATCAGCAGCTCAGGAACAAGGATGGTGCTACATTCCATAATCAACTTGAAGACTTACAGGCAATGATGATTATTTTCTTTCTTATGTGTCTTCTTCTCTTTCATCTTCAATAGTGTAGAATGTTCCTTTTGATACATTATCACAACTACTCCCACAACTTGTGTGGGACACTTGGTTCTTTATTACCCAATGAATATAAATACAACATTCATGAAACACTTGTTCAATTCTATACTTTTCTCCTTTATGTAAAATAATGTTTGAACATTGTAAATGAATATCAGAATGAAAGCATTTCTTTTCCATTTCATGCAATACTTAATGTTGTAGTTGATATCAGACAATTTAAACACATTGCATTTCAAAATCCACAATAACTCAAATATTTGCAATGGTTAAACATCTACAAAGGTAAAATAAAATTTCCACCTTAAAATGAATCTTTGAACAAATCAGCTCTATCAAATTGAGTTGTAGTGAAAATTTGATAACAGTACCTTGTCCCCTCCCCCTGCCAAGTAACTATCCAACTATTGGGTTCGTAGAACAAACTGGTGCAAACTGTAGCCACGAAGTATCATAGGTAGTTGTAGTACCTGCATTATATAATCCATCGGCATATACCCATGGTTGGGGCACAAGTTGTCTAAAATCATCTACCGTCACCTAAAGTGGAACCTGCAGACCCCAGTCAGTCTCTCTAGTGGTATGTGTGAATACAACTCGGTACTCCCGGGGGATGACATCCTGAACCTCCCTAAACTATCGAGCAACCCAATCCGGAAGGTACCTCTCAATAATCGTATGCTCCTAACCCTGCATGTACTTGGTTTGTTGAGCATAAAATAGTTGTTGATGGTCATTGAATCATGGCGGTGCCTACAACT
Organism: Sequoia sempervirens; assembly: GCA_007258455.2. NCBI lineage: Eukaryota > Viridiplantae > Streptophyta > Pinopsida > Cupressales > Cupressaceae > Sequoia > Sequoia sempervirens. The sequence goes on from VDFB02281492.1 coordinate 544,873,093, forward strand.
AGGGTCTCCATCGGAAAACTATCATGTCTTTAATAACCTGTCTCCAGTACAGGATATCTACTAGACCTGTGTGATGGAGTGTGGTCATGGCTCTATAGCGGTATACTATGAGCTCGTCCATATCAATATTTTCCAATGTGATAACATTTTTGAGCATGACAATATGCTCCCAAGCCCATATATGTAGAAGTGTAACGCTGACTCCTATACTCCATCCTCCCATGTAGATGACCTAATGCATATTTTGATATAGAGACGCAAGTATCATGGGGCCCCAAGCAAAGAAATTCATATATGATATCATCTGCGACCAGGAAAGTCCCCAACCAATGTTGAAACCTTGACCCTACCTTTCTAGAATGAGCACTTTGCAAATCAAAGCTCTGATAATCAAGGTCAAGTCTGGTGCTTGTCATTTGTAATCATGTAAGTTGATCTATTTTATCTCTACCCAGAGGGTATCAACACCAAGTATGTTGTAGCAGGCCATCATCCTGAAGTCTACGTCATAGATAACTTGCTCTCCATGGATTGGCACTCACAAGATGCGCTAGACATCCTCCAAAGTGACAATCACCTCTCTAGTAGGAAGGTGGAAAGATGAAGTCTCATTATGCCACCACTCAATCAGCACTGACATCATGGCTAAAATGTGTCTTGGTCTCTAGCATTTGGGCCATGAATCCTAGCTCAATCGCTCTAAGAAACATCCTCACCTAGTTAGTCAAATTATGAACGTGAGACAAAATTCCAAGTCAGTGCTCCCTCGACTAGATTAGATGAATGATCTCTTGCACAAATGAAACGTACCACATCAAATTTGCTAAAAAAACTTATCAAATTTCAAGTTTTAAACCCTAAACTATAAAAGTATCACTATATTCAAGGCACAATGCTATTGTCTAAGCGACACTATACCAAAAGGTCAAAAGCGATGCTATTTTCAAAAGTGTGTTGGTATTTCAATAGTGATGTTGAACCTGAGAGGAAAAAGTGACGCTCCTTGCAAAAGCACAATGCTATTTCAATAGCGCCCTTGAACCCTAAAATCTACCGCACTGCCATTTTCAAAAGCGCGCCAACTTTTCAAAAGCGACACTATTCCTAACAAGCAACGCTATTTTCAATAGCATCACTACTCTGACAAAAGCGCTACCAACCGAGATAAAAGCAACACTATACAATGACTCTATTGTTTGACCTTTCTGACCTAGCATTAAATGCATAAAAACTCAAAATGGGAAAAGTTTCGATTTGCGTATTGGAGGTCCTACGTCTGTTGCCCGCTGGTACTCTCGTACCTTTCCTGCGAGGTGCTGTGGGAGATCATGATCCACCATTTTTCCAAGGTGTCAAAGTAAAAACAACATAATCTCTCTAAGGATATGAGTGCAAATGATTTGAAAATGACCCCTCCCCCTTTATTTAAGCATAAAAATTAGGGTTTTTGCCTAATTTGAGGGGGGGAATGGCATTCTAATCTTGTTTCATCAATTTTTGAGCTATGGGGCCTATTTTGAGGCATTTTGCACATTTTTGAGTCTATTTTCACATCTTAGAGCCTATTTCTGCACTTGAATCAATGTTAAACCTTTGTCACGATCTTGACCCAAAAATTAAAATTTTCACCCGATCTCTCGAGGGGGCAGGGTACTAGCTTAATTCCTTCCTTCCACTGGGGCAATAATGGGGCATCCGAAAAATCAAGAATTTTTAAATGTTTTATCTGAGTGGCAGCATAATCTGAAGAGCATCAACCTTTGAACCAATGCAGTGGGTACCTTGCTTCAAAGAGGGGAAAAATGTAGACACTTAAAATTGTCTTGAATGATATTGTACACTTGAATCTAATTACTAACACCATTTTGTTTTGAATCACCTCTTTTCGTCTATTTAATTAAATAATCCTAGTTGTTTAATTAAATACATCATTTTCTCCTATTAATCAAATGATCAATATTATTTGGCTAGTTCATCCCTTTTCACGCTAATTTTCATCTTATTTAATTAGGTAATGTGAATTATTTAATTAAGTTCCTTATGTCCTCTCATTTAATTAAATAATCTTAATTATTGAATTAAATGTCATTTGAACCCCTTTCATTAAATAAATTAATTATTTAATGAACATCCTAATTTCACTCATCTTGCATAATTAAAACTTTGTTTAATTATCTAATTGATATTTCCCTCACCCTCCCACTTGCAAGGGAATGTTCCCTTAGAATATTCTTCCATTTGAACTCCAAAAAATTGAATATTCCTTTGTAACAAAGTTCCTAACAAATTCCTAATTTTAAGGAAGTGTGTTTCTTTGAATGAAAGAGCCATTGATTAACTCTTTGATCCATGTCAACTTGCATTTTGATCCCTTGATGAGAATTTTGATCCATGCTTTCACCTCTCATTGCTTCTCATCCCCTGATTAATCAAATCTATCTTGACCCTTGATTCAACATTTTCTCCTATAAATACTCCTCATTTTGGAGAGAAAGGGATCCACTTCCATTTTAGCAAAGTTATGTTGCACGTTTGCATACTCACTTTCATCAATCTTGCATCCATTTTATCTTTTCATCCACTTTTAGCTTAGTTTTCATCAATGGAATCCATTTAGATGCTTGTTTCAATCTAGGGATTGGGAAAGGGTTGACATTCCACATCAATGCAACACCAATCCCCCAATGGGATGAGGTTTGAGGCATTTAACTAGGTTCCTTTATGCATTTCTTAATAGTTTATGTTTAAATGGCATATTCATTCTATGTTTTCAAGTATTTCATTGGGAGTATAGCTTAAATGGTTAAGTATTGCTTAGAATACATTGGATCTAGTGTATTTAGCTTATGTCATGGTTATACTCACACTTGTATGCCCTTAGTCTATTTTATTTACTCCAAGACCTCATTTATCAACTGGTTTTCTAAGGACTACCTCTATTATTGTCCAAACACCTTCTCCTTTGGACCCTAAAGGACCACCTTCATAATCCATTTTATGTTATGGTTGCTCCTAAAGTATATGTTTCTTTTATGGTCTCACTTAAACCAATTTTTACTTTTCTTGCATCATTAGTTTCTTCACATTCATCATCAGTTTCTTCATGTTCATTGGGATGCTCTATATTCCATAAATTGTTAAACTCAGAATCTTCTTCGATCTCTCCAAACTCTACGGTAGTTTTTGGTTTACCTAGATCCTTCCTCATAGACCAAAAGGTAGTAATTTTTTATTTTGACCAATTTTTTTCTCTACACTCCTTATCTAGAGATTTTGGTATTTTTACTCTACTAGTTACTAGACCAATTTTTTCATAAAAATTGCCGTACCTCCTGATTTGCTTATTTGCTTCTCTTTGTTGGTGCAATAACATAATTTTTGCTTAGAATTGTTCAAAATAAATACTTTCTCAGCAATAATATTCTCCATTGCTATTTTGACCTCATCCCGAGAATCCTTGTTTCTCAAGTTTTCAAGCAAGGGTTCACTTTAATGTTGAATTCTACTTGCAACGTTCTTATTGTCCACAATCCTTAATTTAATGGTGTCACATGGATCACACTGCCAGTGCCAGACAACATCAAATTTAATTTTTTTGAAAAGATCATGTACCACACTAAATGCTTTTCTTTTGAATGTGAACCCTCTACATGAAAAGGGTAAAGAAGGAAATCATATCTATTAGCTTTTATCTAGACCAAGAAAGGGGTTTGAAAATAAATATTGAAAAGTGATCAAGAACACACAAAAGAGGTCATTTTAGGTTTAAAAATAGTTTTCGTAGATTCCCTACCTAGATATCTAGGGAACTCATAGATTGGCCACTAAAAAGAGAAAGAGCTTTCTAAACAAGTAGGCACTCTTCAACTTCCTATTCTAGAATTTGCATGGGTTGGTATTCCCATGGATTTTATTATATGGGGATTCCTAAGTTGGGGGTGAACATGTCATTTTAATTATCTTTGACCATTTAAGTGTGCTTATTTTTTGTCTCACCCTTACACTACAATAATCATGACATAACACTTATTGGACGCGGTCTTCAAGTTACATGATATGTCATGTTTCATTGTGATTCCTACCTTCACAAGCAACTTCTAAAATTAATTATCTAAACTACATGACACTTTTTTAAACATGAGTACAACATATCATCCATAGATAGATGGAAAAATGGAGAGTTAATAAATGCTTGTAAACTTAGGTCCTCAATTATTTTGTCTTAGAGTAGTTAGGGTAATGGGCTTAGAAATTGCCTCTAGTTGAATGGTGGTGAAATACCACTTATTATAGTACATCCAATATGACCCATTATATAATTATTTACACCCCCACCATCCTTGACTTATTAGCTTATGTGGAGTTCATGAGTACATGTCAGTAAGAACTCTTTGTATCCTTAGGAGAAAGTTCTCAAAGTCCTTAAGGAGGTTTATAGTAGGTGTAAAACCTGCGAAGCAACATAAGGATCAATACAAGTTAATGTAGAGCTTCAAGGTTGGTGATTATTTCTTTATTTATTTATAAACCTATAAATAATCCTCATTAAAATACAAGGTAAGTCATAAGTTGGGTCCAAAATTTAATGGTCCTTATTAGGTACTAAAGGGAATAGAGGAGGTGGCCTATAAAATATCACTTGAAGACCCTCTTAAAAGTTACACACAATCTTCCATGTCTCTTTTATCAAGTGAGTTATTTGGCAAGCTACATAGATGTAGATATACATTCAATCCTTGGATGATGAGGGACCATTATTTTTGGAACTAGAGGCAATCTTAGAAAAGTGACGTAATTTTTCAATCAAACTACCAAGTATGTTTTGATCCAATGGAAAGGGATACAATTTTAATATGCAATGTGGGAGCCAACAACCATTTTTTAGGTTCCCTCATATAAAAATTTGAGGACAAATATTTTTTAATGAGGAAGCAATATCAAAAATGCTTTTCCAATATGTGTAGGGTATTAATAAATAATGGCTAGGGTGAGTATTCTTTATAAGTCACCCCACTAAATGATTAGAATAAAATTATTTATTCCACATGTGTGGGGAAGTAGTAGTTTTAGGTAGTTTGATGTTATTTATTGTGGTACATAGACAAGATAGAGTAATCTTGATAATTTTGAATTAGATCTAGAGAACTCTTTAGGAGGTTTCTCCCTCTAGGTGGTTTTGTCAACATTAATACAAATTTACATTATCTTGTTCATATTTTCTATTATTGATATACTTTTTATTATTATTACCTTTTATGTTGTATTGTAGGATCTTCAATCACATTTGTAAGGTTTTATTTTTTATGAGCCAACATGATAGTCCAATGATGATTTGGTAGTACCTCTCATGACCCATCTATCATGATTACTTTTCCCCATAACTTCTATATTTTGACAAAAATCCTATTTATTCCTTTAGAACCCTTCCCCATGTGTTTTTCATCCTTACAAACTCCTTACCTAGATTTTGAGCTTTCTTCCACTTCTAAAACTATCATTCTACACCTCTCAGCTATAGGTTTGCTCAAGAAACCTAGGTTAATATGTAGGGTCACTTAGAAAACATGCCCTAGTAAAATGGGTGAGCTACCTTATAAAAGGGTGATCCAATTTTTTTTGGTTGGTGAATTTCAATTTTGGTAATTTCTCTTTTAGTTTGGACTTTGATTAATAATCATCTCAAGTCTCGATAACAATAATCACTCACCATATTTTTTTGTCTTCTCCCCTTGAGTGATTTTCATCTCCCATTAATGTATTGACAACTTTCCTATTTAAACAACCCATTCCTCTTGCATTTGTGAAGTTAAGTGTAGGTGATGCAGGAGCATCTAGGGGTACTAGCAATCTTGCATCACCAAAAATATTGCTAATTTACTTTTGTTGTTTTCAATAAGGGCTATGGTGTGTGGAAAATAAATATTTTAATTTGCAAAAATGTGATTTTCCCTTGTGATGATATGTAAATGCAATTTTTGGAGGAAATATGTTGAGGTAAATGTTTCCAAGGCATTTAAATGGTGAAATATTCCTTTTGGGAATCCATTTCTTGGTGGGACCACTTGGGGTGTATGTTCTTGCATGTTCAATTGCATGTTATTGCATGTTATTGCATGTTTGTGCCACAAGCTTTGCATGTTGTTGCATGTCCGTATTTGGAGCCGTCAGAGTTGCTGAGAATCAAAGGTGTCATAATTGACCAGATTTGATTGTCCATGGTTTAGGTGCACATGTGAAGGCCATGTGAGCATTGAGTAATTTTATTATTTTTATGATTATTTCTCCAAATGGGGCATGGTTTTTCTAAGGAGGTATTTTTCTTGTGGTTTTGGAAAACCATAGTGGTTTTCTCATTCTAAAACTTCTATATTATGATGCCTTTTCATTTGGGGAGATGGATTTGGGAGTTTTTGCAGGTGAGATGGGGAGATGCTTTCAGATTGAAGAGAGGATTTGAAGACTCCATTATTGCATATTTTTATTTACGTAGAAGGCCATATTTGTGGGAGCTAGTGAGCTCCACATTTTGGAAGACAATGAGCTAGTGAAGTCCATGTGAAGGGAGCTTGAGAGCTTCAGTTTAAAGAAGGTTGAAAGAGACCAAGAAGAATTTTTTGTTGCAGGTTTGAAGGCGTAATACATGTTATGCACCAAATTTGCACCCTACTGAGATTTTCAAGCTCAGCAATCTGGCATAACATGGGACTCAAATTCTACATGTGGGATATGCAATACTGAAAATGAGACCTCCGGATTCTAGGCCGGTTCCTGTTGAATAAATATCTATTTTTGCTCTTCAAACCTAAAGACTTTAGAGGGAAAAGGGGAAGAAAAGGGATAAAAATAACTTGCAGATTTAAACTAATTAATGGGTGATACACCAAAATCACTTTCCTTAGCACAGAATGAACCTACAGCCATTTATATGATGATACAATAACTGGTAAAACCCTCAACACATAAATATTTCAAAGGAAGATCTGAAATCAGAATGATATTTAAAGGATGTTAATCACAGTAAATATATCTAAAAATTGATACAACCCTTAACCTGTGAAGAGAATTCCTAGTCACAAAGATGCCAAAATGAGACAAACTTAAAAGGTTTCAGATAAGAAACACAAAAAAGAAAGATCAATCACCAATCTGCATACAAACATGACACCAGAAATAGATCAAAGATGTTGTATAAAGGCTCTCAAAGGCCCTGGAAATACATACTCCAAAGTCTGATACAAAGCTTGGAACAAAATAGCACCATGTCCTTCAGAAAGTACAAAGCCTCTTCCACTCCAGAATTTTGCATCCTCAAAAAAGAAAAGAGGAAGAGAATAAATAAGCTCAATCTCTTCACCCTAACCCTAGAAAAAGGGCCCCACCTTGGATAAGGGGTCGGATTTGGTAAAAATGCCCTAAAAGAAGGCTCTCAAACTTTCCAACAACTTACCCAAAATAGGAAAAAGTCTCCCAGACCCGGATAGGAACAAAAATCCTCATAAAGAGGACTCAAAAGACTCCAAAAAAGGTGTCACATCAGTCAAAAACTCCTCCCCTGAATCCAGCAACCCAAAACCTCCACTTGACATAAACAGATTGTCATATCTCCAAGATTTAATGCTCCACTTAAAGGCTCCTCTTGTCATATCTCAAATATCTTCAACTTGCATTAATAACATTTATTTTTCAAAAGTGATTTATAATTTATCACTTTTAAAAATAAAGTTTTACAATTTTTTAAAGTGCAAGCTGGAATACCACCTAACAAGGTCAATTTTAATTCTGCATTTAAATATCTTTTATTAAAAATGATTAATAAATCATTTTAATAAAGATTTACATTTGATTTAAAATGCAAAAATTAAAATAAGATTTGAGCACTAACTTTGTATTTTAATAAAATCATTTAGTAAAATGATTTGTCAATCAATTTTAATAAAGATTACATTTGATTTTAAAATGCAAAATTAAATAAAATCTAAGCTTTTTAGATTTTAATGGCTTACATGATTTCCCTAAGCATATATTTTAATGAAAGCCAATGCTTTGAAAAAGATGAATAAAGCTTTTGTAAAATTCAAAATGGTCGAACTTACTTAGGGTTTGAACCCTAAAATAAGACAAAGACATCATTTTGCATTTTCGTTTTAACTTGAAAGCTCCATTTTGGGCGCCGCCATGCTTCTCAAACCCTAGCCGTGACTTGTTGTTTTCTGGTATTTTCTGCCATTGCTGAACTCGAATCTGGTGTCTTTGGTCGAAATAAGAGCAAATGACATTTTTTCAAAAACGTAGAGGCACTTTGGACGCGATTTTTTTTCTGTTTGAAATGACGTTTTTTGACTTCTCTGTGATTTTTGTGCGAACTTTGGGCATGAATCAGCATTTTTCTGGCCGCCATGAGCATTCTAATCCACGAACTTGCTGGAAAGCTCTTTCAAATTCGAAAATAATGAATCTTTTAACAGGTATTTGAAGATAAAGTTCTAATTTTCTTCTTCTCATGCGAATTTCTGAAAGTTTTTTTGCTTTTCTTGAAGCTGCCATGAAAGTTCTTTCAAGTATTTTCCAGAAATAAAGAACAAACTTGCTTTTAAAAAATGAATCTGGTCTTTCTTTCTTTGAATCTGCAAAAACTTATTTTCAAGCCACGCCATGATTTCTTTGAAGCATTTTTTCCAGAAATAAAGAAATAAACTTGATATAAATTCAAATCTGGTCTTTTTCTTCTTTAGATCTGCAAAAATTTCACTTTCAAGCCGCGCCATTGCTGTCTTCTTTCAATTTTTTTCAAAGAATGTAGCATTTGTGAACTCATAATAGAAAAATACTTTGATTTTCCTGTGTATTATAGCCACGTTTTTCCTTTTTTATGGGCATTAGATTTCTATTCTCTGCAAAAACATAGCATCTTGAAGCTACAACAAATAAAATACTTCATTTTTTGTAGACATACAGCCATGTTTTTGCTAAATCTGGGCATTTTGTAACTCATAGAAATCTTATTTCTGTTTTAAAAAAATAAGCTTTTCTCAGATTTTTGAAAAACCCTTCAGTTTGTTGTTAATCTTTTCACTATATAACTCTACGGGCTGCATTTTCTGTTTTAAATGGCTCAGAAATCTGAAGCTTCAATGTATTCTTTGGAGAAGATGAAAACTTTGAATTTGATGAAAATATAAAATAGAAGTATATTTTCCTTTTCCTGCAAAGAAGTGAAAATTCGTTATCTTGCCTTCTGTACTAAATGTCCATGTTCTCTTTAATTCTCACTATTGTAGCTCTTTTTGTTTGATTTCATGTGCTGATGGATTTAAAATTGAATCATTTAGCAATGAAAACATAAATATGTTCTGTGCACTTGGTCACTTTCATGAATATGCATACATTCGGAACCTGAGATCAATGTCATGCTATCACTCTGTCTTTGACAAAAGAAACTTGTAACATTGTATGCCTGCTTGATGAAAGATAACGCATATCTGTATCTCCCATGACTCTTAAATGCTGATTTAAAACAGATTTGCTGCTTACTGTTGAAGAATTCGTAGAAAAATGAATTGTTGCAAAATCTGTCCTGTGCTTGAATACTTAGTCAATGTGATTTTTATCTGATGGGGCAGTGTCATTGTTATGAAATTGTTCAAAACTTGGCTTAAACATATGAATTGAACATTGCTGCTATGAGTTGCTTTTATGACAGCTTCTTATTTAAGACTCTAGTTGATATCAATGACTGTCATGTATGATGTGAATGAGAGGTATTTACCTGATATGCCGAGCTCTACCCTTGTGGGAGCCCGTTTTACTCCACATATCTGATAAATGATCATGATGAACCTGTTCCTGCACACTGAAACAAACATGTCAGCAAAATAAAAGAAGCTGAAAGCTTCCATTGAATTACATTCTTTCTTTTCTGATTTTTTGCAATTATCTGATGCATGCCTGATCGACTGCATGTTATATTTCTGTTGGTAGCGTAGATGTATGATAGGATTGATCCGTTATTGCTTAGAGATTAACTCTAACGTCCTCTTTCATATTCCTTGCAGACGCTTTTGGAGCTGGAATGGGAGCTGAAATTGAAAATGGAGCGAAAGCTGGCGTCTTCAACTGTCAACTGATTCGTCATTCCAGGCAATGACGAATCACCTCCTACCCTATGTTTCCGTTATTTTCAGTTGTATAGCATACAGTTATATTTATGCATTCTTCCTTTGATTGTAAAAAATCAGAAAAAGTTACTTCCACGGCTTGTGTGGAATTCAACATTTTTACAGAATGAATAAAAGCATTATTATGCAAATCTTTTCAATTTTTTGTTTCAGACGTTTGCACAATAAACTATGATTCACATGCAAAATGGTCTCAATGATGATTACTGAACATTCAATCAGCAAAACATGAAAATTTTGTACCTTAAAACGATGAACTTCATCCAGTTTTACTTGTTTTAACTCGAGTGAAAAATTAATAGGTAACGAAAGGCTTTTCAGCAATTAAAACCAATAAATCGACTTGACCGTAAGTAAAAAGTGGGTAACAATACAACAGCAAGAAGATTGGTTATTTCATGGTTTGATTGCAACAGTGATTTCTAATGAAGATTGTTGGTTGAAGGAGCTAAAATCAGGTTAAAGAAGAGAGATTGCAAGAGACCATTCTACATTTGATCTTTGCTATTATACAAAAGATTTATTTCAGCTTTGAATGGTTTTTCATCATCCCATATGGTTTTGAAACAATGTATTTTCATAAATTATTTCTTGTTATGCAATTGAAGGAGATTTTGAATGATCAAAGAAGAATATATCTTGCAGATTTTTGTGTTGTTTCAAACCATTTCTAAGTTGAATTTTCAGATTGTTGTATGTGAAATAGGGTCGGTTTCTTCCTTCATCGGTAGGAAGAAAGAAGTAGAAGAGAATAGGTGATGATCTTAATAGTATTATATGCCTCTAAATAACTCAAAAAATAATATTTGTAATATTTTATTCTTTTAGTAGGAATAGGATTTACCTTCATAGGTCTAAAATCCCCCCTCCACGCTAAATCATAGATCCATCACAATATCTTACAAACATTGAGCTTCCTCATATAACACTAGAAGATTATGAAGCTTGCACACCATTCCTAATAAATATCCAATCTATTTGAATCACTTGATCTTCTCACATCAAAAGGAGTACCTTGAAGTTGGAGAGGAGAAGACACAATAAGAAAAGTTGGATGCTTTAAGGATATAAACCATAAAAACTTCAAGGAAGATTCTTTGAAGCTTCACATAGGCTCCTTGGTTTTACTTAATTTTATAGAAGCTTTTATCTACACAACATCTTTAAGTAGTATTTATATCATTACAATTACCTAAGAACTATAAAACTTTGTTATTTATATTTTAGATTAGATTAAATTTAAATTACTTTCTTAGATTAAAATTATATTATAAGCTTCTTTTATTTTATCTACTCTGTCAATTTGAAAAAAAAAGATTCATTCTTCTTCAAAATAATGTTCTCTTATTAAATAAAAAACACAAAATATAGCTCTTGCATATAGGAAAAATCATATTCATTTAGCTACATTCATTCAAAATTACAAAAATGAAACTTCTTTAATTTGTTAGTTATTTAATTCATTTGAAACCCTTATTTATTGAAAAAAGAAAGAGAGTAGATAGTTATTTGCATACATCTTGACATTGCATACATAGAAAACTAAAAACCAAACATAAAACACAATAGTAGGCTCATATTTTCATAGGTTTTAGAACCTATTAAAAATCTTCAAAAAAGTCAAAATCTAACAAAACAAAATAAATCAAATAAACTCAATGAGCTAAATGAGTCAATCATCAACTATTATTTAATGAATCAAGTATACACAAACTTGTTAAAACTACTCTTTTAAGTTTTAATTCCATTGTATCTTAAATTTTCATGTTCAATGTATTCTAAAGTTAAGGAAAATTGGATTGAGATATTTTTTAGATTATATTAAAGAAAATCTACCAATACAAGAAACATCAAAAGAAGAACAGGGTCAAGAATAAGTGGTTATCCTTAGACAAATCCTAGAGGCCACAAAAGGAGGAACATGATAGAATAATTTTGTACAAGATAACTAGCACTTTTGGAAGAACTAATTGAAAAAGAAGAATGAAGACTTAATACCTTTCATATCTTCACTCAAAATGAGCTCAACAAAATTAGAGCTAGTGATTCAAATAGTTAAATCAAAATCACTACACCTTTTCAATTATTTGCAAGAGAAAATCCAAAAACACCACCAGTCACACCTCACGTAAATATTTTAGTACACCATTAGGCACTTCTTCCTTATGAAATGTGAATTTATTGATGGGATCCTCACCCAACAAGACGATATTATTGTCACCCGCAAAACTCTCCTTCCACATAAAGAGGGTGGTCAATGGGAATCTCCCATACTTGACTAGTTTTTTTCAAAAAGAGCAAGAGTGATTGGTTCATGCCATCAACAAGGGTGCAATTCATATGTTATTATGGGTCTAGCTCATTCCCTTTTATTATGAGTTAACTTATAGTATCACATATTTTAGTTAACTTGATTAAAGGAGAAATCCTTCTGGGAAAATTCTCTCATTTTTCATTTCTTTCAATTTTATCTCATATTTTTCATTTTCTTTGTCATATAATTTATTTTGTGGTACCCGAGGTACCCTCAATATGTCCTTGTAGCACCTCAAGGATAGAGTCCCTTAAAAAAATCTTTCACTCATACAACCAACACATCCCCATTGATCCCATGACACATATCACAAATAGGTATAAGTATTAGGATGCAATATTATATGGTAGGCTATTAGGGAACAATAATTGGGCCTATGTGGGCCATAATTTAATGAGTATTAACAACCCCTCATGGCAAGAATATCAAGAACTTATTGTACAAGTGAACTTGATCCAACCAAGAGCTTACCATGTCTTGGTTTGATCACAAATTCAAAGATTGGAATCCAACTTCATAGACATGGATTTGCAAATTGATAACAAATTTAATCACCTCAAGAGATATCTAATCATTTATTGAGAAATATAAATAGCCCTCAACATAATTTTCCAAAACAATCAAGTTTCTAGCCAAAGGGAAGAATCAAAACACAACTTGAAACAATAATGAATGAGGCTAATTAACCCCCATGTTTGAACAAAACCTCATGGTGGGGAGACATGACACATATGAGAGGAAACCTGAAGATAACATATAGCTACCTTGGTTCAATAGATAAAGACTCTTGAGGTTTGGGGTAATGAGTGATCACTACATAATTTTTCCTAGGTAAATGAAAGATCAAGGTCTTTGAGGTGCTAGCCTCACACTAACCCTTTAACTATGGGTGGAAATGAATAAAGCTAGGGAGTACCTTAGATGCCCCCTTAATTCAGCTTTCACTCATGTAATGTGATTAATGAGGCTTTTATGCCTCCTTTACCCTCACCATTTAAGATGGTTAGCTTAAACTAGTTAAGTGGAATGCCTACAATGCAACCATAATCAAACAATCCCACTTGATTTTCAACCTCTAACTAGACCTTTTACAAACTATTTTATTTTATCTAGGTATCAACAACCTAACATGCTTTCCAAACTCAATTTATGCAATAAGATCTACCCATACAACTTATGTTTGGAGGGGCCACTTCTTCTACACCTGACCCTTTTTAAAGACATATCTTGAATATCCTAAGAAATATTTAGACCATATAATTCATAATATGGTGTTGTCTTAACCTCTCCTTGAATTCCCTCAGTTCAAAGGAGCAAGAGATTCCAACTCATCTTTCAAGCCTTACATCATAATAGTTCAATAACTCCTTCCTTTGTATGGGGTTGTCATGAGACTAAAGAACTTGGAGGGAAATGGCTTGGATTAGGATTAGTATTAACAACTTTTAAAGGCATCCATCCACTCCCTCCAATAGATCATCATTAAATTTTTCACTACATTCAATATGAACAAGTTGGTGGAAATAGGAATTCAAGAATTCTTGAGTGTTAAGAAAAATAAATAAGTTGGTTACACATTTCATCACATGATGAATGCAATTCATATATTTATCTAGTAGCACATTGAATATGGACCATAGGGAGCTATATGGTATCTTCTGGCATGCCCTCAATAGGGATGCATAGAAAGAGGTTTGGAAACTACCTTATATATTATAAAAAGAATCTCATAAGAGTGCTCTTAGAATAGATAAGGACACCATTGGTGGTGAAAGTAAGGAGTATGATTCCAATTGAAAGATGGTCACCCATGACAATAAAAATAACTCCTTAGTGCTAAATAATTTTAATAACGATTACAACCATACCACTAATGGGGTTGCATATATCCCACCATCCAAGCCATAATAATAGCAATAACAATTATGTGGGTTATAATTACTCAATTTTTCCAGGTCAAAATATCAACTTAATTGATTATCCCCCAAGGAATAACTACAAGAAAAGGAATAGAAAAAATGAGTGACATTACAATAATGATCATTACAAACTATATTAAAAAATTCAAGAATTAAACCTTAAAAAATATTGATCATTTCACAAGAGAAGAGTGCATGATATTGAACCATGCTTAGAGTACCAATGATTTATTTCAAATATACTAGAGAAAAAAAGACATATATTCATAGATGTGTTCCTCCACCCACTATAAAATCTAAATAACAATAATCAAGGGCCAGTTGCCCCTCATAAATCAAATTTAAGGATATATTAAGATCCTTATCCTATATATCAATAAGGTAATAGTTCCAACCAAACCACATTGAAATCAAATGTTGCTACACCTTATGAAGAATAAAATAGATCGAGGGAGTTGGGAATTAAAGGTGAAAAATATTCTTGGCTTAATCAAGTTGATTCAAAATAGAAACTTCAAGAAAACCTTGTAATCCTAGAGATAGAAAGTCATAGACACATCTTAGCAATAGATCTTATCTAGCTCCAATTAGTCTTTATGACTTGGTGGAGGACCTTAAGAAGAATTTTGTGAACATATCATATATAAATATTGTAAGGAACTCTCCTTCTTGTCATGTGGTTTTCTTAGAGGTGATTCAAATAAAATATTTAAACATAACCTCACCTCCTCAAGACCAAATCAATCAAGTGGACCTTGATATGAGCCTACCCAACACAAATTTCAATGATCATGGTTTATTTTTTAATCTTAAGCAAATTCTTACTAATGTTGAGATAATAAGAAGAGGTGATCTTGCCTTAGATTTTCTAGTGTGTATCTATAACACCTCTATTAAGAAAATTCTTGATGATGGAGCTATATTAAACATCATCCCTTTCTCCTTCTTGGAGGGAATGGGGTATGGGAACATAAACATTATGACTCATAGAGATACATTGTGAGGTTATGATAACCTTCAAGTGACAATTATAATGAAAACCACATTTCTAGTTTATCTAGGACGTAAGTTGGTGGTAACAACATTTTATGTAATTGATAAGGATACAAGACAACCTACTATTGGGAAGACCTTAGATCCAAAAAATCAAGGTTATTCCTTCCATATTCTTTTATGATTTTTTATTCGTTAATTTAGGAAAAAAATATGTCACCAAAGGGAGATCTATAACCCTTTAGCATGCTCAAAATAAATTCTACCAAAAATAAGATGCATTTACCAATAAATTATGAGTTGAGTGTGAATAATATGATCATTCCAAAACCAACACCTCATAACAATTGAGTAATAAAAATGGACCAAGCTCCAAATAAAGTCTCAATCATCACAACAAAACCAATGACAAAAATGGTAGAATCCACTGATGAACAAGAAACTAAGATTTTTAAAAAGGGAGAAACCAAGACCACTACAAAGACAATTCAACTATTGGAAAATGATAAACCTTTTTAATTTTCTTTTGGAGAAATATGCATAACCAATGTAGTATTAGAATTAGAAATTTTTGAAGATTTAGAGGAAAATGAGTTGGTTGAACCAAGAAACACCTAAGAATAAATGAAATCGCTCAACCATCCTTAAAGATATGGTTTGCCTCCATGTAGAATAAATAAATAAATACAACCATCATAACTAATGTTGTTTAGGGAATGAATCCTAACATATTTGTAGATGTTGATGGATAATCCTCATGAATAAAAGAGTATAATCTTGGAAGGCTACCAAGGGATACATTTTAAACATAGATGTATACTCCTCTAATGCCTCCAAGTGACTCTTATAGTGTTTTAACACCAACAAGTAAGTCATAAACTCTGTTAACACCATTGATGAACCAAATACCTAAGGGTCATGCTTATGCTTACTCAATCAATAATTAGTCAACAAGTTACCTTGAGGTTCCCTCAAGAGCCTTGATAAGGGATAATTCAACAAACCAAACCTCATCAACTATCTCTATTCAATCCAATGACATGTAGGAATATCCCCAAGCCTAAGTTAACATAAGAAAAATATTTCCTAATGAGGATGAGATAAGCCTAAGGGAATTTAGATGAGAAAAAAGATGAATAAATATCAAAGTTAAAACCCAATTCTCTTGGAGTTGATTGAATCATATGTTTATTATTCCATGGATTTGTGGCTAGATCCTAATGGAAAGACGAGCATAAGTTTTTTTTCCTTATATAATAATTATAGGAACCCTAGAACCCATATGAACTATTTTAACTTCTATAGTTTCCCCAAAAATGTAATGAATTTATATTACTTACAAAATAAATTCAACCTATTAACCTAAAGTATGTTCTACAAAGGGAACATGTATTGGAATCCCTCCCATCAATAGGGTTTTTACACTCTATCACAACTTATGATACC
This sequence comes from Sequoia sempervirens, assembly GCA_007258455.2. Lineage (NCBI taxonomy): Eukaryota > Viridiplantae > Streptophyta > Pinopsida > Cupressales > Cupressaceae > Sequoia > Sequoia sempervirens. Next base: position 544,889,940 of record VDFB02281492.1, read on the forward strand.
CTAATCCTAAGAGCGAGCACAAGCAGTGTTGAGGAGGAAGTCCCAACTAGCCCATATAGGGTGATAAATTGTTCTTATGAAAGGAAGTGCAAAAGAATAAGAAACAAAAAAATAAGAGAAAATTTTGAGAAGATTGGATGAGTCCTTATCTAATAAAGGAAGACATTGGTAATGGATCTTAACACTTTCCACACTATGGAAAGGGAATAATTTGGTGAAATTGCTAATGACTTATATCTTAAAAAGTATTACATATGGAAGCTGGTGGGTGAGAATTATATGATCCATTTTAACAGATTACAAAACCTTGATTTCAACCAAAGTCATGTGAGATACAATCTCTCCTCTCAAAAAGGGAAGGCACCCTTCTTACTGCTTATTGAAACTAAGTAAAACTAATTAATTATTCACAATAATGTACACTACAATTAAGATATGGGGGTGTGTCACATTCATGATTCTCTTTTTTTTCAAAGAATATGTTTTACAATGCTTCACGATTTTAAGTTCATGATTCGATACAACTTCAAACTAAAAACTAAGTAGTAATTGCAATATTCCTATCTTGTCAAATCAAAGCCTAGGAATACCAGCATGATAATGATAAATGATAAATAAGAAAAGCTCACGAAGGCTCAAAGTTGTTCCATAGCTTCCAACAATGAATCCCTGAAGACAGTAACCAGCGTTGTATGAGAAGCACAAAGTCTTCTATATACTCCATGATAGATCCACGAACAACATGAATAAATATAAGCACAAAGTCTTATAGAGAATTCACCAATAGTTATTCAATCAATATCATAAATTCAAGTAAAGAGTGTAACTCAAAGTTTACACAGATTTACTCAAATCCCTTCAGATCTCAATTACTAATCACTACCAATTTGATCAAGCCATAAGATAATTTGTTCCCAAAACAAAGTTTGGTATGCAACTTCACTTCTTTATTGATCAAATTTATATTCACAAAGATGAACACAAAGTTTCATGTATTTGCTTCTCAAATAGGTAGCACTTCATTGCAAAAGATAAATGGTAATCATTACAAATGAATCCTCTCTTATTTATAGATGAGAGAGGAGAGTAAATCTAGGAAAATCAGATGAGTGAATCTAGGAAAATCAGGTGAGAAAATCTAGGAAAATATCACCTAACAAGTTGACTTATTCAAAAAAATTGTCCATCATTATAGGAAAACATCTTTTTTTTACCATGTAATTACATCTTTTGAAATGACATGTAAGATGTCGAAACCTATTTACAAAAAGCATAGAGGAAAGCATAAAACTATCTAACCCTGGAGATACAAGAAGTCTTTATGGTTCCTTGCATTGGGCACGAAAGTCTTCATATTTCTTCTTTGTCTCGTTTATGAATGCCTCATCTGGACCAATAGTATAATCAACAATGGTATGAACTCTTGTGATTGATCTTCTTACAGATGATAAAATTTTCTTGCATCTATCTAGATGTGTTTTGAGACAGTTAAGATAAATTTGTACATCACATATGGCATGCATGGAAGTCTTTGAAAAACCTTCATCTTCCACTTGCTTCATGATAGCTTCCTTGAATATTTGAGCAATCTCATTGATCGGGAGGAAAGTATGATCATCATCAAGGAGCTTACCTGGAAACTCCTCAATTCCATTCACCAAGATGGCACGGTGTCCTTTGACATCTTCTTGTACTTGCTTGATGTCCTCGATGAGAGATTTGATCACTTGTATACGGTTTTTAAGAGATTCTCTTATTTCCACATACTTCTCTTTGTCAGGAATTACCCCAACTTCCACTAATTTACTTAGCTTTACTTCTTTCATTTGTGACCAAAATGAAAGACATCTTTCCATTTCTTTCTACTCTTTGGAAAGTGTGTTTTATTCTTTCTCAAGCTCTAACTTCAACTTGGCTACTTGAGCAGTTTTTTCATCTGCAATAGCTATGAGCTGGGAGCCATGTTCTATTATCTCATCAATGAAATCATAAAACACCTTACCCTTGGAGACAAACTTCTCCACCTTTTGCACCACTAGTTCCTTGATGTTCACCATGGCCATAGGTTGTACATTCTCTAAAGAGCCTGCATCTTCCTCAAAACTGATGCATAACGCTCAGATTTATCCTTGTACATGTTTATGGCTTGCTCCATCTTATCAAGCCTTCCTGACAATGCATTTGAAACCACTTGTGCATCTTCTCTTGCACTTGCATTTGTTACCTTTCCAAGCTGAACTCTTGTGACAGTGTAATCTTCCATGTTTACATCCCCTTCCTCACGTGGGTGTAAACCAATATCGACAAACTTGTGACTTGATTTGTCAATATGAAGCCTTGAATGAACTTTAGCCTTCTTCTTTCCCTTGGCTTTTTTAGGAACTATCTCTTCAAGGTCAAGCTCATCTGGGGAGATCATTTGTTTCTTGCGCTTTGACACTAGTGAGATTAGCCAAGGAGGAAGAGATGAAGTATATTCTTCTTGACTTATTGCCAATTCCTGCGTTGCAACCACTTCTGTAGGAACGATTGATATTGTAACAATCGGGGTAGTATCGGTCATGATAGCTCCAGTGGACTGCAACCCAAGTGGATCCTGCAAAGACTCATTCATGAACTTGTGAAATTCAACCTCATAAGAGATATTAAATGATTGGGATGAAAAACTTAGAATGGATGAGGGAGAACTCAAAGAAACATCAACAATTTGTAAGTTTGAAACTGTAGGGGGAGTGGCAAGGACGGTTGATACTGAAGGGGGAATGGAAACATTCACTGCACTTTAAGTTGTTGTAGGAGGAGGTGAGGTAGGAAGAGGAGGTGGAGGAGTAGTTGGATTTGAAGGAGTATGAGGGATATTGGTAGTAATAGGCAATGATGTCTAGGGAAGATCTTCAACAATATTCTCATGGGGAGATAGAGGTTGTTCATCATCATGCTTGAGTTCCTCCTCATTACCTTCTTTTTCAAGTTCATCTTTTACAGATTCTTCCTCATCAAATTCTTCCTTATTAGATTCTTTTGATTCCTCACTTTCGTTCTCTTCTTCTTCTTCAGAAGATTGTTCCTCAGAAGCAAGCTCCTTTCCTTCTGCATGTGGTTGTTTTGATTCCATGGCCTCCTCTTCTTCAACTATTTGTGTTGCACCTTTACCAAAAGTAAACTTGATCTTAGGACCTCTTTGAGAAGAAGAGGGATTTTTTGCATGCTTGTTTTTTTTGTGGAGCTCTTGTCGTTGACTAGTTTCTACTCCCGACATTTCTCCTTCTGATTCTATCCTGAAAGATTTCATTTGAAAGCCATGTCTATGCAACCGTTTAGTTGTGTTATGTAAAATAGGGGCAAGTATTTCTCTAATAGAAACACTTTCTCTCTTAGACCATTGTATTGGAGGTAAAGGCTTCCTAGCAATTTCATCCTCTTCATAAGCATAATTCATGATGTCGCCAGGATCTTTGAAATCCTCTGGAATGCCAGATACACCAAGATCTTTGATTTGCTCCATTATCAACCTATAGAAATCCATTCTTCAAATGTTTTCATCATCTCTGCAATCCGCCCATATATCCTCAAAGCAGTAAACATGTTGATGATCTTTCTTTAGTTTCTTCTTCACATCTCTGTAGTCAAAGTTAAATCTATATCTATATGTCCTTATATTCATGATTTTCATTTTTGCAGCAACTAACTTTACCTTTTGTACACTATGAATAGTGTATCTCCCAATAGTCAGTGGAAACCTAAAACCTAGCTTGTGAATTCTCTGACGTTCCTTATGGACTGAGATCAACTATCTGCATAGCTCCATTAGTATCCACTTGTACAAGGGATATCTAGGTAACATATATGGACACCCAGAATAACAACCTACTCTCAAATATGTGAAGGTTGGAAACTACAAAAAGATACATCCCACCTTACTAACAACTTTGTAGGCTTCATCCAATACTCTTTTCTTTTCAAGAGTTAGATCAAAAGTGAACAGTAGGGGTGCAAAGAAGGCATTCGTAACTCTTCTAAAATGTTTAAGACTTTATCTTAATTTCAACTAATAATAGAAATCATACACTAGTACAACATGTCTATTTCCTTTTGTAGATAACCCTGGAAATTGCCTCATAACTGCAGCAACATATACCAAATAGGAAGTCATGTAAAATTTCAAAGTGGTTGGCACATTCATCAACTTCTCATGAATTTCATCACTTATTTTAGTTCCCCAATCTATGTGTGCTTTTCTTCTCCCGATGATGTAGATGTACTCATACATCCAATCTTGAAAATGGCATGATTCAGGCAAGCCTTTCCCTGCTTAGGGGAGTAATCATATCCTTAACGTCCTCTTTGAAATCACTTTGAGGAAGCCCTTTAGGCCATCTTGAGATAGTAGGCCTTGGATATTTCAATCATTGAGTATTAATCAATGTTTTAGCTTTATTTGGGTCCTTATCATAGACCTCCTGTGTTTGTTGAATTGAGATTTTTGTATATTGTTCCATGTGTGGAACTCGGGAAACAATATCAAAGAATTTAGGATCTAATCTCATCATGATTTGTCCCAAGGAATCTCTCACACTTCTGTCTTCTCAGATGTAATGAGATGCAACTTGGAGAACAAACTTTGTGTTATGAGCAACAGTTGGGAATGTAGATACCAAGTGCAAGTTGCTATGAACAATAGATCTCAAATCTTCCTCTAATGGTTTCTTCTCAATTCTTTTCACAAAGTCTTCCATTTCTTGATGACCAATTTATGTATCTTTGATTTCATCCACCTTTGAGAGCACAACAGTAGGCGAAAATACACCTTGATATTTGTACTTCATTTTTCCCTCCTTAGAATATGACGAAGGATTTTTGGCTATCATCTAAAAATAGCAAAGATCAAGTAATGTCACCTTCAAGGATCGCCTGATGAGAGCTAGAGAGGAATTGGAAGAATAATGGATTAGCAGATGTTAGGAGAAAATGCATTGTTGGTAAGCATGAAGCAAGTAGGCAATTTGGAGCAAGTGCAAACGAGCTATGGAGCACAAAAAATGGAACATTAGTGATCAAATGAAGTTCAGAGATAAAATTGAATGATTTCTGAGTGTTATAGTGAAAAGCTATTTTTTGTGTAGGAGCGTTGAAAATCAGCGCTCCTACATCTTGAGAAGTCATTTGGCATGTAGTAGTGCTGAAAAATAATGCTCCTACATGTGTTCAACACATTGAGAAGTAAAAGTGTTGGGGCACTAAAAATTGGCGCTAGTGCATATGTGGGAAGGATTACTTCATGCTCGAGCATTGAAAAACACTACTTGAGCAAGTCTTGCTTGATGTAGGTCAATGTGTACAAGCGGACTTTTTCACTGCTTCGACATTTGAGAGGAAAGACACTCCATGTAGGAGTAGTGATTTTCACTGCTCCTACATCTTGGAGTTGGAGAAACTCTTTGGTGTAATAGCGGGTATTTTTATTGCTTTGACAAATGGGGGAAGATCGATTCATGCTCAAGTGGCAAAAAATCACACTCAAACAAATGAGAAGAATGATCATATGAAAACGTTGAAGCTTTCATCATCGTGATTTGTCAAAACCAATATTTTCACCGCTTGGATATGGCGAGGAAAACTTTGTGGAAAAACATCACAGAAAAATGCGCAAAGACAAGTGGAACATGTGGGGAAAAATACACCCAAAGCACCCATAAAACAATGCACAAAATAAAGACTAGGGCACGATTTAATAGAGAAATGAAGACTAAAATCCACAAACCCTAAATAGAGATAACACATTGAGCAAATTTTGCAAAATCATTGAAGTTTTGAAAGCAAAGAAATGGAAAAATCGTGACAAAGAAGAAGATAAAAATGTACTTGGTAAAAACACAAAACCCTAGCTGAGATGCTCAAAAAATCTTCAAACGCAATCTACTGGAGGTTGGAGAATGACCAACGTGAGGAGAAAGAGAGAAAGGAAAATTAGAATGAGGATAGATAACCTAAAACAACTTTATTAAGTCATTAAGAAAAAGATCATTAATGCAACTAGAGTTGCATTAATGATGGAGTACATTAAGGAGGGAAAATGCACTAGCGGTGAAAATCACCGCTTGTGCATGTAAAAGACTTGTCAAAAGGAAAAATGCACTAGCGGTGATTTTCACTACTTGTACATTTAAGGGTTGAGTGTAAAGTGTAGGAGCAGTGATTTTCACCGCTCTAACACTTGGAGATGTTTTTTCAAACATAAGGCTCATGCGCTGAAAATTAACGCTCCGACATGAGTGAAAATTTGACTAACTCCCAAAGTGTGGGGATTGACAAAAATATTTGTTTCGAAGATCTTTGAAAGACAAAGGAGGGGAAACACTCAAATGGACTATTTGAGGTTTTGGACTACGCATCGAGGTGAATCAAAATTTTCCTTGTTTTGCATGCTTGAAGTACACAAAACTATGAAACAGACGAGTTTCGTAGGGGGTTATCCCGTGAATTGAGTGCTGCTAGATTCAAGGATAACATAAACATAAAAAAAGAATAAAAAAGAATTAATTATATATACATTCAAAAAGAAAAATAATGCACTACCTTTTATCCTATTCCATCCTTCCATCTATTAGTATATTTCTCTTTTTTATTTTCATCTTAGTAGGATTCATGAGTTGCCAAGCATAGGTTTCCTTTTCTAAACCATAGATTCCCCAAATCATCTAGCCATTTATCGATTACACTCCCATAATTCAAATGAATCTAATTAAAAATTTAAACTAATCCTAGTCTTAGTTGCCATTATATCAAGTACAACACAATAATTTTTCTGGTCTATAATATGTTGTAGAAGCTAACAAGTAAATCTTCACAATTATCCTTAGCAAGGGGGGAGTTTTAGAAGCAACTAGTACCCATTTGGTTATGTCTAGGCCCTTATTCACTTCACCAAGCCTTTAGTGGTGAGACTTTTTTCCTTACTAGTACAAGAGGGTTAGGATAATGGGGTACAAATTTCAATTTTGTAAAGTAAAAAGACAAGAAAAAAGAAATAGAAGTTTAAAATAAAAAACCATCAAGCTCAATGTCTACAATTTGGGGTGCAAACCCAAAATTCAAGCTACAAGGGTGACATTCACAAGAAAAATGAGAATAATAAAACCGCACACACAAACTAGGTGAAACAACAAAGAGTGTAGCTTGCATTTGAAATATCATACTTAATGAAGACACTCTCCTTTACCCTAGATTTGACCAATCAACCATATTTTGTTCTAAGTTTAGAAGGTACTAAAAAACTTGTTGCTTTTTAATAGCTAAATATAGTCTAAGTGGTCAATCTAGATTAGGATTAGTCTTTAGCCTTTTGCAAAATTCATAAATAAATTGTTCTCCCTCATATTCTCATTCTTGTTTGATTCCCTAAATTCACTATCTCGTAAGTTTAGTTAGTCATTCTATACTAGCTATGTAATTCCTAAGTCAAAAATCTTATAAAGAGTAATCACACTATTAGTACCATATGTATATCATGTAAAAATAAATGTCATAGAAAAATGACATCTATAAAATAAAAATCATGTGAAATCACTATGTTACATTTATAAAACATCTTATGCATCCATACATACATATTATGCATTACACACATGTATACATCACAAAATGTAAAAAAGTATAGAAATATAAGTATGGCATAACATCCACCAAAACATATACCCATGAATAACCTCAAATTTTAAAATAACCATGTGCATAAGTGACATCAAACTAAAGACATCAACCATAAGCTAGATATAAATTAATTATAGTCTTATAAATCAAGCTACAACATGAGAGTGTCATTAAAATAAGTACATAGGCTTCATCATGGGAAGCTCATAATAAAAATGAGTACATCTAATAAAAAATATCCCCATGCAAGGGGGAAAATTCAATACAATAATAAAGTTTTTGGTAGCACAAGGTGTAAATAAATTCCTAAAGGTTGGCTCTAAGTTGTAGATCCTCTAAGTCTCTTGTTTTGTCATATCCTCTTGTTATCAACTATGTCTAATCTAATAGGAGTCCTTTGAGTTTTTCCTCAAGAAGGGATTAGTGTGTGAAATCACATATGAAAGTGGCCTAACGTCTTAGCTTGTGAATGATTTGATTTCCACTAGCTAAATCTTGCACCAACTATATCTTGTAGTATAGTATTCTCCATCTCTAATGTAATGATCTTCCCACCTTGCAATGTAATATGTTGAATAACATAGTAGGTAGGAGTGAGAATATTTGTATCATCCTACTAATGAGGATCCCTACATCTACTAAGATTGCCTCTCTATCTTGCCTCATGACAAGGACCAAAACATCTAAAGATGCACTCTTAAATAGGTTCTTCCTTTCATCAATAGTGGATGTGTAATCAAATGCAAAAGAAAAGAAGGGTGTTAGTTATATATGAGAGTGAAAATAATATTTAAGTTATAAGCTATTATAAAAAATAAAATTGAAGTACTTATGAGGGTCTCTTGGTTGTCATGTGGGAGAAAAGAACTCTCATCCACTCCTCTATCTTCTAAGTAGCATGGAAAACCTAAGGTACTCCCACAACCTCCTCTCAAATATCCTCTACAACCTCCTCATCCTCTAGTGTGTGTAAGGAAGTTAAGGTAGCATAACAACTTCCTACACTAATCTTGAGAGGAAAAAATGCAAGACTTTACAGATCTTTAATAGTTACAAAAACTTAAACATAAATACACACAAATATCATGCATACCACAACACAATGATTTACGTGGGGAAAACCCTTTCGGGAGAAAAACCCCACACTCCAAAAGTTTCCCAATATATTATTCAAAAATCAAAAGATTACAATATACTTGCATAGCAAGCTTCTCACAGGAGTATCACCACCAGAGATCAAGAGACAACAAGACAACTATCAAACTCTCAGAATACACCCCCATCTACATACATGCCAACCACTTATAACAAGGTTTTTGGAACCTTCTATAATTAGGGTTTTACAAGATCATTTTTCATTTGACGTGTTAACGGAAAAGCCTTGATGTGTCACTGAGAAAAAACCTTGACGTGTCAGTGGGAAAAAACCTTAACGTGTCAGCAAGAAAAAAACCTTGACGTGTCAACGGTAAAAACCTTGACATGTTAGTGAATTTTTTTTCCCCATATCTTGTTATGAGTGTACAGTATTTGCATGATTAGTCGCCACATACCAACATACATCCTAACAATAATAAACTGTATATAATTGCAAGGTTGAGACACATTTTCTCAACAATGTGTACTTCTCCTCTTCAATCTCAGGAGTGTAGTCAACATCATCCTCCATGTCATCTCAATCACTCTCTAAATCATAAATGAGGTGACACTTATGTGACTATAGTTTCCTCTGATCCTGTCCTCACAGAGACCACACAATAGGAGTCTTAGGAGTAAGAGGGGTCCACAAGGGCACTCCTCACTATACCTTGGTTACCTCTTGAATATATTGGTAGCATAAGGACATAGGGTAAATCTACTAGGTCTTCATTGCCAAGCTATTATAATAGTCATGAAACCAACTAGGTTTCAATTAGGACATTCTCTTTTGTTAAAGAGATCACATCTTGATAATAGGATCACATATAAAACTAATCTCTTACTCATCTTCCCTCCATGTACATATAAGGGTTTGTGATATCATTGTTATTTTTTAGAGTGACCACAACTTGTGGTTGCATCAAAGTGTTCAACTTTATACCATCTAGTGGCTCTAGGAAGTGTAGGATCTATTAGGGGCATTGCTTGTTGACATGTTCTACTGTTCTCAAGAATCCACACTATAACTGAAGAGGGATGATTGAAGGCAAGTGCTCCCCACCATGCAATTTGGTATGTATTAGTAATCAAATGATAATAGGTCAACCCTATAGGAAAATACTTCACCCTACTCCACCCATTGAATAACTAGTGCCCAACACCACTAGAGCATGGGTGCTTCTTGCCTCACAAAAATTGAGTGGAGATAAGACCAATAAAGACCTCCATAGGGGTGAAATGGTGTGAAGGAATTGAGATAGGTTGGATCGCCAACCTATATCTTGGACTATCATCTCCTAGCAAAGTTTCCCAAGCTAGTCTCTCATTACCTCAAAAAGTGTAAGTAGTCTCCTTGAATAGGGGAACCTAGAATTTAGTAGACAATATAGAGTGATCATCCACTCTCTTTAAACTCCTAGAAATTGGAAGGTATTTTGGTTAGTTCCCTAGTGAGTAAGAATGTCACAACAAATTGATATTTTAAAGGTCAAATTAGGAACTTTTAGCATTTTCCTTAGTCTTTCTTTGTGAAGGATGACTAATTTTTCTTTATTAGATAATGCTTCTACAATATTTTAATGGCAATATTTATCTTAAAAAATGCTCAAAATTTGATAAAAGAAACTCTAAAAATGGTCTTTTTTTAATCATCCATATCTAAAAGGGGTGATTGTGAATATATCATAGGTGACCTACACTAAGTTGTAGGGGTGTCTAGGTGCCTTGCTATGGGTGATCAAGTAGATATAAAAGGGATGACTCTACTCATGCCAAAAGTAAACTCTAGGAAACCTAAATTAATAAAAAAATATGCATTTAACAAAATAAAAACCTATAAACATTTTCTACCTAAAAAAAACCTGGTGCAACAATCAACATTGATTTTGGTAGATGATTTTAAATAAAACCAATTTTTTTTTTATTAATAGGGAAAAATAGGTTTTGAAGGGACCCAAAACCCTATACATTAGTTACAAAATGTTGCTCCAAAAAGTAATCAAAAGTCTACCAACAACAACCCAACAGCCAAAAAACCAGCCACCACGGGTGCCAGAGTAAAAAAAGACAATCAACAACCATCGACACCCACTAGCAAAACAACAGCAAAACAACTAACAAAAGACAAACCAAACAAAAACAAAAAGAAACAAAAAACTAGTTAAGGCCACTAAGAGTTTTGGCCACCTCAATCTACTGGTTCTTATGTTTTTCAACCATATCCAGCAGTTCCTTCTTCTCAGCATTGAACACTTTCTTCCATTCAGCCGATCATCTACCAACAGGAGCCTTGTCATCATCCTTCATAGTTTTTTTACCCTTACCCTTAGCCATTTTCTCTTTCTCCATAATCTTCGAGAAGAAAACCTGGTCTTCTCTGAGTTGCCCAATTTTCTTAAAAAGAATTTCCAAGGCCTCAACGCTATTCTTAACCGAGGTATGGCTAACCTGCAACAATTTTTTGATATCCCTATTAATACCAACAACCTTAGCCTCTAGGGCCTGCATTTTTTCCTCGCACAAAGCCTTGAAATCATTAAACGAACCTTCCAATTCCACCAATCTTTCAATGAGGATGTCAGACACAGAGGCCTTCTGAGCATTCTCCATATTTTCCTTTAAGCTTCTTATCTTAATATTAATTTTATTAAATTCTTGCAGAGTCCATTTGGCCAGTTTGAAGGTGCCCGTAGCCTCCGCCCTTGCCATATCTAGCAAGCCAAACATAGAAGTATCATCCTCGTCCAAGTACGAAAAATCCTCTGACAGAGGATCAATCTTCAAGGGTGGATTAACATTTCTCTTTTCCTCCTCCTCCACATTCAGACCCTCAACCTCCTTCACAAGGGACACCTTTGACATGTCATGAACTGGAGAATCCTCCACTATCACCGTTGTATTCGCAAGAACCTTACCTTCCTCAATCTCCTTAGGGTTCGTAGCCATAACAAAAAAATCCTTCTTCTTCAAATTGGCCAATCTCTTCGACAGTCTTCTCAGTTTCTCAATCGACCCAATATTGACCTGGGCCCCAACCTCAAGAGCCCCAGCAACAACACCTTTACCAACAGACAATTTCGCATCCTTGGGGGAGGACTCGTTTGACCCAACCTCCATGTCATCACTCCAAGAAGAGGCATGCCTCTTAGGCACCCTATTACTCTTAGAACCCACTACCTTCCTTTTCTTGGAAGCCAAAGCCACAGCCGCAGGGCAAGCAACATCCTCATCCTCATCCCATTCCTCTTCCTCTTCCTCCAAGGATTATGAATTCGATGACCTCAATAAAGCATCAAAAACCTCTTCCTTGCCTTTGATGGCCTGAACCAAGGTTAGAGATTGGACCTGCTCCATAATAAGAAAAATAAGCCCTTCATGGAGGACAGGGGCCCTCCTATTCTTCAGATGAGCATACACCGAGGATTCCAAAGAAGACAAGAGGAAAAAGGGAAAAGAAATAAATAAACCATGCCTGAAGTGATTCAAGAGAGTGAAGTGGTGACCAAGTAGAGCCTTAAATATCCCTTCTAGCATCACGTAACGCATCATCACCTCCGCAACCCTAGCCCAAATTTTCTTGAGAGAGGTTCTATCATAGCCCTAGTTCTCCAACTTAACCAAATTCTTTCACTCATCATCCTTAAAAAACTGGGTCATCGCTTCCTCATTACTCTTTTTATCTTTAAAAGAAATTATTCCCACAGTCGGCATGCTAGTAATGGTGGCAATAAGGTCTTCATTTACCTCCACCTCCATCCCTTTCAACACTAGTTTGCGGTTATGCCAAAGTGAGACAAACTTGGCTGAGGCATTCAAATCATGACCGTGTAATCTCTCAAAAAATGGAGTGAAATTGTCATGACAAAGAATGTTCTAGAGCTTCTTCTTCCTCCGAATATCATCACATGAATGTGGCTCAACTATGCTTCTATCACCGCCCATGGTAGCCCAGACATAACACACAAAGCCCTGGTGAAAGCTATCCAAACAAAAGCACACAGCCCATAAATCACCATAAAGCGTGCCAAATGGGAATAAGTACAAGGCCATAAAAGCCACAACAACTTATCCAACTCCATCATCTCTTAAAACGTTTCTAGCATCCTCGGGAATGATCGACCCTTCCTACCATGAGCAAAATTCACTAAGGCTGATAGCCAAATTGGCAAAAAAATCGACAAGAGAGTTTGCTTCTCGATGAATGTGAGAAACGCAAGTCTCATCACAAGATTGCAACATCATTATTGTATCCTTAATTAGTTGATCCACATTCCATCTCGGGGGATGAGTACCACACAAATAGTTTATTATATTCATAGAATCACCTTCCACCCAAACTTTGGAGAACCCCTTGCTAATCGCATATTTGACACTCATGAACATAGCCTTCGCCTCCGCGCGATGATTATTCTGAGTACCCAATGGGAGTGCCACTGTGCCAAGGAGTCTGCCAAAATTATCTCTTAGCACCCCCCACATCCAACAGGTCTAGGATAACCCTTCGCTGCCCCATCAAAGTTGATTTTAATCCACCCAGTCGAGGGTGGTTGCCATCTAGTATTCTTCCTAGCCACATAACTAGCCTTGGAGAAATAACAGGAACCATAGAAATTTTCCAATTCAAAATCACCTTAAGATCATATCCAACAAGGCACATAGTCAGATCACATCGAATAGAGTTAGATTTAATAAGAGTGAAATTCTCCAAAATAGCCCGACGAACTTTGATGAAAAGACTCTCAACCTTCAGCTTGGATTCCTGAAAGATCCTATTATTTCTATCTTTCTAGAGCCCCCAGGCAATATGAGGGGCCATAAGATTCCAAAGCCCACACAACACAGGAGGTAAGAAGGGCACTTCCACTTATCATAAAACTTATCCAAGGAATTAGGAAAAACCCATCCCAAGTCCCAGAGTCTAAGGAACTTACTCCATAGGGCTAACGAGTAATCACACCCAATAAGGATGTGAAAATCATTCTCCTCATTAGCTTCATAGAGCACACACCTATTAGGAATGGCAAACCCCCTCTTGCAGAGATTGTCAATTGTAAGAATTTTACCTTGCATAATCAACCAGTAAAAGACATTCACCTTAGGAATAAGTTGCTTATTCCATAGCCGCCCCCAGAACGGAAAAGACTCTCGAGTAGCTAGGGAATTCAAAAAAGCAGAGGCCACAGAAAAATTACCACTTGCACATGGGGCCCAAACCACTCTGTTCGGCCTGGGAAATACTAGAATTCAAACCTTACATAGGAAGTCCTTAAGAATCTTCAAAGACGGGTCCCAATCATCAAAATTCTTCTAATCCCCATCCTCAAAGTAATCCGCCACCTTGACTCCAAATATTTGTTTACACAGGGGGGCAATAAGAGGGGCCCAAGGGAGAGATATAAGAGGGAAATCCCCACACCAAATGTCATCCCAAAAGAGAATATTGGTCCCATCGCCCAACAACCACTTAACACCTTTAGCAATCACATCTCTATAGAGAAAAATATTCCTCCATAAGCATGACCCGGACAAGATCTCTTTTGCATAAAGAAAATCCCAAGGCCTATTCAGACCAAATAGGTACTTTTTACATGCCAGAGGAGCCCACCCAGCAGCCCTATTCAGGAGCCTCCAGATATTTTTAGCTAGAAGGGCCTTATTGAAAGATTTAAGATTTATAATCTCCAAACCACCCCATTTCTTCAGTCTACAGAGTAAATCCTAGGCCACAAGGGGAATCCTGGCTTTGGACTCCACCCTCGACTAGAGGAATCTTCTCATGATTTTCTCCATTTTGTCTTCAAACTTAACTGGCACCCTAAATAAAATCATGACATACAGGGGTAAATTTTGAAGAGTGGTAGAAATAAGCTAAATTTTACCAGCCTGATTGAGGAGAGCACCTTTCCATCTAGCAAGCTTCCTGCTGAATTTTTCCAACAAACCCAGCCAAAAGGAGTCAGGAATCCTAGAGATGCATAAAGGAAGCCCCAAATATGAGGAAGGTAGATCACCCCTATTGCAAGCCATAATTTTGGCCACCTTGAGCTACAAATCATCTGGAGTATTAAGGAAAAAAATCTAACATTTAGGATGGTTGATCTTCTGACCAGAAGCCTTCTCATAGTCTGCCAATAGCCTCTTAACAACCCTGGCTTCTTTAACAAAAGAAGCCCCCATCAAAATAGTGTCATCCACGAATTGCTGGTGAGTGATCGAATTACACTTGGAAGATGGCGCAAGGCCCTACAGAACCCCAGCCTGAAGAGCATTCTGGATGTTACGACCTAAAGCCTCTACCATTAGGATGAAAAGAAGCAGTGAGATAAGGTCACCCTGCCTCAAGCCACGTGAGCTCTGGAAGAAAGGTGAGGGAGAACCGTTCACTAGGATAACAAACAAAGGAGAAGAGATAAGTTGCTCAATCAATTGAATGAAATTATTACAAAAGCCAAAATGATCCAACACGCTCAGAAGGAATCTCCAACTGACTCTATCATAAGCTTTAAGAATATCCAACTTCAAAAAGAAACCCGATCTCTTAGAAACATTAATGGAATGGGCCAATTCATGAACCGTTATAATAGAATCGAGGATCTGCCTACTCTTGACAAAGCCACTTTGTTGGTTTGAAATAAGAAGCGGCAAGCATTTCTGCAATCTAGTGGCCAAAACTTTTGAATTTTTTTTATAAATAGAGTTACACAGGCTAATAGGACGAAATTCACCAAAGGTCTTAGCATTAGCTAATTTAGGAATCAGAACAATGAAAGTGGCATTCAGTTCCTTCAACAAACTTCTGGAACTGAAAAAATCCTTAGTAGCATTTATCACATCCTCAGCAACAATCTCCCAGCACGATTGAAAGAATAAAAAAGGAAAACCATCAGGGCCAGGGGCCTTATTACCTTCAAATGAAAATACTGCATCTTTAATTTCTAAGGCAGAGGGAATAGCTATCAACTCCTTGTTCACAGCTTCTGAGACCAAACTAGGGATAGCCTCCAGGATAGTATCAACACAACCTTGATCCCAAACTAGATCATCCGTCAGAAGACCTTCAAAAAATCTAGCGGTTGCTCTCCTAATATCCTCCTCAGCTTCCAACAACGACCCATCCATATTGATAGAAGAAATTCTATTAGAAGCTCTATGTCTCAAAGTGGTGAGATGAAAGAACTTAGAGTTATGATCCCCAACTTTAAGCCAAACTGCCTTGGATATTTGTCTCTAGAAATCTTCCTCCTTGGATATGATATCATGAAGTTGGGCAAGGATACCATCTTCTTGAAGTTGAATATCCTCCGACAAACCATTCGAGTGAATAACATGTTGGACCTCATCTAGCTTACTAAGAATGAGGTTTTTAGAATAAAAAATGTGGCCAAACGATTCTTTGTTCCACTTTCTAAGGCTCTTCTTAACACAATTCAATTTTTTAGCCACTCTGAACATCGCACTACCATCAACATTAATTTTCCACCAAGTACTAATACAATCCATAAAGCGAGTGTCTCTAAGCCACATGACTTCAAATCTGAAGGAGAATCTTTTCAGACTCCCAACCCTCTTTGCCACAAAAGAGAGAGGGAAATGATCTGATCCACAACGCGTCAGAGAGGAAAGAGAACAAGCAAAATCGGAAAACTGGGATGCAAAAGTCAGAGCCCTATCCAGTTTAACTTGAATATTATCCACACCAACACGTCTATTTGACCAAGCAAAATTAGCTCCAAAAAGCTTAACATCTAGCAGGGCATTATCATCAATAAACATTCTAAGATCAAACCTACTCTCTGGGTCAGCTTGAGAGCCACCCACTTTCTCATCATCATACAGGGGAGTGTTGAAATCTCCCATAACTAGCTAGGGAAGATCCAGAAAGTTCAACCTAAGGCTAATAAGATCATCCTAGAGCTTCTTCCTATTTCTCTTCAAATTAGGAGCATACACATTAGAAATAACCCAAGAATAAGAGTCTCCGAGGAAAGTAAACTTAGTCTCAACATGATTGAAACCATCAACAACTACAGTACCTTTCAACGGCTTAGCATTCTAGAAGGTGGCTACACCCCCCGAAGCTCCATCAGAACTCACGCCGTGAAAACCACAATCTTTGAAAAATAAACTCTTCAAAGCCTCTAGCTTGTCAATCTACATCTTCGTTTCTTGGATCAACAAAATGTCTAGTTTATGATCACAGACAAGATTCTTCAGGAGGTCCTACTTATGCAGGTTATTCATCCCCCTGATATTCCATGAAATGACTTTCATTTGGAAGAAGAGGGGTTGCTCTTTGAGCACAAATCAAACAGGGTCTTCTGGACCCCTTCCACAATATCCCTCTTACAATCCCTTTCTCTGCTCTTTAGCAGGGAAAGCCTACCTGTGAAAACAAGGTGAAAAGAGGATTTTTTTTCAATTTTTGCAGTTGAGAGATCATGAGATGTTGAAGATCTACCATAATATTGATCCTCTCATTGATATCTCTCTGTCAACTATAAGATCACATGATTTCCTCACTGTCCTTACACAACTCCTTTTTTCTTTTTCTCATCACACTTACACAAGTAAATTTTTGAATGAGCTAATTTTGGTATGTATAGATATGTTTTTGATATATTGCTCACGAAAATCAAAGTTGACATATGTATACTCCATAACCCATTGTCATGGTACATTCTCTCATCTTTGTTGCTTTTATAATTTGAGATAATGATTTACTTGTATGGTGTGTCTATCTTGCAAATTTTAGATCAACAATGGGGGAACATAGTGAAGGTGGTATCTCTCAAACCTTGCATCCATTATAAGCACTCTTGTAATTTTCATTATCACTTTTCATGATTGTCCTATTACCTATTTTCACACTTTTAGTTTTGTAGGTATGGATGCAAGATAACAACATTAGGTAAGTGCAGGTTCCAAATGCTTATATTGGGAAATGATACCAACCCTCCATCTAGATTTTTGTACTTAAGAGAGCAACAATGTAAGTGGCCAAAATTGTATAGCCCATTATGATAGTCCTATGATAATTTAGTAGTCCAACTTACAACCCATGTGGAATGATTAATTTATCCTCATTACTTATTCAACAAGTGATGGAAGTCCTATTTGTGACTTTAGAACCCTCCCCCATGTGTTTTCATCCTTGTAAACCACTTACCTAGTTGGTGTTCTTTCTTCCCCTTCTAAAATTGGTATTTTGTACCTTTAGTTATAAGAGTGTCCACTAGATCCTTTGGCCTCCTAGGTGACCTAGGTTAAGCTATAAGGTTGCTTGGGTGACCTTCCCTGGAAAATTAAGTGATCCACCTTCCTAAAGGGGTGACTCTTTCATGTATGGTTGGTGCATGTTTCTTCAAGTTTTGATAGTTTCTCTTCTAGTTTAGCCTCTTTTTAATAGTCCTCTTGAGTCTTGATGATAGTAATCACTCCTTATAACTATTTATTTTCTTCCCCTAAGTGATTGTCATCTCCCATTACTTGATTGGTCTTTTTCCCATTTAACCATCTCATTCCTCATGTATTCATGGAGTGAATATAGGAAGAAAGAAGTAGAATATAATAGGTGATAATCCTGCTTACATTTAATGCCTCTACATGATTATGCAAACAAGCTCTACACATTTTAATTTTTGAGTAAGAATATGATCTACCTTCATTGGTCTACAAGCCATCGTCCAAGACAAATCCAAGGCCCATCATAATATCTTCCAAGCTTTGAGCTTCCATGTACAATATTAAAGATTTTGAAGCTTCTACACTAATTCGAAGTAATCTCTAATCTCTCTACATCATTTGATCCCCCCTTTCATCAAGAGAAGTACCTCAAAGCTAAAACAAAGTAGAAACAATAATACAAGTTGGATCCTTTGGGGACATAGAGCATGACAACTTCAAGAAAGCTCATTTGAAGCTTTATACAGTTTCCTTGGTTTTATTAAATTTGTCGAAGCTTTTATTTACCTAGTAGCTTAAAGTAGTAATTAGATCATCAAAATTACCTAAGGATTGTAACACTTTGTTATTGCTTTTTGGTTTTATTAAAATATGTTATTACTTTCTTAGATTAGATTAAATTTAAATTGTTTTGTTAGATTAAAACTATATTAGAAGCTTATTTTATTTATTTACTTCAAATCACTTTGGCAATTGAAAACATATATTTATTCTTCAAAATAATGTTCTCTCATTGATTAAAAAACCATATAAACATAAATCTTGCATCTAGGAAAAATTAGATTCATTTAGCTACAGTAATTCAAAATTGTGAAAAAGAAACTTCTTTCGTTTGTTAGTTAATTAATTCATTTGAACTAGTCAATTAATTCGTTTCAAATCTTTATTTTTGGAAAAAAACAAAAATAATAGTTAGTTGTTAGCATACATATTAGTACTGCATGCATATAAAACTAAAAACCAAAAATGAAACCCAATAATAGGTTCATCTTTTCATAGGTTTCATAAACCTCTTCAACATCTTCAAACAAGTCAAAGTCTAACAATACAAAGAAAATTGAACAAACTCAATGAGCTAAATTAATCAAACATAAATCGTTATTCAACCAAGTAAGGCTATACAAACTTGTACAGACCACTCTTTTAAGTTTTCTTTCCTCCATTACTCAAATTTTCACACTTAATGTATCTTAGAGCTAAGGAAAATTAGATCAAGACAATTCTTAGATGAGATTAGAGCATAGCTACCAATACAAGGAACATCAATAGAAGAACATGCTTAAGAAAAAGTACTTTTCCTTAGATGAATCCAAGAGGCCAATAAAAGGAGGCACATAAGAGAACTAACACTCTTGGAAGAACTAATTGAATTAGAGGAATACATGCTTAACACCTTTTGTGTCTTTACCCAAAATGAGTTCAACAAGCTTAGAGCTAGTGATTCAGTTGACCAAATCATAATCACAACTACACTTCTTCAGTGATCCACAAGAGAACATCCCAATACATGACTGTCAATGCCTCGTGTTAGCACTTAGTCTACTATTAGACATTGCTTCTCCACAAAGTGAGTGAATTGATTAATGTGACCCCCACTCAATACAATGATACTACTACCACCCGTGGGAATCTCCTTCCACACAAAGAGGGTAGTCCATCAAATTCTCCCCTTCTTGATTGACTTTTGCCTTGAGAGTAGGAGTGATTCAATTTGTGTAGAACACGTGTCATCTTGAGCCTATTTCATTCACTTTGATGGTGAGTTGACTTAGAACATCACAATTCCTTGCAATATATGTTCTTAAATACAACTCCAAAGATGGCGAGTGAAACATTTCACATTTTTAATTGACACATAATAGATTGTCGGTTTGTATATTCCTTACAATACATGTCCTTAAATACATCCCTAAAGATGATATGTGAAATGTTTTACACTTTGAATCAACACACAACAACTAATTAGAAGGATCAAATTAACCTCAAAATTTGAAATTGAATCTTAAAAATTTGAGATTCAAATCTATAAATCATAAAACAAACTTAGACCAATCTTGTAATCTATAAACTTGGATGGAAAATAGATAAATAAAAGATTAATATCGATCCCTGGAAAAGAATTTAGACATCATGATATAAAGCAAATGCACCTCTAAAACACTTCTCATGGCATAAATGACAGCCGAGTTAAAGTGATTCCAAAATGGAGAAGAAAAGTTAAGGTATGCAATTTTCACTATTACAATTTTATTTCAATCCTTTTTTTTCTCACATTTGCTATGATTTAGACATCTGATCTTTCATCGGGAAAACATATTTCGAGAAGAAAAGTCCGGAAGAAAGCGTAAATTTAACCAGAGTGCACACTGTTCCTCAAAGATAAGCAAGGCAGTGCAAAAGGTTGACAAGAATGGCAAGTTCAGAGGGCCCTGAAAAGGCTGGTTCTTCTTCAAGGAAGCCCAGGTCTGACGATGCCACTCATAAGCCCAAATCCATTACTCTCGACCAGTTCTGCTCCATAACCATGCCTCTTATAGACTTAGAAAAGGCAAGCAGTTACGTTATTCTTCTCTATTCACTTCAATATTTTGTGTATACACAAAAAATATAGCATTGCAATTTTCTATTTTTCATAGGAAAAGAATGCATGATTTGGTAGCTAGTATCCGGCATTTAGCATTAGTAGTTCAATGGACTCCTGACTTACAGGCATATAAATTTTATCATAACTATAAAACAAATGAGTTTTGTAGCTGGAAAGTAATGGGTCCTTAATTGAGCAGTAAATTATCTTAGAATTATGTGACATGTCAGCTTTTTTAGAGGTGGATATTTTAAGAAAAATCTAGCAGGCGTAAGGTGCTATTTGCATCCAGTTGGGCTAATCTGTTAACTGATGTCATTTGAAGTTATATTGTTTAGGGTTTATGCCAATTAAGTGAATGATTTTCACGGGCATTTTAAAAAGATTTTAATTTTAATTTTAATTTTTTGTTTTGGTTTTTAATTTTTACTAACCACGAGTGGGTATTAAAATTGAGTTCGCATTACTCTCATTTCACACAGAATTTTGTTAAAGATAACATCATTTGAAATTGTTGGAAAATACTGTTTATTTGTAGTGTTTTAACCTTCTTTACATATCCTATCTAGAACATTCCAATGAGTTTTCTTCTTATCCAACATGTGATTATTTTCCTTCCAGATCCTTCCTGTCCTGAGTATTCTATAAACTGTTTACTTCTCTAGAAATCAAAATATTCTATAAATACAATACTCATTCTACCCTTAAGGATCAAGCACCAGGTCAAATATCAGATATAATCTGTTCCCCTGTTCTGCGGTGAGATGAATATGAACCTATTGGTGCCTTTACATCTGAAATTATATTTTCTGTGCTCAAATCTTCAGATGCAGTGACCAATTTTTCAATATGGCATCAAAGAAATTCTATTTGATATCCAACATTCTCTACCTTCCCAACCTAAATTTGCACATATCCTCTTCCATCCCAATCTAATTTTGCTGTACCATTTCGTAAAAATGTTCCAACTGGGGGCCCAAGTGCCGCACAACAAGCTGTGCAAGGCAAAGAAGACGAAGGAAGGTGACATTGCAGCGGAGAAAAACATTTCTGCATAAGAAGCTGCTGAAGATTTTCCAGATTTTCGAAGTTGTCCTGCAACTAAGGATTTGTGTGTGGTAGTGTTTGGAATCTGGATACATACGAAGTTATTTTTGAAAAATCAGAAGGTTTTTTTTTTCTTTTCTGTGAGTGAAGCTTTTCAGATAATCATTTGCTCTCATCTTTTAAAAAAGGGAGAATATACTCATAGTGGAGTCTAGTGGTATTATGTCTTGTTGAAGACGTTTCCAACTCTTCAGAATTGTTATGAGCTTGTTATTGATGTGGAAAAAATACACTCATGTCCCAGCAAAGAGCAAGACAATTGGGATAAATGAGATGAGACACTAGTGGCATGGATAAAGGATATGCTCTCTGATGAAGTTTTTGTTAGGAGTCAAAGTATGGGATACTCTAAAGAGCGCAAATGACAACTCAGGTGATGTATGGATTCTAACCCTTAGTACAGAATTGTATGCTATGACATTAACATATACACAAGAGTTAGCTGCTCACTTAACCAAAATAAAGGAAAGGGAAAATGAACTTGTTTCTCTTGGAAAGGATATAAATGATAAATATTTTGTAAAAATAATTTTTAAAATCTTCTAGGGTCCTATCAACCCTTTATAAGTGGCCTAGACAATGCTGGCAAACAAAAAATATTAAACTTGAAGAGTTGTGTGCTAAGTTAGTGCAAGAATAAAAAAGTCTAGCCAATGAAAGAAAGTCTTTCAGCGATGATTCTCAAGCTTTTGTGACAAAGGGAAAGAAAAATTACAAGAAGTTCCAAGAGGATCAGTATAAGTCAAGAGAGGAACTGGAAGCATGACATCAATTACAACTCATTCCAATTATCATGATTATTTTATGGACAAGCTCAAACGGAAATGTAATTATTTTGTTAAGCTAGGCCACAAAGCAAATGAATGCTACAAGAGAATCGAGGATATAAAAGAATACAGACCAGTTTTTAAAAACTTTTGATTCCAAAAGTAATGCTCTGTATTGTTCTCAAAGAAAATCATTCTTACAAGGACGATTGGGTCATTTATTTTGGTGCCACATGACACAGGTCCCATGATGAACAATAATTTGAATGATTTGAGTAATGATAATACTAAAGGGAAAATTTTCTTGGGAAATAACAATGTCTTAGAAGTAGGGATTGGAAATATTGAACTTGACAATGGCATGTTAAAAGATGTGAATCTGATTTAGGATTTGAAAGCAATTTTTATTTTCTATGTTACACATTGCTAATCAAGGATATTAGATACAATTCTACAATGACAAATGCCTAGATCTAAATGATAACTATAAGGCCACTGCCATTGCTAAAGTTGAAAATGGATTATATAAATTTCAAGAGTCCACTTCTAAGTGTGAAGCTAGACATATGTGTCTTATTACAAAATGTATTGCTTTCCACATCTTTCTTTCCCGTAGCACAACCTTCATAGACCTTATGTCTTGGTGAGATTTTAGGAAGCCCATGTACAATGTTCAATGTATCCATTAACCTAAGACTTTGATAATTGACATGCCCCATACATGAATGCCATAACTTGTGCATGCCATTATGTTTTTCAATAGCGCATGTCTATTTTTTACACATAAGAGTGAACTCTTGAAATTTATATAATTGCTTTCAACTTTACCAATGGTAGTGACCTTGTAGTTATTATTCAGATGTTTGATCAAGTATCTGTCATTGAAGAATTGTATCTCATATCCTTGATTTGAAATTTAAAACACATAAAGAAGATTTGTTTTCAAATCTGAAGCTAACTTTATATTTTTCCAACGTACTATTGTCAACTTTAATATTTCCAATCCCTGTATCTTTTAAGACACTGTTGTTTCCTAGGAAAATTTTCTCTTTAGTTCTAAACTTCTATCATTACTTAGTGATTCAAATTGTTGTTCATTATGAGACATGTGTAGCACCAAAATCAATGACCCAATCATCCTTGGAAGAACTATTTATTTTGAGAGCAACACAAAGAGCATAACTTTTGGAATCAATAGTTTTTGAAATTTTGCCTTTTTCTATTTCTAGAGCCTTGTTTCTCTTGTAGCATTCATTTCCTATAGAAAGATTACCACAAGGAAAGTCATGGAGAGCCAACGTTCCCTTGCATCTGGTACATGGCAAACTTAATGGGTTCATTTAAAACACCGTCACTTGCAATATTGAGCTATGTGTTCATTTTCACAAATGACTACAATAGAATAATTTGAGTACATTTTCTACAAAAGAAGGATGGATTGCTTGATAAATTCAAAGAGTTTAAGGTTTTGATTAAAAATCAAAGTAGAATATTTCTAATGATAATAAGGATAGATAAGGGTACAAATTATATAAATAAAGCTTTCATAATTTTTAAAAAATATGGCATAAAGAAGGAATTACAGATTAAAAGAATAGAATTATCATGGAAATGATTAGGTGTATGCTACACTCTAGAAATATAGAATCTAAATTTTGGGCTGAAGCTATTCACACTGGTGTATATTTTGGATAGGGTCGCTACTCAGTCATGAATATAGTTCTAGAACAGACATGGAGTGGTAGAAAGCCTAGCATGTCTCACTTTTGAGTTTTTGGCTGTAATGCCTACATTCATAGTCCTGATCAAAAAAAGAAAAAATCAGATAAGAAAAGTGAGAAGTACTAATGATTGGGTATGGTGAGGATTCAAAAGCACACAGTTTGTCTAACCTTGAAACCAAAGAAATCCATATTGAAAGGAATGTGCTATTTGATGAAGACCTTCTTGATAACAATATTGCTTACACTAAAATATATTCTCTTGCAATCTTTATTGAAGAGGATTAGCCTACTAATGCTATTGATTCAAATGAAGGTGTGAGATATTTTGGAGGAGAACAAAAACTCAAATCAATACGTTAAGTGAAAGTAAAGATGAAAACACGAGAGAGATGTAATATTCAAGAAATTTACCAAGAAGGTCCTAAGCATCTTTTTGCTAATTAGGCTTTTATGATGAGAGTGATGTAGGTTGATACTCCAAATACATATGATGAAGCAAAAGACAGCTGAATGGGAGCAGCTATGCAGGAGAAACAAAATTATTGCTTCAAATGAAAGTGTGACATCTTCTACAGGAGAAGCAAAAACTCAAATTGAGACATTAAGTGAAAGTGATGATCAAGAAAGACAAGAGTATTTCAGAAATCCACGAAGAAGGTCCAAAGCATCATTTTCCTTATTATGCTCTTATGACTAGGGTTATGTAGGTTGATACTCCAAACACATATGATGAAGCAAAAGGCAATTGTCAACCCTTCCAAAAGGCAAAAAAATTGGCCTGTTACAAATGGACCTGCAAAACAAAATTTTATATCAAATGGAGTTGTGGAGAAACACAAGGTAAGGTTGGTGTCTAGAGGTTCCTCACGAAAAGAAGGTACTAACTATACTAAAACCTTTGCTCCAATTGCTAAAATGACTTTTATCATACAATAGTTGCCTTGCTGCAAAATTTGGATGGAAAATTCATCAAATGGATGTAAAAAGTGCATTTCTATGTGGCAATTTCAAAAAAGAAATTTACAAGTAACAACCACCAAGATTTGTTAAGCTTAGTAAGGAACATCTAGTGTGTGGATTGAAAAAGTCATTATATGGTCCTAAACAAGCTCCAAGGGCATGGTACTCCAAATAAATGAGTATTTTCTAGGAAAGTAAAGCTGATCCAGATATGTACGTAAAGCTTATTGATGGCAAATTTTTTATCATTGTATTGTATGTTGATGTTTTTCATTTAACATTATAGGAAATCATTTGTAGTATATTGTAAACGTTAAGGAACAACACAAAACATTTGAGATAACTAACCTAGGATTAATGCACTATTTTAGGGTATGCAAATATGACAAGAAGAAGGTAGGATCTTGCTTTCTCAATCCAAATATGCCCTTGATATGCTAAGAAAATTTAGGATGAGTGAGTGTAAACTAGCTAGTATACCATGTGAAAATGAATTAAAATTGAGTGCTAATTCCACCCTAAAGTAAATGGATGGCAAACTGTATTGACATTTTGTAGGTATTTCTTGCACCTCACCATCACCAGAGTTGATATTGCATATGCAGTTGGCATTGTGTCTAGGTACATGGTAGATCCTCATATCGGCTGTTGGAAAGTGACAATGAAATATTAAAGTACATTCAAGGTACATTTCAACTTGAGATTGATTAGAAACACAAAGGATAACTTATTCAAGTAGGGTATGCAAATAAAATTATTTAGGTGATATGAATGATAGAAAAAAACTTCAGGATATTTTTTCACCTTGGTTCAAGTCAAATCTCATGGAGCAGTAAGAAGCAATCGATAGTCCCATTCTCATCTACATTCGTTGAAATACATTGGTTCTTCAAAGGCATCTCAAGAAGTATTGTGACTTAGAAGATTGCTTGAGGAAACACATCTACCACAAGATAATCTAACTATTATATCTTTTCACAATTAAAGTAGTATCAAGTTAACTAGTGTACCACAGGGATGCATCCCTTCCCCCCCAAACCTTGTGTTTCTAGGATGGGGACATCTATGGGATGTGGGTACTTGGAGGGGATGCCCCTCGTTGCCTCGTCACCTGTGCCATCGTCCTCGGGATGTCTCCCTCTTAGAGCTTTGTAGGACTCACATTTCATCAAGGCAACAACAATCAAGCCTTGAGGAGATGTGCATGACTTCAGTCCTTCAAGGAAACCATTTTTGAGTGGTGAGTTGCAATCCATTGTTGATTCATCATTCATTTATCATTTAGCCTCTATCCCTCAAAAGGATAAGCTCTCTTTCATTGACATTGCCATTGTGGAGGTGGAAACACCAACACGGGGTTTGATTGAGGCAAGCCCCTATATGGCACAACCCTTCTCCTCTCTTTGAATGTGCAGGTTTCAGATCTAAGGAATATTGGGAGAAGCTTGAAGGTCAATTATTCATTATTGCATTCAAAACCCTCCACCTTGACAACATACAAAAACTTAATTATCTCGACACTCGACGAAGATCCGACAATGAGACACCTAGGGAAAGAAAGCTTTGATTTGGCTCCAAGGACTACGAATTGTTAGATTTATGATTAGATGTAATGCACAAAAAATTAATTCAAAATCAACACAATGACACAACAGATACCTTGGGAAAACCCTCCTCTTGAGGGAGAAAAACCCAACAACAATATATCACTTATATATTGAATCTCAACAACAATTATCTCCTTACAAGGGGCTGATATGGAGGCCTAAATATAAGCACCAAAGAATGGTGCAACACAGAAACACAATGGAGTAATTCGCTGATAAAATCTCAGCCTTCTACTATGTCGATCTGCCTTTGATGAAGAACTCGCACTTGATGAAGAATAGAAAATAAGTCAATGATGAAACAATGAGACTCCACCAAGTATATATACAATATAATAGGATACGCAACCTTTCAAAAACATAAGTCGCCCTAGCATAAAAGGATGTGCCTCTACAAATGAAATCACGTCCATGCAAGAGGTCGGCCCCATAAGCAAATTGTGCCTCTTCATTAATTCGTGCCATTACAATAATTAAATATGATAACCAATGATTGTGTCTCTTCAATAAATTGATATCATATAAATTAAATAGCCCCAGGCTATTATTTAATTTATTATCATGTCATAAGGGGATCGGCTGGAAGTGGAGACCGACGCTGCAAACATCAACACTCCCTTTCAGCTAGGGAGAACACTTCCAACTGTACAAGACATATCACCTCATCGTGATGTCTACCACAATGGCTACACCCATATGTTGAAAAGAAGGATATCACCTCATCGTGATATCAACCATAATGGCTACACCCATGTATGGTATGCACAAGTGTTCATCACTTACGTGATGTTGTCACCTCATCGTGACGTTCACCATGGCTCTCCCAGAGGGTGAAACACAAGTACAAGAAAATCATCACAGACTCTCTCACGTGATGCTGTCATGGAGTCACACACATGACATCCACCATGGCTCTCCCAGAGGGTGGAAACAAGGGCTTTCACCTCAAATATCAAAGAGAAATGCATTAACAAGGGCTTGCACCTCAAATCTCTCTCAAAGAGAAATGCATTAAAGAGGATCACTGATACTGAGACTCCTTCTCACTTAGGGCTTGATTCTCCACCATACCAAAGAAAACTTGTCGAGGGGTACACAAACTTTATCTTGGAGGGGCTTGGGTGAGAATGTGCAGATGCGTTCATTAGTGTGATATGCCTCAAGCGTAGCTTTCCTCAATACCATATCCTACGATATATTGGTATTTGATCTCTTTATGCTTGGTTTTGTCATGAAACATAGGATTAATGAGAGAAAGCTTCACATCTGGTTATCACAATGAATGATGGTAGGCTCCATTGATTGCCCAAACAATCTTGCAAGGAGCTTACAAAGCCACACTGCTTCTTGAGCTGCCACACAAGCTGCAATATACTCAACCTCTGCTGTACTCAATGCTACGGATGACTGCTTCTTGCTACACTAGGAAATCATAGCAGATCTCAAATTGAAGCAACATCCAGAGGTGCTCTTCCGATTAGTGACCACACCACAATCACTGTCGGTGCCATGCAACTCAAATCCACACACGAAGAATATCTCAACCCATATCCAAAGCATTGCCATAGGTATCTCAAGAGATATGTTTTGCTGCAACAAGATGTATGTGCCTTGGTTCCTGTAGGCTGACTAGAATTGCACTTTCAGCGCATAGCGGATATCCGGTCTAGTGTTATTCGATACATCAATGATCCAATCAATTACTTGTACATAGTGGGATCCACTAGATTTGAACTAGTTGTAACCTCCTTCAACTTATGTAAGTTAGTCTACATAGGCGTAGATATGGATTTGCAATCCATCATACCAAACCTCTTTAGAAATATCAACAACATACTTCTCTTGACTTTAGAATCATCTCATAAACTACGCCAAACTTTAAGCCAAAGGAAGTAGTACATGAACCAAGATCCTTCATTTCCAAATTGAGCTAACTCCTTGCATTTTGAATGGGGTGTTACAACTTCTCAGGTAAAATCAGGATGTCAACATACAAAACCAAAATCAATGCTTCACCATCAATTACCTTGAAATATAGGTTAGAATCCAACATGCGTTCTTGGAAGCCCAAACTTGGCCGGTGCTTGATCAATCCTTTCATTATAAGCGAGGGAACTGGAGCCTGCTTAAGACCATACGAGGCCTTCTTTAGCCTACAAACATGAGACTCCTTCCCATGTACCTCAAATCCATCAGGTTGCTCGATATAAACTTCTTCCTCAATCACACCATTCAGAAAAGTTGTCTTCACATCCATCTAATGAATCTTCCAGACTCTAGATGCAGCAATGGCAATGATGGTTACGGCCAGTATGAAACAGGGAGCAAATGTCTCTTCATGGTCAACTCCCTCTTTTTGTGAAAACCCTCTAGCCACGAATCTTGCCTTGTACTTCTCAATGCTCCCATCAGCCACATGCTTGATCTTGAAGAGCCATTTTGAAGATACCACAGATTTGCCTTCGGGTCTTGGAACGATGTCCCAAACACCATTCTTGAGAATGGATTGATACTCCTCTGACATAGCATCTCTCCAAACCTGTTGACTAGAAGCTTCCTCAACACTGGAAGGCTCAGACTCAATAAACTGACTCATCAAAGCAACATAACTGGAGAACTTATGAGGTCTCTTACTTTCTCTAAAGGTTCCTCTTGGTGCTGCAAACCTTTCTGCCTCCTGCATCGTTTGCCTAGCCTAGAGAGGTTTTTTTCTCCCAATCATAATATCAGTAGGCCCATTAGTAGGTTCCAAGGGCTCAATTGGATCATCATCTTCCTTTGGTTCTAAAGACTCCCTCTGAATCTCAGGGTATTGTCAACTTCCATATCTTGAGGAGACTCTTCATTATCAATCTCCATATGAGTGCCCTTGGATCTTCTAAATGCAACATCTTCTTCAAATGTGACATCTCTACTGATCTCGATCAACTTTTTTCCTGGGGTGTAGATTTTGTAGGCTTTTGATGTTTCACTGTAACCTACAAATATCCCCTTCTTGCCAGAAGGCTCCAACTTTGTCCTCTTTTCCTTCGGTACATGAACATATACTGGACATCCAAAGATCCTCAAATGACTCACTTCTGGCTTCTTCCTAGTAAAAGCTTCTTCAAGAGTCATGTTCTCCAGAATTCGGCGAGGCCTTCTATTCTGAACATAGACTGCTGTCCTAGATGCTTCTGCCCAAAGGAAGGTCTGCAGATCTTGGTCATGAATCATGGCTTTGGATGCTTCCACGATCGATCTGTTCTTCCTTTCAGCAACACCATTCTGTTGAGGATTATAAGGGACACTGAACTCCCTCTTAATCCTAGCTTCAATGCAAAAATTCCGAAAGCTGCTAGAAGTGTACTCTCCTCCATTATTGGATCTCAGGACTTTGATCCTCTTCCCGGACAAATTCTCCACTTGAGCTTTGAATTCCTTGAACCTTTCTAATACCTCCTCAGATTTTTTAGATTTCAAGAAATAAATCCAAGTCTTTCTAGAGTAGTCATCAATAAAAAGAATGTAATACAGGAAATCACTCGAAGAAGCAACAGACATTGGACCACATAAATCAAAATGAATGAGATCTAGAATACATTTGGATCTATTTTCTCTACTATGAAATGGACCTTTAGTATTCTTACCCAAAGCGCAGCCTTTGCAAGTACCTTCGTGCTCCTGGTTGAACTTTGGAAGGCCCGAGACCATCTTCTCCATGATAGGTAGAGCTCGGAAGTGAAGGTGAGCCAATCTTCGATGCCAAAGATCACACAAGCTTGAAGAATCACGTACTAGTGCTTGAAGTGGACGAGTGCATAGCCTATAGAGGCTCTCATGTCTAACTCCTATCATGTAATGTCCCCATTTTAGCCCTATGCTCTTCAATTGGATTTAGCCTATTTCCGGAAATCCATAGGCTAAGCTGAAGTAGAAAATTAGGGTTTCCTCTTTCAAATGCTTTTTCGAGGGTTTGCTTGCAAATGGTTTTTGATGGTTTTGAAGCGAACTTACTATTTTTGGCATTGGTTATTTTTAGTAAGTCTAAATTTGGCAGTAGCATCATCAACAATTCAGCTCAAGTCATCTTGCTATCCTTCAGTTTCAGTTTGGCTTTGGTTATCTCAATGGACTAAGTTTATACTTAGTCAATTTTATGTTACTCAGTTGTACCCCACGCCTAGGAGTGATAACTTCATGCTGTTTTTAAAGAGGGGACGTTTGTTTGCCTACGGAATGGGATTCTAATCTGACGTACTACTGGCAAACTTGTAATATGCAGAACATAGGATAAAACAGTAAACGGAAAGATATCATAGTAAAATGCCAAAAGCTTTATTCATTCTCAAGAATATCATGTACAAGGAGTATCACAATGCTTACAGTATAACCATCGGCAACAAAACTCATTCATTATTTTTTTCCGACTACATCCACCCGACTACATATAACGCTCGGCGGTGGTTAGACAACCAACCGACACGACGTTTCATAACAACATTACATTAACATTAATCTAAACATATTTTCCCGAAAGTACATGACATTACATGACATTATTATTCTTTACTAACTATTGTTTTATTTGACAATTGGCCGACTACGACCGAGGCCGACTACGGCCGACAACAAGGTAAAATATCCGACTAA
Source organism: Sequoia sempervirens (assembly GCA_007258455.2). NCBI lineage: Eukaryota > Viridiplantae > Streptophyta > Pinopsida > Cupressales > Cupressaceae > Sequoia > Sequoia sempervirens. Next base: position 544,921,570 of record VDFB02281492.1, read on the forward strand.
CATCATCCCCCCAAAAAAAGGAAGTCGTCTTCCAGACGACAGATACAACATGATAAGATTACTGAGAGGTAGGGGGAAGGGAGTGCGTCCCTGGATGCACCGATGACGTCGGAGTGGTGGAAGAATGCTCTGCTCTCAGGCGCCTCAGCTCCTCCGTGCGTGTACGAAGCTGTCGATCTGCCAGGATCTCCCTCTCCCTCGCCGCCTTCACCATCCGGGCTGCCTCCATCAGTTGGCTCTTTTGCACCGCTGCCGGCCTTCTTGGCACGCCAATTCCTCTTCGCGGTAATTGGTCCTCCGTGCTCTCATTCTCTCAACGCCACATTACGCCTCTTTCTGTTGTGCCTCCTCCTCCAAGGCTGCCACCCGAGGCTCTAAGATGTCCAATCGGGCTCCCCTGTCACTGGCAAGCTGAGATTGTTCAGTCAAGTTATCCTGAATACTCTTGATGGTCGCAGCAGACTCATCCTTGACCCGCTGAAGAAGTCTATAGGCATCCACTCGGCGAGATACTGCCACATCGGTGGAAAATCTTTGGCGCTTCATCAGAAGAAAAACATCTCGGAAGGCAAGCTCAATGTAGTATAGACTCTCCAAGACGCCTGCATCCCGTCCTACTAGCCTCGGTGGCCGACCCCGCCAGGCTCTCATCATGGCAGGAGTCTCTCCTGCTGGCCACCCCTCGCCAAATATCCGTACAAACTCCGCCTCACACCCCATCTGCACAAATCCCCGAATGCGGTGAACCTCCTGGCCTACCAGAGGCGATCGGCCAATCCTCAGGTCCCTGGAAACCTGTCCCACACGGATCATCAATCTGCCCATGTGCTCGAGCTCCTCCACATATCTCTGTACCGTGCCTACTGGGTCCGACGGGTCCGGCTGTGACATTTCCACGACAAAGCCCTCTGTGGAAGCACCCTCCTCGTTCTCCTCATCATCAGAAGGTATACCATGTTCTGTCTCCTCTTGGGGCGGCTCCCCGACTACAGGCTGAGGCTCCTGAATGGCCGTCTTTGGTGCCTCTGCTCTGCTCGCCTCCGGGTGTGCAAGTGTGTCTTCGCCGATCCTGGCCGTCTCACTCTGCTGGGTGTGAATGATCGGCCCCTCCTCGTCCCCTTGTCCCTCCGAGGGACTCTTCTCCTGCTGGTCTGGCTGCTCGGCCACGTCCAAGGTGAGGCCCACCGATCCCAGCCAACTATCGATCTGTGCTACCCCGGGTGCTCCTGGGGCTGGAGTCGTCTCCTCAGTGGCCTCGGTCATTCCCCCAGCTCCCTCTTGCCAAAGGTTTCCCTCTGTCATGCCGATCTTTGGCCCATGGTGTAAGAACAAACATTGGCGATATCTCTCTAAAGCGATGGAACACCGCCCGATAAATCAGTGCCCCACGATGTGGTGGCGAAGGTGCCCACCACAGAATGCTCGATGATAATGAGTGAAAGTGAGCTACCCTCATCAGTAGGCTCAATGGCCATGACAAGGAGAATAGCGTGTTTGAGTGTACTCTGGTGGTGGTGGTCTTAGGGAGAGTAAATCTGCCGGTACGCAATACTGGTATATCCATCTCGCCTGCCTCCTGACCCCCGATGGCGACAGACACCTCCTCATCGGCCGGTGGACTAGACTCCGATGGCGAGGAAGATAAGTCAATAGGCTCCTCTCTGTTCGATGCATCGCTCTCCTCCGAGGCCTCCTCCTCTGAGGTTTCCTCTTCCACCGACGCCTCCTTCCGTTTCCTCTTTTTCCCCGAGGCTGTGCCCTCGCCTGTTTGCTTTACTTCCAGTTCCGACCAGTAGAATACCGTAGGCCATCCTGGGTCCAGGTGAGTGAGTGGCCGTACCCGACCCCAATTGCCCTCGGGCACCTGTGTGTGCACGGCATCCAAAAGGAGAGCTATGGCGTGCTGAGTCATATAGAAGGCCTTATGCCTCTGCGCTAGGAATTCCCGTATCCGCTCTGTGAGTAGCCTCGCCCAGTTGTATACTCGGCCAACCCGGAGTCCGACCATGAAATCCACCTGCCATAAGGCAATGTCCGACGCTCGGCTAGCCCCTGTGAGTCGGCACTTCATCAGGTCAAGCAAACATTTCCATTCTGCTGTTGCTAGGTGACTCTTCCGGAGGCCTCGATTGCCAGTATTCCATATGGTACGCTGTTCTTCGGCTGACAAGTCGCTTCGGCACACTTGCTTAACCAGCAGTTCTTTGTGTTCCTGCGTCATTTTCTTGGGTTTATTAACCCCTATTCCCGAAGCTGGGATGCCGAACACCCGCTCAAAGTCCTGAGGCCAGAATGAAACTGTCACTTGGCAACCTCTGTAATCAATGACGGACTTGTGCGTATGTCTGCAGTAGTTCTCCACCATCGCCTTCAGCCAAGGCTCGAACTCCCGAGAACTGAAAAAGGGCACGAGCACAGCCTTGTCCACCCGAGCGTGTCGAAGCGCAACCTTCAGAGAGTGGTCGTCGGGAGTGCTTCGCCACCATTGCTTGCACTCGTTGCCGGTCAGGTTCTCCCATGTCATCGTGTCATCGGCCTCCATCTTTTTTCTCTTCGCAGCCGAGGCTACCTTTGGCTGGTACTGCATCGCCTTCTTGCCCTTGTCCATTTTCCTGTCGGTTCGGCGATTCCAGCCGACTTTATAACCCTCGAGACTGAAACTATATTTGCCCGAGCTGCCGGTGTGCCGGAGTGCCAAAAGCGCGGCCTTCGTTAGCGCGAAGTGCCAAAAGCGCGACTGTAGAAAATTGCGGCTGCGGGCTGCCGAATGATACGCGGGCGTGCGGTTTTGGATAGATAGTGCGTCTTGTTTGGCGTGAAACCACAGTAAGTCGCGGGTTGACAATGATAAGATACGAGCAGGATGATCAAAATCGCAGTTCCTCTGCGGTCACGATGCGTCTGAAATTTCTGATCGGTGATCGTCGGATCCCCATAATCTTGATGCCCGTGCGGTTTTCTGTTGATCTTAGTATGGACTTTCCTGTGGAGCTAATGCCGTATGGATTTCTCTGAGGCAATTGACGTCGTACGGATTTCCCTGTGGTGCTAATGCCGTACGATTCTCTCTGAGGCAATTGATGCCGTACGGACTTCTCTGGAGTGTTAATGTCGCACGGATTTCTCTGAGGCTAAAATGCCGTACGGTTTCAATTCTGGCACCAATTTTACTGTGGAAGAGCCGTACGATGCAAGACTTGACAAATTTTTTCAGAGGCAAGGGCCGTACGGTTTCTACTGACAACTTCTCAATTTGCAAAGGCCGTACGATTTCCACAGGCAAATAAAATGAATACTGGAGGTTTGGAGGTCTCTTGGATGCCGTACGATGCCAAATTCTGAGCGCCGTACGAGTGGTGAATGCCGTACGTCCTCCACAGGCTTCAACCTCTGGCGTGCTGTCTGGTAAATAGAACCCCGTACGTCCTTGAAATCCTTCAGACGCCATACGATTTCCCCTTCTGGCGGATTGTGCTGAGTGTGAAATCTTAGCTGCAGTACGGCTTCCTTCTCTGTTCTCTGAAGCCGTATGTTCTCCTTCTCTGTTCTCCGTACGCCTCGCCAACTTATAAACTTGTGCGGATTCGTCCTCCCTTCGTCTTCTTTGTGCTCCTGTCGCCGACTTGTGGCTATTTCAATTGGCCGTACGGTATGAGGTTTCCTATTTATTTTATTTTTTTCCTTACTGTCCTTCACCCTTGGCCGTACGCCTTGCTTCCTCTTCGGGTTTTGCCAATTTTTAATCTCTCGCCTTTTACTTTCCTCCGTTAATTTCCCTTTTGGCCGTACGGTTTTAGTGCTCCAGGCGGCTATTTTAATCTTTCTCACTTTAATCTCTCCCCTGATGGTCGACTTATTTAATTTATTATTTGATTTATTCTCCCTTTGTTTGCTTTCTTTTCTGACTTCTCTTTCGTTTCTTTTATTTTTCTCTTTTTTTTCTTTTTCTTCCCATACGCCTTGTATTCCTTTACTTACTCCGTTATTTTCTTTTATTTTCATAGCTTCTTTTCTATTTATTTTTATTTTTTTCAACTTTCGTTCTTTTTCTCTCTCCTCTCTTCTCTCTTCTTTTCTTTTTATTCCTCTGACTTCACTGTGTGTCGGGATTTTTAATTCTGAAGTGTAATACCATTTACATGTGTGTGGTGGCCGTTTATAGCATTCTTCCTCGCAACAGGTTCCTAAATATTCTATATCAAACCATTTATCCAGTAAAGGGGCAGGACCAATACCTCGAAAACTTCCGTCGACGTACCTTCCGCCGTACTGTTGATACCACGTAACATCGTCGCCTTGTACTGTCGGTGGTCCCGCCAAGTTAGGAATTATTTTCCAGAGTCCATCTTGAGTTGCGATCTTCCTAACCTTTGGTATTTTTCTTCTTTCTCGACGCATTTGTTTCAGGAGATCTTCTGTATATCCATCCACCGTTGACACGAACGTATCTTCTGTCTTCAACACTGTCTTTAAACAAGGGGCCTTCTTCTCGAAATAAGCATCCCATTGCTCATCAGTCCATTCCTCCTCGTCATCTTTTTTCAGTTCATCTTGTTCTTCTGCCTGGTTCTCCTTTTCCGCTTGGGCTTCCGCGTCCAAGTCCTTAGCTATATATCCCCGTCTTATTCCTTCATAAGGGGCTACATAGTGCCAATGTCCCCCCATTCGACGCCACAATGCAGGGGTTCCGAAAACTGCATTGGTCAAGTGCTTGTGTATTCGTGGTACTGCAATTCCTTCTACTCGCTTTTCTGCCAACCTCTCTTCATTTATTTGATCTCGCCCTGATTCTGCCCAGACATTGTCTGCTACATAACCAGGACCTCCTAGTCCCCAGTCTTGTTCTCTCGGGCCTTCACTCTGCACAGACCAATCTTCCTTTGTTGCATAGCCCAACATGTTTATGGCGATAGTATTCTTCTCTTTTCTCTCCTGGTATGGTTTTAGCTTCGATCCGTTGATTGCCTCCGGTATCAATGACCCATCGAGATTTTCCAATTTTATAGACCCATTGTCACCTACTTCCCGAACTCGGAACGGTCCCAACCAACGAACTTTAAACTTCCCTGGCTTGATCTCGTTACGGCCGTTATACTTCAAAACTAACTGTCCCGGTCGGAAATTCATCCGCCGGAGATGCTTATCGTGCCAATACTTCCGTCGCCGTTGCATGTTCTCCGTTGCCCACTGTGCCATCACTCTTCGCTCGTCCAGCTTATTCAATTGGTATAGTCTTTCTTTCAAGCTTTATGTATCGCCCAATCGGTTCTCCACGGCTATCCTTAGACTTGGTACCATATATTCCATCGGCATCACCGCCTCCTGACCGTACATTAACTGGAAAGGCGTGTGGCCCGTTGTTACCTTGTACGTTGTACGATATGCCCATAGGACGGATGGTAACCTTTCTTCCCAGTCAGCTTCTTCCACGCCGCATGATTTGTGAATCACTGACACGAGCACCTTATTTGTAGACTCCGCCTGGCCATTCGCTTGCGGGTAGTACGGACTGGACAAGTTGTGAAGGATTCGGAACTCTGTCGTCATCAACCTGATAACATGATTGACGAAGTGCCCTCCACGATCACTCGTAATCCGAATGGGGATGCCGTATCGTGTTACTATCTGCTCATAGATGAATCTTGCCATACTTTGTGCTGTGTTGTCTGGCAACGCTCGAGCTTCAGCCCACTTCGTCAGGTATTCTGTAGCGACCACAATGTATCGGCATCGATGCAAGTGACTCACCTTCAACGGTCCGATGAAGTCTAACCCCCATCGTTCGAACAACTCCTGAGGCTGTGAGGGATGCAGTGGCATGAAATCCCGCTTCAATGGTTTCCCGACCCTCTGGCAAGTGTCGCAGCCTACCACCCATTCTTCGGCATTAGTGTGCATCGTCGGCCACCATAGACCTGCCAAGAGAATTTTCCTTGCTGTAGCATCAGGTCCCATATGGCCGCCAGCCAATCCTTCATGTGCCTCTTTTAGTACGCCGGGTATTTCTTCCTCGACGACACATCTCCGGAGGATCGGGTCGGGTCCCATCTTGTAGAGTAGCCCATTGATCAATTGGAATGTCTTACTTTTCAGTACGATCTTTCTCCTTTCGGCTGGTGGCATATCACTTGGGAATGCGGATGTGGACAGATAGTCTCCAATCTTCTCGTACCATGACGGCAATATTGCAATCTGAAATAAATGTGCGTCCGGAAAGTCTTCGTTCACCCCACCCTCTGCAGGTTCACCCGACCGGATTCTAGATAATTGGTCGGCAATAACATGGCTTTTTCCTGGCCGTACAATGATGGTGAACGTAAATTCTTGCAACAGCAGTAACCATCTACTCACCCGTCCTTGGATAATCGGTTTGTTTACCAGGTACATCAAAGCTTGGTGGTCCACGTAAAAAGTGAACGGCGTGGCGAGGAGGTAATGCCTGAACTTTTGTACGGCGTACACCATTCCCAGTGCCTCACGCTCGGTCGTACTATAATTCCTTTCTGCCTTTGAGAGTAGCCGGCTGGCGAAGAATACTGGGTGATCTAACCCGTGCGCTCCCACTTGTGCTAGAGTTGCTCCGATGGCAAAATTAGAAGCGTCGACATGTACGTGGAATTCCTTGTCCCAGTCCGGGTACATTAATATGGGTGAGTTGATCAGCCGATCCTTCAGTTCCTGGAATGCCCTCTCCTGTTCTTCGGCCCACACGAATGGTTGACCTTTCCTCGTCAGTAGGTCGAGGGGGTACGATACTTGGGCAAAATTTTTAATAAACCTCCGGTAGTATCCCACATGGCCGAGGAAAGACTTTACTCCAGTGACATTCTCGGGAGCCTCCATCTGTACGATGACTCGCACCTTGTCAGGATCCGTTTTCAACCTAGCTTTGCACACAATGTGTCTGAGCAACTTCCCCTGCGGCACCATAAATCTGCATTTCTTTGGATTCAAGGCAAGGCGGGCTGCTCTACACCGTTCCATGCACTCGCCTAAAGCTTTCAAATGTTTTTCTTTGTCACTATAGATCGACCAATCATCCAAGAAGGCTTTGAAATTACCTACTGACATTTTATCAAAGATGTGGAGTATAATCCTCTGAAATGTAGCTGGTGCGTTGCATAATCCAAACGGCATGCGGTTGTATGCGTACACCCCATCCTCGACGACGAATGTAGTCTTTAATTTGTCCTCCTCGGCGATACTGATCTGATTGTAACCCGAGAAGCCATCTAGAAAGGAGTACATTTCGTGCCCGGCAACTTCTTCCAGAATTGAGTCGGTGAAGGGAATGGGAAATGGATCCTTGATCGTCACTGCATTCAGGCTACGAAAGTCAACACAGATTCTAATTTGCTCCTTCTCTTTCTTCAATGATATGACGATCGGCGATACCCACTCGCTGACTTCCACCTTGAAAATAATGCCGGCCTCCAGCATCTTCTCAATCTCCTCCTGTACTTTGGCGGCATAATTTTTGTTCATTCTGTACGGTCGCTTTCGTACGGGCTGGGCTCCCGGTACGAGAGGAATCCTGTGCACACATAACTCCGGTGGGATGCCTTTTAAGTCCTTGTACGTCCAAGCGAAAGCGTCTTTATATTCCATGAAGATTCTAAACGCTGCCGCCTTCAGGACAGGGTCCCAGTCATCACCAACTAAAATCTCCTTAGGTTTGGCTAATTCCCCGAGGTTTACTTTTTTCAACGTTGGTTCCTCGTACTTCATGATTTTGTCCTGCTCGAACTTGTGGGCTGGAGTCACATCCAATTCGGCCGTACCTTCTTTATATTCTCCGTACTCAGGTGGAAATGTCTCACTGGTCGAGCCATTATCCTTTTCTACTTCCTCCTCCTTGACTTGCAGCATGTGGCAATCCGGGTGGAATACTTCATAATCCTCCATCTGCCAGTGAAACAGTCCGCTCAGTGAACTGGTCTCATCTTCCGAGCAACTGCCGATCTCCAATACCCCTTCTTCATCTGGTTCCATTGTCTTTCTCTCATCATCATCTGAGTCACCTCCGGATTCCGATGCCGAAGATGCCAGATCCTCACTGACGGCCTGATTCTTTAGATCAATGGTGTATTTCCTCCCCCGATTTTCTATTGAAAGCGTATTCCGCTTCCAGTTGTGAGTTGCCTTGGCAGCAATCAGCCATCCCCGTCCCAAGAGTGCATCGTACGCTTTTTTCTCCATTGGGATGACTACAAAATTCAACAGGAACAGTTGCGTGCCGATCGAGACCTTCTGCTCCATTAGTATACCCAACGGTCTGATGCCATGTTGATCTGCTCCCACGAGGTGGAATGTTGGGGGCCAAAGAGTCGGCTTACCCAGACACTTCCAAGTCTCTTCTGGCAGTACGTTTACTCCTGAACCACCATCGACGATAGTATTAGATAATCTCATGCCCAAGATTTCCATCTCGACGATGGCTGGTTTCCTCCCGATGCTTACTGCTAGGAGCATTGGATCCGAAGTCTCGGCTACCACTTCTGGCGTACGTTCTGGTGAACTCTTCGGAAGATTTTCTCCGATAGCATTGGTAAGTGCTACTTTGAGAGAAGGCATTGTTTGCAAAAGATCAGTTACCTTAATGGGTACGGTTGTGTGAAGCACCTGCCATACGATATTCTTCTCCGACTCCGACTGTAGCAACGTACTGGTAGCTTTATAGTTCTTGCCTTCATTCTCCATTGCCTCGGCTACTTTTGTCTTGGCCTCCCGAAATCTTTCTTTCTCCGTACGAGGATCTGGATAATTTGCTCGTTTTGACTGTGCTCTCGTAATCGCCAAGACCTCCTCGTCGGCTACCTCCAACATATTGATACTTCCTTTTTGCTTCGGATAGTCGGTGTCTTCATGATCACCCGGTCCACACCACTTGCACAGTTTTCCCCCGTTGCCTTGGCCGCTCTGACAATCCCTCGCAAAGTGACCCCATTCATTACAGTTCCTGCACTGGATCATCGGTCGTCCTTTGCTGTCGTACTGAATTTTACCTCTCGGCGTATTTCGCTGATTGTTGCGGTAGCCTCCAGGGGATGCATTGTTGTTCTGTGGCTTCGGTGGCGTGGTTGGAGGTGTTGACTGTTCGCCTTGAGTGAAGAATACTTGCGAACTTTTAGTTTTTAAATTGTATGGGCATTCCTTGACGGAGTGTCCCATTACCTGGCAGATGTCACAGAATAACTTCTTTGGGCAACTTGCCTTTGTGTGACCTTCCGTTTTACAGTCCGTACACCATAATTCATTGGCCTCTTTGGATCCTTCCCTGTCGGCCTTCAGATCTTTCATTATCCGCATCATATCCCGCCGAAGGGCTTGTACGGTTGCCGATTCGTCACTGTCCTCGGCACTCTCGTCGTCATCCCTCCTCTTTCCCTTCGAGGAAGTCCTATTTTCACTTTCAATATCCATCGCCCGATTGTATGCTTCGGTGTACGAGGACGGCGGTACTACTTTCATCTTTCGCCGAAGTGAGGGAATCAGTCCCTCAATGAACCATCTTTTCTTTAAACCATCGGCTGGCTGTGCCTCCAGCTTCCCGATCAAGTCTTTCAACCTCCTGTTGTAGGTCCGTACGTTCTCGTGCTTCCCCTGTTTGGTATGATAGATTTCTGTGACGATCTCACTATCGTCCCGCAGAAGTTTGAACTCTGCTTCAAAATTTTGCTTCAGGACCCTCCATGTGGCTCTCTGCGCTTGATCCAGTTCCGAGTACCAGTCAATGGCACTGTCCCTGAGTGTTGCTGGAAATGCCTTTAGCCACTGGTTGGGGTCATCCTGCCCGCTGGCTATCCAGATAGTCTCGCATGTCTTGCAATGCCGTACAGGATCCTCAGAGCCATTCCCCATGAATTTCGGCAACTTTTGCCGATCCGGTTGGGCCATCTTTACCGGTTGACCTCCTTGTTGACCTCCTTGTGTTTTGGACCCGATTAGACTAGTGGATTCCTCGCTACGTCCCTGTGCGTCACCAGCACTCTCGGCCACGTACGAGTCACTGCCACGTCCTCCGTCAGCGTCCGCAACACCGTGGGTCTCCTCAGGATCCCGCCGATGCTCTCTCTGCCCTGGGGTCTTAAGCTCTGGCCTTCCCCTCTTTAACTCTGTGTCGTCGTCCGAGAGTGACAACTCTCGAAATCGTCTGATGCTACTATTCGATTCATCTTCATTGTCATAGAGGTTATATTTTTCTGTATATGGAGTGCTGAAGGGGTCTTCGTCCCTTCCTTCTAACAAACTGTGATGTGTTCGTTCAATAGACTTGTCTATTTTTTGCAAATTTTCATATGTTCTTTTTATGCTCTGATTGATTTCAATGAAGTCCTCATCTAGTTCCTTACCGACTTGCCTTAGTCGTCTTCGCCGATTTTCTTGCTCTTGTAGTCTGAGTGATCGCCGAACTTGCTCTTCCGCAGTCCCGTGCCCGTCAGGTACTCTATTCTTATCTTTGTTCGGCCGTACGGGCATTTAGTTGTTCAAGCGATCATTGCTGGTTGCCGGAAGTGCGGCGCTGACTAGTATCCCGTTCTTCCTCTTCCCGTTTGTTTCGGTCTTCACAGCGTTGCACAATTTGCTGCCTTCGGCGCTCGCAATCCTCTTCTTCGCGCAAGTCTTGCAGAATAATGAAATGGCGGGCCAGCAACCTGGGCATGCGGTTCAGAAGGTGGTTCACCTCGTCGTTCACTTCCAGCCGATCCCAGATGACTTCCTCAGGGATCTCCCAAACGAGGGATTCCCTACGTACGTGGTCACGGAGTGAGATTTTCCACAAATTTACCAAATCTTCTGTCAATGAGTCTTCTCGTTCCTCATTAGCATTTATAGGTTCTTCCGCTGGTTGACCCATTACGCTGCCATGGTGGATGATGCCCTAGTCCGTTCAGGCAACGACGCCAAATGTTTGCCTACGGAATGGGATTCTAATCTGACGTACTACTGGCAAACTTGTAATATGCAGAACATAGGATAAAACAGTAAACGGAAAGATATCATAGTAAAATGCCAAAAGCTTTATTCATTCTCAGGAATATCATGTACCAAGAGTATCACAATGCTTACAGTATAACCATCGGCAACAAAACTCATTCATTATTATCTCCCGACTACACCCACCCGACTACATATAACGCTCGGCGGTGGTTAGACAACCAACCGACACGACGTTTCATAACAACAT
>VDFB02281492.1:544932857-545143619 GCA_007258455.2 Sequoia sempervirens
ATTCGATGACCTCAATAAAGCATCAAAAACCTCTTCCTTGCCTTTGATGGCCTGAACCAAGGTTAGAGATTGGACCTGCTCCATAATAAGAAAAATAAGCCCTTCATGGAGGACAGGGGCCCTCCTATTCTTCAGATGAGCATACACCGAGGATTCCAAAGAAGACAAGAGGAAAAAGGGAAAAGAAATAAATAAACCATGCCTGAAGTGATTCAAGAGAGTGAAGTGGTGACCAAGTAGAGCCTTAAATATCCCTTCTAGCATCACGTAACGCATCATCACCTCCGCAACCCTAGCCCAAATTTTCTTGAGAGAGGTTCTATCATAGCCCTAGTTCTCCAACTTAACCAAATTCTTTCACTCATCATCCTTAAAAAACTGGGTCATCGCTTCCTCATTACTCTTTTTATCTTTAAAAGAAATTATTCCCACAGTCGGCATGCTAGTAATGGTGGCAATAAGGTCTTCATTTACCTCCACCTCCATCCCTTTCAACACTAGTTTGCGGTTATGCCAAAGTGAGACAAACTTGGCTGAGGCATTCAAATCATGACCGTGTAATCTCTCAAAAAATGGAGTGAAATTGTCATGACAAAGAATGTTCTAGAGCTTCTTCTTCCTCCGAATATCATCACATGAATGTGGCTCAACTATGCTTCTATCACCGCCCATGGTAGCCCAGACATAACACACAAAGCCCTGGTGAAAGCTATCCAAACAAAAGCACACAGCCCATAAATCACCATAAAGCGTGCCAAATGGGAATAAGTACAAGGCCATAAAAGCCACAACAACTTATCCAACTCCATCATCTCTTAAAACGTTTCTAGCATCCTCGGGAATGATCGACCCTTCCTACCATGAGCAAAATTCACTAAGGCTGATAGCCAAATTGGCAAAAAAATCGACAAGAGAGTTTGCTTCTCGATGAATGTGAGAAACGCAAGTCTCATCACAAGATTGCAACATCATTATTGTATCCTTAATTAGTTGATCCACATTCCATCTCGGGGGATGAGTACCACACAAATAGTTTATTATATTCATAGAATCACCTTCCACCCAAACTTTGGAGAACCCCTTGCTAATCGCATATTTGACACTCATGAACATAGCCTTCGCCTCCGCGCGATGATTATTCTGAGTACCCAATGGGAGTGCCACTGTGCCAAGGAGTCTGCCAAAATTATCTCTTAGCACCCCCCACATCCAACAGGTCTAGGATAACCCTTCGCTGCCCCATCAAAGTTGATTTTAATCCACCCAGTCGAGGGTGGTTGCCATCTAGTATTCTTCCTAGCCACATAACTAGCCTTGGAGAAATAACAGGAACCATAGAAATTTTCCAATTCAAAATCACCTTAAGATCATATCCAACAAGGCACATAGTCAGATCACATCGAATAGAGTTAGATTTAATAAGAGTGAAATTCTCCAAAATAGCCCGACGAACTTTGATGAAAAGACTCTCAACCTTCAGCTTGGATTCCTGAAAGATCCTATTATTTCTATCTTTCTAGAGCCCCCAGGCAATATGAGGGGCCATAAGATTCCAAAGCCCACACAACACAGGAGGTAAGAAGGGCACTTCCACTTATCATAAAACTTATCCAAGGAATTAGGAAAAACCCATCCCAAGTCCCAGAGTCTAAGGAACTTACTCCATAGGGCTAACGAGTAATCACACCCAATAAGGATGTGAAAATCATTCTCCTCATTAGCTTCATAGAGCACACACCTATTAGGAATGGCAAACCCCCTCTTGCAGAGATTGTCAATTGTAAGAATTTTACCTTGCATAATCAACCAGTAAAAGACATTCACCTTAGGAATAAGTTGCTTATTCCATAGCCGCCCCCAGAACGGAAAAGACTCTCGAGTAGCTAGGGAATTCAAAAAAGCAGAGGCCACAGAAAAATTACCACTTGCACATGGGGCCCAAACCACTCTGTTCGGCCTGGGAAATACTAGAATTCAAACCTTACATAGGAAGTCCTTAAGAATCTTCAAAGACGGGTCCCAATCATCAAAATTCTTCTAATCCCCATCCTCAAAGTAATCCGCCACCTTGACTCCAAATATTTGTTTACACAGGGGGGCAATAAGAGGGGCCCAAGGGAGAGATATAAGAGGGAAATCCCCACACCAAATGTCATCCCAAAAGAGAATATTGGTCCCATCGCCCAACAACCACTTAACACCTTTAGCAATCACATCTCTATAGAGAAAAATATTCCTCCATAAGCATGACCCGGACAAGATCTCTTTTGCATAAAGAAAATCCCAAGGCCTATTCAGACCAAATAGGTACTTTTTACATGCCAGAGGAGCCCACCCAGCAGCCCTATTCAGGAGCCTCCAGATATTTTTAGCTAGAAGGGCCTTATTGAAAGATTTAAGATTTATAATCTCCAAACCACCCCATTTCTTCAGTCTACAGAGTAAATCCTAGGCCACAAGGGGAATCCTGGCTTTGGACTCCACCCTCGACTAGAGGAATCTTCTCATGATTTTCTCCATTTTGTCTTCAAACTTAACTGGCACCCTAAATAAAATCATGACATACAGGGGTAAATTTTGAAGAGTGGTAGAAATAAGCTAAATTTTACCAGCCTGATTGAGGAGAGCACCTTTCCATCTAGCAAGCTTCCTGCTGAATTTTTCCAACAAACCCAGCCAAAAGGAGTCAGGAATCCTAGAGATGCATAAAGGAAGCCCCAAATATGAGGAAGGTAGATCACCCCTATTGCAAGCCATAATTTTGGCCACCTTGAGCTACAAATCATCTGGAGTATTAAGGAAAAAAATCTAACATTTAGGATGGTTGATCTTCTGACCAGAAGCCTTCTCATAGTCTGCCAATAGCCTCTTAACAACCCTGGCTTCTTTAACAAAAGAAGCCCCCATCAAAATAGTGTCATCCACGAATTGCTGGTGAGTGATCGAATTACACTTGGAAGATGGCGCAAGGCCCTACAGAACCCCAGCCTGAAGAGCATTCTGGATGTTACGACCTAAAGCCTCTACCATTAGGATGAAAAGAAGCAGTGAGATAAGGTCACCCTGCCTCAAGCCACGTGAGCTCTGGAAGAAAGGTGAGGGAGAACCGTTCACTAGGATAACAAACAAAGGAGAAGAGATAAGTTGCTCAATCAATTGAATGAAATTATTACAAAAGCCAAAATGATCCAACACGCTCAGAAGGAATCTCCAACTGACTCTATCATAAGCTTTAAGAATATCCAACTTCAAAAAGAAACCCGATCTCTTAGAAACATTAATGGAATGGGCCAATTCATGAACCGTTATAATAGAATCGAGGATCTGCCTACTCTTGACAAAGCCACTTTGTTGGTTTGAAATAAGAAGCGGCAAGCATTTCTGCAATCTAGTGGCCAAAACTTTTGAATTTTTTTTATAAATAGAGTTACACAGGCTAATAGGACGAAATTCACCAAAGGTCTTAGCATTAGCTAATTTAGGAATCAGAACAATGAAAGTGGCATTCAGTTCCTTCAACAAACTTCTGGAACTGAAAAAATCCTTAGTAGCATTTATCACATCCTCAGCAACAATCTCCCAGCACGATTGAAAGAATAAAAAAGGAAAACCATCAGGGCCAGGGGCCTTATTACCTTCAAATGAAAATACTGCATCTTTAATTTCTAAGGCAGAGGGAATAGCTATCAACTCCTTGTTCACAGCTTCTGAGACCAAACTAGGGATAGCCTCCAGGATAGTATCAACACAACCTTGATCCCAAACTAGATCATCCGTCAGAAGACCTTCAAAAAATCTAGCGGTTGCTCTCCTAATATCCTCCTCAGCTTCCAACAACGACCCATCCATATTGATAGAAGAAATTCTATTAGAAGCTCTATGTCTCAAAGTGGTGAGATGAAAGAACTTAGAGTTATGATCCCCAACTTTAAGCCAAACTGCCTTGGATATTTGTCTCTAGAAATCTTCCTCCTTGGATATGATATCATGAAGTTGGGCAAGGATACCATCTTCTTGAAGTTGAATATCCTCCGACAAACCATTCGAGTGAATAACATGTTGGACCTCATCTAGCTTACTAAGAATGAGGTTTTTAGAATAAAAAATGTGGCCAAACGATTCTTTGTTCCACTTTCTAAGGCTCTTCTTAACACAATTCAATTTTTTAGCCACTCTGAACATCGCACTACCATCAACATTAATTTTCCACCAAGTACTAATACAATCCATAAAGCGAGTGTCTCTAAGCCACATGACTTCAAATCTGAAGGAGAATCTTTTCAGACTCCCAACCCTCTTTGCCACAAAAGAGAGAGGGAAATGATCTGATCCACAACGCGTCAGAGAGGAAAGAGAACAAGCAAAATCGGAAAACTGGGATGCAAAAGTCAGAGCCCTATCCAGTTTAACTTGAATATTATCCACACCAACACGTCTATTTGACCAAGCAAAATTAGCTCCAAAAAGCTTAACATCTAGCAGGGCATTATCATCAATAAACATTCTAAGATCAAACCTACTCTCTGGGTCAGCTTGAGAGCCACCCACTTTCTCATCATCATACAGGGGAGTGTTGAAATCTCCCATAACTAGCTAGGGAAGATCCAGAAAGTTCAACCTAAGGCTAATAAGATCATCCTAGAGCTTCTTCCTATTTCTCTTCAAATTAGGAGCATACACATTAGAAATAACCCAAGAATAAGAGTCTCCGAGGAAAGTAAACTTAGTCTCAACATGATTGAAACCATCAACAACTACAGTACCTTTCAACGGCTTAGCATTCTAGAAGGTGGCTACACCCCCCGAAGCTCCATCAGAACTCACGCCGTGAAAACCACAATCTTTGAAAAATAAACTCTTCAAAGCCTCTAGCTTGTCAATCTACATCTTCGTTTCTTGGATCAACAAAATGTCTAGTTTATGATCACAGACAAGATTCTTCAGGAGGTCCTACTTATGCAGGTTATTCATCCCCCTGATATTCCATGAAATGACTTTCATTTGGAAGAAGAGGGGTTGCTCTTTGAGCACAAATCAAACAGGGTCTTCTGGACCCCTTCCACAATATCCCTCTTACAATCCCTTTCTCTGCTCTTTAGCAGGGAAAGCCTACCTGTGAAAACAAGGTGAAAAGAGGATTTTTTTTCAATTTTTGCAGTTGAGAGATCATGAGATGTTGAAGATCTACCATAATATTGATCCTCTCATTGATATCTCTCTGTCAACTATAAGATCACATGATTTCCTCACTGTCCTTACACAACTCCTTTTTTCTTTTTCTCATCACACTTACACAAGTAAATTTTTGAATGAGCTAATTTTGGTATGTATAGATATGTTTTTGATATATTGCTCACGAAAATCAAAGTTGACATATGTATACTCCATAACCCATTGTCATGGTACATTCTCTCATCTTTGTTGCTTTTATAATTTGAGATAATGATTTACTTGTATGGTGTGTCTATCTTGCAAATTTTAGATCAACAATGGGGGAACATAGTGAAGGTGGTATCTCTCAAACCTTGCATCCATTATAAGCACTCTTGTAATTTTCATTATCACTTTTCATGATTGTCCTATTACCTATTTTCACACTTTTAGTTTTGTAGGTATGGATGCAAGATAACAACATTAGGTAAGTGCAGGTTCCAAATGCTTATATTGGGAAATGATACCAACCCTCCATCTAGATTTTTGTACTTAAGAGAGCAACAATGTAAGTGGCCAAAATTGTATAGCCCATTATGATAGTCCTATGATAATTTAGTAGTCCAACTTACAACCCATGTGGAATGATTAATTTATCCTCATTACTTATTCAACAAGTGATGGAAGTCCTATTTGTGACTTTAGAACCCTCCCCCATGTGTTTTCATCCTTGTAAACCACTTACCTAGTTGGTGTTCTTTCTTCCCCTTCTAAAATTGGTATTTTGTACCTTTAGTTATAAGAGTGTCCACTAGATCCTTTGGCCTCCTAGGTGACCTAGGTTAAGCTATAAGGTTGCTTGGGTGACCTTCCCTGGAAAATTAAGTGATCCACCTTCCTAAAGGGGTGACTCTTTCATGTATGGTTGGTGCATGTTTCTTCAAGTTTTGATAGTTTCTCTTCTAGTTTAGCCTCTTTTTAATAGTCCTCTTGAGTCTTGATGATAGTAATCACTCCTTATAACTATTTATTTTCTTCCCCTAAGTGATTGTCATCTCCCATTACTTGATTGGTCTTTTTCCCATTTAACCATCTCATTCCTCATGTATTCATGGAGTGAATATAGGAAGAAAGAAGTAGAATATAATAGGTGATAATCCTGCTTACATTTAATGCCTCTACATGATTATGCAAACAAGCTCTACACATTTTAATTTTTGAGTAAGAATATGATCTACCTTCATTGGTCTACAAGCCATCGTCCAAGACAAATCCAAGGCCCATCATAATATCTTCCAAGCTTTGAGCTTCCATGTACAATATTAAAGATTTTGAAGCTTCTACACTAATTCGAAGTAATCTCTAATCTCTCTACATCATTTGATCCCCCCTTTCATCAAGAGAAGTACCTCAAAGCTAAAACAAAGTAGAAACAATAATACAAGTTGGATCCTTTGGGGACATAGAGCATGACAACTTCAAGAAAGCTCATTTGAAGCTTTATACAGTTTCCTTGGTTTTATTAAATTTGTCGAAGCTTTTATTTACCTAGTAGCTTAAAGTAGTAATTAGATCATCAAAATTACCTAAGGATTGTAACACTTTGTTATTGCTTTTTGGTTTTATTAAAATATGTTATTACTTTCTTAGATTAGATTAAATTTAAATTGTTTTGTTAGATTAAAACTATATTAGAAGCTTATTTTATTTATTTACTTCAAATCACTTTGGCAATTGAAAACATATATTTATTCTTCAAAATAATGTTCTCTCATTGATTAAAAAACCATATAAACATAAATCTTGCATCTAGGAAAAATTAGATTCATTTAGCTACAGTAATTCAAAATTGTGAAAAAGAAACTTCTTTCGTTTGTTAGTTAATTAATTCATTTGAACTAGTCAATTAATTCGTTTCAAATCTTTATTTTTGGAAAAAAACAAAAATAATAGTTAGTTGTTAGCATACATATTAGTACTGCATGCATATAAAACTAAAAACCAAAAATGAAACCCAATAATAGGTTCATCTTTTCATAGGTTTCATAAACCTCTTCAACATCTTCAAACAAGTCAAAGTCTAACAATACAAAGAAAATTGAACAAACTCAATGAGCTAAATTAATCAAACATAAATCGTTATTCAACCAAGTAAGGCTATACAAACTTGTACAGACCACTCTTTTAAGTTTTCTTTCCTCCATTACTCAAATTTTCACACTTAATGTATCTTAGAGCTAAGGAAAATTAGATCAAGACAATTCTTAGATGAGATTAGAGCATAGCTACCAATACAAGGAACATCAATAGAAGAACATGCTTAAGAAAAAGTACTTTTCCTTAGATGAATCCAAGAGGCCAATAAAAGGAGGCACATAAGAGAACTAACACTCTTGGAAGAACTAATTGAATTAGAGGAATACATGCTTAACACCTTTTGTGTCTTTACCCAAAATGAGTTCAACAAGCTTAGAGCTAGTGATTCAGTTGACCAAATCATAATCACAACTACACTTCTTCAGTGATCCACAAGAGAACATCCCAATACATGACTGTCAATGCCTCGTGTTAGCACTTAGTCTACTATTAGACATTGCTTCTCCACAAAGTGAGTGAATTGATTAATGTGACCCCCACTCAATACAATGATACTACTACCACCCGTGGGAATCTCCTTCCACACAAAGAGGGTAGTCCATCAAATTCTCCCCTTCTTGATTGACTTTTGCCTTGAGAGTAGGAGTGATTCAATTTGTGTAGAACACGTGTCATCTTGAGCCTATTTCATTCACTTTGATGGTGAGTTGACTTAGAACATCACAATTCCTTGCAATATATGTTCTTAAATACAACTCCAAAGATGGCGAGTGAAACATTTCACATTTTTAATTGACACATAATAGATTGTCGGTTTGTATATTCCTTACAATACATGTCCTTAAATACATCCCTAAAGATGATATGTGAAATGTTTTACACTTTGAATCAACACACAACAACTAATTAGAAGGATCAAATTAACCTCAAAATTTGAAATTGAATCTTAAAAATTTGAGATTCAAATCTATAAATCATAAAACAAACTTAGACCAATCTTGTAATCTATAAACTTGGATGGAAAATAGATAAATAAAAGATTAATATCGATCCCTGGAAAAGAATTTAGACATCATGATATAAAGCAAATGCACCTCTAAAACACTTCTCATGGCATAAATGACAGCCGAGTTAAAGTGATTCCAAAATGGAGAAGAAAAGTTAAGGTATGCAATTTTCACTATTACAATTTTATTTCAATCCTTTTTTTTCTCACATTTGCTATGATTTAGACATCTGATCTTTCATCGGGAAAACATATTTCGAGAAGAAAAGTCCGGAAGAAAGCGTAAATTTAACCAGAGTGCACACTGTTCCTCAAAGATAAGCAAGGCAGTGCAAAAGGTTGACAAGAATGGCAAGTTCAGAGGGCCCTGAAAAGGCTGGTTCTTCTTCAAGGAAGCCCAGGTCTGACGATGCCACTCATAAGCCCAAATCCATTACTCTCGACCAGTTCTGCTCCATAACCATGCCTCTTATAGACTTAGAAAAGGCAAGCAGTTACGTTATTCTTCTCTATTCACTTCAATATTTTGTGTATACACAAAAAATATAGCATTGCAATTTTCTATTTTTCATAGGAAAAGAATGCATGATTTGGTAGCTAGTATCCGGCATTTAGCATTAGTAGTTCAATGGACTCCTGACTTACAGGCATATAAATTTTATCATAACTATAAAACAAATGAGTTTTGTAGCTGGAAAGTAATGGGTCCTTAATTGAGCAGTAAATTATCTTAGAATTATGTGACATGTCAGCTTTTTTAGAGGTGGATATTTTAAGAAAAATCTAGCAGGCGTAAGGTGCTATTTGCATCCAGTTGGGCTAATCTGTTAACTGATGTCATTTGAAGTTATATTGTTTAGGGTTTATGCCAATTAAGTGAATGATTTTCACGGGCATTTTAAAAAGATTTTAATTTTAATTTTAATTTTTTGTTTTGGTTTTTAATTTTTACTAACCACGAGTGGGTATTAAAATTGAGTTCGCATTACTCTCATTTCACACAGAATTTTGTTAAAGATAACATCATTTGAAATTGTTGGAAAATACTGTTTATTTGTAGTGTTTTAACCTTCTTTACATATCCTATCTAGAACATTCCAATGAGTTTTCTTCTTATCCAACATGTGATTATTTTCCTTCCAGATCCTTCCTGTCCTGAGTATTCTATAAACTGTTTACTTCTCTAGAAATCAAAATATTCTATAAATACAATACTCATTCTACCCTTAAGGATCAAGCACCAGGTCAAATATCAGATATAATCTGTTCCCCTGTTCTGCGGTGAGATGAATATGAACCTATTGGTGCCTTTACATCTGAAATTATATTTTCTGTGCTCAAATCTTCAGATGCAGTGACCAATTTTTCAATATGGCATCAAAGAAATTCTATTTGATATCCAACATTCTCTACCTTCCCAACCTAAATTTGCACATATCCTCTTCCATCCCAATCTAATTTTGCTGTACCATTTCGTAAAAATGTTCCAACTGGGGGCCCAAGTGCCGCACAACAAGCTGTGCAAGGCAAAGAAGACGAAGGAAGGTGACATTGCAGCGGAGAAAAACATTTCTGCATAAGAAGCTGCTGAAGATTTTCCAGATTTTCGAAGTTGTCCTGCAACTAAGGATTTGTGTGTGGTAGTGTTTGGAATCTGGATACATACGAAGTTATTTTTGAAAAATCAGAAGGTTTTTTTTTTCTTTTCTGTGAGTGAAGCTTTTCAGATAATCATTTGCTCTCATCTTTTAAAAAAGGGAGAATATACTCATAGTGGAGTCTAGTGGTATTATGTCTTGTTGAAGACGTTTCCAACTCTTCAGAATTGTTATGAGCTTGTTATTGATGTGGAAAAAATACACTCATGTCCCAGCAAAGAGCAAGACAATTGGGATAAATGAGATGAGACACTAGTGGCATGGATAAAGGATATGCTCTCTGATGAAGTTTTTGTTAGGAGTCAAAGTATGGGATACTCTAAAGAGCGCAAATGACAACTCAGGTGATGTATGGATTCTAACCCTTAGTACAGAATTGTATGCTATGACATTAACATATACACAAGAGTTAGCTGCTCACTTAACCAAAATAAAGGAAAGGGAAAATGAACTTGTTTCTCTTGGAAAGGATATAAATGATAAATATTTTGTAAAAATAATTTTTAAAATCTTCTAGGGTCCTATCAACCCTTTATAAGTGGCCTAGACAATGCTGGCAAACAAAAAATATTAAACTTGAAGAGTTGTGTGCTAAGTTAGTGCAAGAATAAAAAAGTCTAGCCAATGAAAGAAAGTCTTTCAGCGATGATTCTCAAGCTTTTGTGACAAAGGGAAAGAAAAATTACAAGAAGTTCCAAGAGGATCAGTATAAGTCAAGAGAGGAACTGGAAGCATGACATCAATTACAACTCATTCCAATTATCATGATTATTTTATGGACAAGCTCAAACGGAAATGTAATTATTTTGTTAAGCTAGGCCACAAAGCAAATGAATGCTACAAGAGAATCGAGGATATAAAAGAATACAGACCAGTTTTTAAAAACTTTTGATTCCAAAAGTAATGCTCTGTATTGTTCTCAAAGAAAATCATTCTTACAAGGACGATTGGGTCATTTATTTTGGTGCCACATGACACAGGTCCCATGATGAACAATAATTTGAATGATTTGAGTAATGATAATACTAAAGGGAAAATTTTCTTGGGAAATAACAATGTCTTAGAAGTAGGGATTGGAAATATTGAACTTGACAATGGCATGTTAAAAGATGTGAATCTGATTTAGGATTTGAAAGCAATTTTTATTTTCTATGTTACACATTGCTAATCAAGGATATTAGATACAATTCTACAATGACAAATGCCTAGATCTAAATGATAACTATAAGGCCACTGCCATTGCTAAAGTTGAAAATGGATTATATAAATTTCAAGAGTCCACTTCTAAGTGTGAAGCTAGACATATGTGTCTTATTACAAAATGTATTGCTTTCCACATCTTTCTTTCCCGTAGCACAACCTTCATAGACCTTATGTCTTGGTGAGATTTTAGGAAGCCCATGTACAATGTTCAATGTATCCATTAACCTAAGACTTTGATAATTGACATGCCCCATACATGAATGCCATAACTTGTGCATGCCATTATGTTTTTCAATAGCGCATGTCTATTTTTTACACATAAGAGTGAACTCTTGAAATTTATATAATTGCTTTCAACTTTACCAATGGTAGTGACCTTGTAGTTATTATTCAGATGTTTGATCAAGTATCTGTCATTGAAGAATTGTATCTCATATCCTTGATTTGAAATTTAAAACACATAAAGAAGATTTGTTTTCAAATCTGAAGCTAACTTTATATTTTTCCAACGTACTATTGTCAACTTTAATATTTCCAATCCCTGTATCTTTTAAGACACTGTTGTTTCCTAGGAAAATTTTCTCTTTAGTTCTAAACTTCTATCATTACTTAGTGATTCAAATTGTTGTTCATTATGAGACATGTGTAGCACCAAAATCAATGACCCAATCATCCTTGGAAGAACTATTTATTTTGAGAGCAACACAAAGAGCATAACTTTTGGAATCAATAGTTTTTGAAATTTTGCCTTTTTCTATTTCTAGAGCCTTGTTTCTCTTGTAGCATTCATTTCCTATAGAAAGATTACCACAAGGAAAGTCATGGAGAGCCAACGTTCCCTTGCATCTGGTACATGGCAAACTTAATGGGTTCATTTAAAACACCGTCACTTGCAATATTGAGCTATGTGTTCATTTTCACAAATGACTACAATAGAATAATTTGAGTACATTTTCTACAAAAGAAGGATGGATTGCTTGATAAATTCAAAGAGTTTAAGGTTTTGATTAAAAATCAAAGTAGAATATTTCTAATGATAATAAGGATAGATAAGGGTACAAATTATATAAATAAAGCTTTCATAATTTTTAAAAAATATGGCATAAAGAAGGAATTACAGATTAAAAGAATAGAATTATCATGGAAATGATTAGGTGTATGCTACACTCTAGAAATATAGAATCTAAATTTTGGGCTGAAGCTATTCACACTGGTGTATATTTTGGATAGGGTCGCTACTCAGTCATGAATATAGTTCTAGAACAGACATGGAGTGGTAGAAAGCCTAGCATGTCTCACTTTTGAGTTTTTGGCTGTAATGCCTACATTCATAGTCCTGATCAAAAAAAGAAAAAATCAGATAAGAAAAGTGAGAAGTACTAATGATTGGGTATGGTGAGGATTCAAAAGCACACAGTTTGTCTAACCTTGAAACCAAAGAAATCCATATTGAAAGGAATGTGCTATTTGATGAAGACCTTCTTGATAACAATATTGCTTACACTAAAATATATTCTCTTGCAATCTTTATTGAAGAGGATTAGCCTACTAATGCTATTGATTCAAATGAAGGTGTGAGATATTTTGGAGGAGAACAAAAACTCAAATCAATACGTTAAGTGAAAGTAAAGATGAAAACACGAGAGAGATGTAATATTCAAGAAATTTACCAAGAAGGTCCTAAGCATCTTTTTGCTAATTAGGCTTTTATGATGAGAGTGATGTAGGTTGATACTCCAAATACATATGATGAAGCAAAAGACAGCTGAATGGGAGCAGCTATGCAGGAGAAACAAAATTATTGCTTCAAATGAAAGTGTGACATCTTCTACAGGAGAAGCAAAAACTCAAATTGAGACATTAAGTGAAAGTGATGATCAAGAAAGACAAGAGTATTTCAGAAATCCACGAAGAAGGTCCAAAGCATCATTTTCCTTATTATGCTCTTATGACTAGGGTTATGTAGGTTGATACTCCAAACACATATGATGAAGCAAAAGGCAATTGTCAACCCTTCCAAAAGGCAAAAAAATTGGCCTGTTACAAATGGACCTGCAAAACAAAATTTTATATCAAATGGAGTTGTGGAGAAACACAAGGTAAGGTTGGTGTCTAGAGGTTCCTCACGAAAAGAAGGTACTAACTATACTAAAACCTTTGCTCCAATTGCTAAAATGACTTTTATCATACAATAGTTGCCTTGCTGCAAAATTTGGATGGAAAATTCATCAAATGGATGTAAAAAGTGCATTTCTATGTGGCAATTTCAAAAAAGAAATTTACAAGTAACAACCACCAAGATTTGTTAAGCTTAGTAAGGAACATCTAGTGTGTGGATTGAAAAAGTCATTATATGGTCCTAAACAAGCTCCAAGGGCATGGTACTCCAAATAAATGAGTATTTTCTAGGAAAGTAAAGCTGATCCAGATATGTACGTAAAGCTTATTGATGGCAAATTTTTTATCATTGTATTGTATGTTGATGTTTTTCATTTAACATTATAGGAAATCATTTGTAGTATATTGTAAACGTTAAGGAACAACACAAAACATTTGAGATAACTAACCTAGGATTAATGCACTATTTTAGGGTATGCAAATATGACAAGAAGAAGGTAGGATCTTGCTTTCTCAATCCAAATATGCCCTTGATATGCTAAGAAAATTTAGGATGAGTGAGTGTAAACTAGCTAGTATACCATGTGAAAATGAATTAAAATTGAGTGCTAATTCCACCCTAAAGTAAATGGATGGCAAACTGTATTGACATTTTGTAGGTATTTCTTGCACCTCACCATCACCAGAGTTGATATTGCATATGCAGTTGGCATTGTGTCTAGGTACATGGTAGATCCTCATATCGGCTGTTGGAAAGTGACAATGAAATATTAAAGTACATTCAAGGTACATTTCAACTTGAGATTGATTAGAAACACAAAGGATAACTTATTCAAGTAGGGTATGCAAATAAAATTATTTAGGTGATATGAATGATAGAAAAAAACTTCAGGATATTTTTTCACCTTGGTTCAAGTCAAATCTCATGGAGCAGTAAGAAGCAATCGATAGTCCCATTCTCATCTACATTCGTTGAAATACATTGGTTCTTCAAAGGCATCTCAAGAAGTATTGTGACTTAGAAGATTGCTTGAGGAAACACATCTACCACAAGATAATCTAACTATTATATCTTTTCACAATTAAAGTAGTATCAAGTTAACTAGTGTACCACAGGGATGCATCCCTTCCCCCCCAAACCTTGTGTTTCTAGGATGGGGACATCTATGGGATGTGGGTACTTGGAGGGGATGCCCCTCGTTGCCTCGTCACCTGTGCCATCGTCCTCGGGATGTCTCCCTCTTAGAGCTTTGTAGGACTCACATTTCATCAAGGCAACAACAATCAAGCCTTGAGGAGATGTGCATGACTTCAGTCCTTCAAGGAAACCATTTTTGAGTGGTGAGTTGCAATCCATTGTTGATTCATCATTCATTTATCATTTAGCCTCTATCCCTCAAAAGGATAAGCTCTCTTTCATTGACATTGCCATTGTGGAGGTGGAAACACCAACACGGGGTTTGATTGAGGCAAGCCCCTATATGGCACAACCCTTCTCCTCTCTTTGAATGTGCAGGTTTCAGATCTAAGGAATATTGGGAGAAGCTTGAAGGTCAATTATTCATTATTGCATTCAAAACCCTCCACCTTGACAACATACAAAAACTTAATTATCTCGACACTCGACGAAGATCCGACAATGAGACACCTAGGGAAAGAAAGCTTTGATTTGGCTCCAAGGACTACGAATTGTTAGATTTATGATTAGATGTAATGCACAAAAAATTAATTCAAAATCAACACAATGACACAACAGATACCTTGGGAAAACCCTCCTCTTGAGGGAGAAAAACCCAACAACAATATATCACTTATATATTGAATCTCAACAACAATTATCTCCTTACAAGGGGCTGATATGGAGGCCTAAATATAAGCACCAAAGAATGGTGCAACACAGAAACACAATGGAGTAATTCGCTGATAAAATCTCAGCCTTCTACTATGTCGATCTGCCTTTGATGAAGAACTCGCACTTGATGAAGAATAGAAAATAAGTCAATGATGAAACAATGAGACTCCACCAAGTATATATACAATATAATAGGATACGCAACCTTTCAAAAACATAAGTCGCCCTAGCATAAAAGGATGTGCCTCTACAAATGAAATCACGTCCATGCAAGAGGTCGGCCCCATAAGCAAATTGTGCCTCTTCATTAATTCGTGCCATTACAATAATTAAATATGATAACCAATGATTGTGTCTCTTCAATAAATTGATATCATATAAATTAAATAGCCCCAGGCTATTATTTAATTTATTATCATGTCATAAGGGGATCGGCTGGAAGTGGAGACCGACGCTGCAAACATCAACACTCCCTTTCAGCTAGGGAGAACACTTCCAACTGTACAAGACATATCACCTCATCGTGATGTCTACCACAATGGCTACACCCATATGTTGAAAAGAAGGATATCACCTCATCGTGATATCAACCATAATGGCTACACCCATGTATGGTATGCACAAGTGTTCATCACTTACGTGATGTTGTCACCTCATCGTGACGTTCACCATGGCTCTCCCAGAGGGTGAAACACAAGTACAAGAAAATCATCACAGACTCTCTCACGTGATGCTGTCATGGAGTCACACACATGACATCCACCATGGCTCTCCCAGAGGGTGGAAACAAGGGCTTTCACCTCAAATATCAAAGAGAAATGCATTAACAAGGGCTTGCACCTCAAATCTCTCTCAAAGAGAAATGCATTAAAGAGGATCACTGATACTGAGACTCCTTCTCACTTAGGGCTTGATTCTCCACCATACCAAGCTTGTCTCGAAAGTACACAAACTTTATCTTGGAGAGAGGCTTGGTGAGAATTTCTGCCGTCTGCTCATCAGTGCTGATATACCTCAACTGTATAGCTTTCCTCAATACCATATCTTTGATATAATGGTATTTGATCTCAACATGCTTGGTTTTGTCATGAAACATAGGATTGACAGAAAGCTTCACATAGCTCTGGTTATCACAATGAATGATAGTAGGCTCCATTGTGTGATGTCCCCATCCTAGTCAGCGCAGCTGGTTATGTGGTTAGCCTATCATTTTGATCCTCGAAGGCTGACAGATGTGTGCAGAGGATCATTTGAGGCAGTTACTCAGAGTTTTGTAGCTTCAGTATTGCAGTTGTTTCAGGTTGGGCCTTCGCAGAATCTTCCAGAGTGGATTTTTAGAAACTTTCTATTTTTAGAAAGTTAGGTCAGGCGGAAGCTGCTATTTTGGGCAGGGCACCTGGTTCAGCTGGTATGCTCGGAATCGACTCAGTTCTTTAGTTGGATGATCAGAAGGAGAAATAAGGAGTATTTAATGATTATTAAATATTTAATATTTTGACTTTATATTAAAGTCACTTTATTAATATATTTAAATATTAATAATTAAATGGGATATTATAAAGTATATTTTTTTAATACTTTATAATAAAGTGATATAATTGACATAATGAATAATTATTATTCATTTATAAGACGTCATTTAATTATTTATAATTTCTCCTAAGTCTTAAAGGCGAATTTAATCATTTCATTAAATGATTATTAAAAGAAGCTGTTGGGTCGAATTTCTCAAGGGGAATATATATACACTGGAAAGACAAATCGAACCATTATGATATGTTATTCAACTTTTGTCTTATTTTTGCTCTGAGCATTGGAGTTTGCAAAACCTAGGGTTTCAGCAGACGATTCGTTTCTGGAGAACGATACCTCTTCAGGAATTGGCAGACTGAGACTGTGCAATACCAGTTGAAGCTTGCATCTTGGTGACTTCACACAGGGGTTACAGATTGAGTTCATTGATTTATTTATTCAGGGTCCAGCAGAGAATATCCATCTAGCAGTTGAGGCGACTTCACAGAGTTGTTTCCACAGAGATCTGGCATCTTCTTATTTGAGCTGTACTTCATTTATTGCTGCTGTTTTGGTACAGGCCGTACCACTGCTAAAAGCCGTACTTTACCATTTGCCAGTGGACATCCTCAGATCTCAGCTTCTGACAGTTAGTTTGGGTGCGCCTAGGGTTTCCAGAGACTCAGCATTGATTTCCAGAGACCAGAGATTCATTACTCCATTCAGCCGTACCATTCTCTCTGTGTTCTGGCGCCAGCAAGAAGAAAAAACCAGGTTTTTGAAATAAATTCGTATTTAATTCATATGTCATTTTAATATTGTAAATGCTCTGGATCTTCAATAAAATGATGCGCCTATGATTTATGAGCAAGATCTACACCTATTTCATGTTATATGATTTATTTTGAATTTATTAGCAATTTATTAAGAAAATCGCAGCTCTCTAGTTATTTTCCAAAAACCTTCAAAAACACAAAAAAATACAAAACACAGAAAAATCGCCATATTCAGTCGAGGGTTTGGGTTGAGAATCACCTGGATTCTTACACATTGATTGCCCAAACAATCTTGCAAGGAGCTTCCGAAGCCACACTGCTTCCCGAGCTGCCACACAAGCTGCAATATACTCTACCTCTGCTGTACTCAATGCTACAGATGACTGCTTCCTGCTGCACCAGGATATCATTGCAGATCCCAAACTAAAGCAACATCCAAAGGTGCTCTTCCGATTAGTGACACACCCTGCCCAATCATAATCAGTATAACCATGCAACTCCAAATCCACACCTGAAGAATATCTCAACCCATATCCAACTGTGCCACGCAAGTATCTCAAGATATGTTTTGCTGCAACAAGATGTATCTGCCTTGGTTCACACATGAACTGACTAAGTGCACTCACTGCATAGCAGATATCCGGTCTAGTGTTGACTAGATACATCAATGATCCAATCAACTGCCTGTACATCGTGGGATCCACTAGATCTTAACTAGCTGTAGCCTCCTTCAACTTATGTAAGTTGGTCTCCATAGGCGTAGACATGGATTTGCAATCCATCATACCAAACCTCTTCAAAATATCAACAGTATACTTCTCTTGACTTAGAATCATCTCATCTGGCTTCTGGCAAACTTCTAAGCCAAGGAAGTAATGCATGAGACCAAGATCCTTCATTTCAAATTCAGAAGCTAACTCCTTGCATTTGAATATGAGGTGTTCTTCTCCAGTAAAAATCAGATCATCAACATACAAAACCAAAATCAATGCTTCACCATCAATTACCTTGAAATATAGGTTAGAATCAACATCGTTCTTGGAGAAGCCCAAACTTGACAGGTAACGATCAATCCTTTCGTACCAAGCACGAGGAACCTGCTTAAGACCATACAAGGCCTTCTTTAGCCTGCAAACATGAGACTCCTTCCCATGTACCTCAAATCCATCAGTTGCTCGATATAAACTTCTTCCTCAATTACACCATTCAAAAAGGCTGTCTTCACATCCATCTGATGAATCTTCCATCCTCTAGATGCAGCAATGGCAATGATGGTTCTGACAGAAGTATAGTGAGCAACAGGAGCAAATGTCTCTTCATAGTCAACTCCCTCTTTTTGTGAAAACCCTCTAGCCACGAATCTTGCCTTGTACTTCTCAATGCTCCCATCAGCCACATGCTTGATCTTGAAGAGCCATTTTGAAGATACCACAGATTTGCCTTCGGGTCTTGGAACGATGTCCCAAACACCATTCTTGAGAATGGATTGATACTCCTCTGACATAGCATCTCTCCAAACCTGTTGACTAGAAGCTTCCTCAACACTGGAAGGCTCAGACTCAATAAACTGACTCATCAAAGCAACATAACTGGAGAACTTATGAGGTCTCTTACTTTCTCTAAAGGTTCCTCTTGGTGCTGCAAACCTTTCTGCCTCCTGCATCGTTTGCCTAGCCTAGAGAGGTTTTTTTCTCCCAATCATAATATCAGTAGGCCCATTAGTAGGTTCCAAGGGCTCAATTGGATCATCATCTTCCTTTGGTTCTAAAGACTCCCTCTGAATCTCAGGGTATTGTCAACTTCCATATCTTGAGGAGACTCTTCATTATCAATCTCCATATGAGTGCCCTTGGATCTTCTAAATGCAACATCTTCTTCAAATGTGACATCTCTACTGATCTCGATCAACTTTTTTCCTGGGGTGTAGATTTTGTAGGCTTTTGATGTTTCACTGTAACCTACAAATATCCCCTTCTTGCCAGAAGGCTCCAACTTTGTCCTCTTTTCCTTCGGTACATGAACATATACTGGACATCCAAAGATCCTCAAATGACTCACTTCTGGCTTCTTCCTAGTAAAAGCTTCTTCAAGAGTCATGTTCTCCAGAATTCGGCGAGGCCTTCTATTCTGAACATAGACTGCTGTCCTAGATGCTTCTGCCCAAAGGAAGGTCTGCAGATCTTGGTCATGAATCATGGCTTTGGATGCTTCCACGATCGATCTGTTCTTCCTTTCAGCAACACCATTCTGTTGAGGATTATAAGGGACACTGAACTCCCTCTTAATCCTAGCTTCAATGCAAAAATTCCGAAAGCTGCTAGAAGTGTACTCTCCTCCATTATTGGATCTCAGGACTTTGATCCTCTTCCCGGACAAATTCTCCACTTGAGCTTTGAATTCCTTGAACCTTTCTAATACCTCCTCAGATTTTTTAGATTTCAAGAAATAAATCCAAGTCTTTCTAGAGTAGTCATCAATAAAAAGAATGTAATACAGGAAATCACTCGAAGAAGCAACAGACATTGGACCACATAAATCAAAATGAATGAGATCTAGAATACATTTGGATCTATTTTCTCTACTATGAAATGGACCTTTAGTATTCTTACCCAAAGCGCAGCCTTTGCAAGTACCTTCGTGCTCCTGGTTGAACTTTGGAAGGCCCGAGACCATCTTCTCCATGATAGGTAGAGCTCGGAAGTGAAGGTGAGCCAATCTTCGATGCCAAAGATCACACAAGCTTGAAGAATCACGTACTAGTGCTTGAAGTGGACGAGTGCATAGCCTATAGAGGCTCTCATGTCTAACTCCTATCATGTAATGTCCCCATTTTAGCCCTATGCTCTTCAATTGGATTTAGCCTATTTCCGGAAATCCATAGGCTAAGCTGAAGTAGAAAATTAGGGTTTCCTCTTTCAAATGCTTTTTCGAGGGTTTGCTTGCAAATGGTTTTTGATGGTTTTGAAGCGAACTTACTATTTTTGGCATTGGTTATTTTTAGTAAGTCTAAATTTGGCAGTAGCATCATCAACAATTCAGCTCAAGTCATCTTGCTATCCTTCAGTTTCAGTTTGGCTTTGGTTATCTCAATGGACTAAGTTTATACTTAGTCAATTTTATGTTACTCAGTTGTACCCCACGCCTAGGAGTGATAACTTCATGCTGTTTTTAAAGAGGGGACGTTATGGGGTCAATTGTGCATTTAATGATTTATTAAATGCTTTATTATTGCATTGTTAAGTTGGATGCCTAAAGGGAGGTTGAATAAAGTTTTATTATTTCAAAAAGTAAAATGCTTAAAGGTGGCGTCCCTCTTGGAAGTTGAAGTGATTCAACTTCCTGGAATTTGAAGTGATTTAGTTGCCAATTGAAGCTTATATATTGAGGCTTTGAGAAGAGTTCTTTATCTTTGGAAAAATATAACGTTATGCTGCTGGTTTGAAATCCAGAATCCAGAATGCTGGTTTGAGAAGAGTTCTTTATCTATACATGATGGAGTTGTTGCTTCAGTGCAAGTGCCCGGTTGGTGTTGTTGATTTCGTACATCTCCTCCAATATTTTGAACATGTCTCTTGCCGTCTTTAACTTGGAGACAATCGGAACAATATGATCCTTCACGGAATCAACCAACATCTTCTTCGCCTTGATATCTTTCTTCCTCCATTGAACTTTCTCTTCCTCATCCGTAGGTTCAGGGAATTTACTCTCCACAAACTTAGCCAATTCATTTTCTTCCAAGGTGAGCATAATTCTGAACCTCCATGATGTGAAATTTGATGCTCCCTCGAGTCTATCCTCAATCTATTCACCATCTTGATGAAGAGATAGAAGTAATCAACAAAGAGAAAGAGAATAAAGAGTATCGCTGTAATAAGAAATTTGATCACGATCTTCTTCACACCCGCTCTGATACCATGTTAGATTTATGATCAGATGTAATGCACAGAAAATTAATTCAAAATCAACACAATGACACAGCAGATACCCTGGGAAAACCCTCCTCTTGAGGGAGAAAAACCCAGCAACAATATATCACTTATATATTGAATCTCAACAATAATTATCTCCTTACAAGGGGCCGATATGAAGGCCTAAATATAAGCACCAAAGAATGTGTAATGTCCCCATTTTGTGAGCATCAGAGTTCGTAAGAATTAGCCTATTATGCGACCCTCGTAGGCTGATAGGATGGATAGAGGGTCTTGTTGGAGCTTGGCTTGGCTTCGAATCGTCAGAATTTACTAGTTGGCTTTCGTTCAGGCTCGTTCGGACGACTTTTGCCTGACTTGCTATTTTTAGCAGTATCTGGCACTCAGCGAGGCACCCCTGCTATTTTTAGCAGTATGGATTGATCAGATGCAGAATCATCCACTTAGTCACCAGCTTCAGACGGTTCGTAAATCGGACTCTTTTCGAGGGAGATGTTAATATTTAATTGATTAATTAAATATTAATCATTTGTGGAGCATATGTTATAAAGTTATAATATTTTAATATTATAACTTAAGTGGACTGATGAAGGGGTCGCCCATCATGGAAGGGGCCATTTGACGATTATAATTTATGATTAAAAATTTGGCTGGAGACTATTGAATAATTAAACAATAAAAGTCGAATTCTTTTAATAATCCCTATCTTTAAGGAATTCGCACTTTTCATGAGTATAAGGCATTTTCATTGGAATTCGAGCGATAATGATTATTGATTATTTGAAAATTGTTGAAGTCTTCAACCAGAGCACAGAAGCCTAGGGTTTCAATCTCAGAGCATTGGGGAACGAGCCATCTCCAGTGAAAGCAGTTCAGAGGGTGTGAGATATCATCCGATTTATTGCCAGGCAGAGGAATTTCTTCATCCAGAAGAAGTTGCAGAGCATCACAGACAATAAAATAATCAGAGTTTGGATTAGCTATTTGTCCAGAGGGTTCAATATAGTGAGGCGCATATATTCTTAAGATCTGGAGATCCGGAGAATAGCCGTACTCTTTATTTATTAGCTGCTGCTGATTACAAGGCCGTACTGTTCAGTACCAGGCCGTACCATCATTTAAAAGGGCGAACCTTCAAGAACAAGCAAAACGCCTTCCATCTCTTCAGTCTGTCACCATTGATAGAGGCGCCTATACATCTGGCATTGTTTTAGATTGTCTGACGGAGGGAGAAAGGGTTATTCATTGCTGCTGTATCAGATCAAGGGTTTCTTCATTTATGCTGCAAATATCAGGTTTTTTATTAAAATATTGCTGTTTCCTTTGTTGCATGTTGTTGGATCTCAATTGTAATAAATCCAGAAGATCAATAAATGATTCGCCATCTTTAGATCTTGTATTTTCTATCCATAAAGGGCAGTATAGCATTTTTATTGAATTTATTATCAATTTCTATCAAAATCGCATTCTTTCATTATTCATGCAAAAAAACCAAAAACAGTCAAAAAACCAAAAATACTCAAAACATTCAGAAAAACAGTCAGATTCGGAAACAGGGGGAAACAAGGGGTTTCTACAGAATGGTGCAACACAGAAACACAATGGAGTAATTCGCTGATAAAATCTCAGCCTTCTACTATGTTGATTTGCCTTTGATGAAGAACTCGCACTTGATGAAGGATAGAAAATAAGTCGATGATGAAACAATGAGACTCCA
This sequence comes from Sequoia sempervirens, assembly GCA_007258455.2. Classification (NCBI taxonomy): domain Eukaryota; kingdom Viridiplantae; phylum Streptophyta; class Pinopsida; order Cupressales; family Cupressaceae; genus Sequoia; species Sequoia sempervirens. The sequence continues at coordinate 544,955,877 of VDFB02281492.1, forward strand.
CCAAGTATATATACAATATGATAGAAGGATACGTGACCTTTCAAAAACATAAGTCAGCCCAGCATAAAAGGATGCGCCTCTCCAAATGAAATCACGTCCATGCAAGAGGTCGGCCCCATAAGCAAATCGTGCCTCTCCATTAATTCGTGCCATTACAATAATTAAATATGATAACCAATGATTGTGTCTCTTCAATAAATCGATATCATATAAATTAAATAGCCCCAGGCTATTATTTAATTTATTATCATGTCATAAGGGGATCGGCTGGAAGTGGAGACCGATGCTGCAAACATCAACTCGAATCAGATCTGAAATTCAGTCACAAGGACATTGGCGCCCTGGGCGACTTAGTCCTCCATTTTCAGCCCAAAATTTATATCACATGTGCGCAAAACTCTGCTCAGTCTGTTTCTGAAGTCTGAATTTGTCTGTGACTTTCCAGATTTGCTGTTTTCGCATCAGAATAGTCATTTGCATCATTAGCCTAGTCAAATCATTGCATTTCTTTCCAAAATCCATCCCAAGTTTGGTCAAGGGCAAGTTGACTCACCTTTCAAGTTGTAAGTCAGTCTTATACCTTGTCCAAATTTATTAAACCCCTGCTATCTCAAACTCTAAATGACATGTTGGGGAAAAGCAACCATTAAAATCCTAGGGTGAAGTCCTAGGGTTTCACTTTTCCCACATTTCACTTCTTAGAACTGTAATCCAAGTTTCGTGTCGTGCAAAGTTCCATTAAATGATCCCCATGATTGGATGATTAGCCCAAGGCATTGAGATCTTCATCAATTTTTTCTACCATTCAAAGAATAGCTAGTTACACTAATATACTAGAGAGGTAGATAAAGTGACAAGGTTAAAGTTTCAAGAAACACAACCACTCGCATTTTGTTGGCTCATTTCTTTGTTTTTCATTTTCTGCACATGTTTAACAACTGCGCTAAATAGGGCTGACACTGTCAGTGTTGTGTGGTATCGGATATTGAGAGTCTAAACTTCATGGTATAACCTTGTGTGCTTGGGATGATCTTGCAGCTGGTGGTGAAAGCAACTTGTGGGTGCAGCACTACAGTTGTACTGCAAGATGATCAAGGTGTCAGATCCTCCTGGATCAGGAACCCACTTACTAAATTTGATTATATTGATACAAATGGTTCCATTCATTCCCTGGCTTTCATCAATCTACTTATACAACAGTGAAATTGCTAGGCCAAAGGTCATTAGACTTGTAAATAACTACAAAATTTGAGAAATAAACTCATTCAAACACAACCTTAGGACTATCTGTGCTCAGTCGAACTCTCTATTATCTATTGCTGCCTCGCATAAGTTTCCAGGTTTCCTGGCAGGCTAAATCTTATTTTGGAACATACTCATTCCTCAACTTTAAGGATGCTAATCAAATTGACAATATTATTGTTACTGCATAATAAACCTTCATTTGGGCCTTTGGATATATGTTCAGAAATTAGGTTCATATCCCAACTGGAGGGTAGGTCCACCACATTGTTTTCCTCCTATTTCACATGAACTAATTTAATTTTCAATTTTTTTTAGTGAGATCCTTGGCCTCTTCCAGTATTCTGGATTTTCAAATATGAGCTGAGAATCCCCTCCAATGTTGACTATGTCTTCCCAATTATGAGTGCACATTTAATATTTTTGATGCTCCCTTAGGCCTATTACCAATATGAGTACTCGCCATTTTTGGATTGTTTATATTATTTAACTTGAAATAGCTTTTCCTTTAGATGAATGAATGGATGGGTAGACCTAGGGGTTACTTTTATTCTTTCTTGCATGAGTAAATTCATCCATCTCTGGGTAAGATTTTGAATTTTATCTATATTGGTTTGAGCAAACCAGTGTCTAATAAACAGTTCTTTTTAACGGTAAACAGGCCAGACATACAGAATGTGCCATTACAACTTGACACGTCCCTAATTATAAGAATGCAGAGGCCAAATGTTGTCGAGGTTTCTCATGTGTATTAATTTTCCTGAATTATCATGTAAAAGTTCTTCATTAACGTTATTTGGGTATTCTAGAGAATGGTAAGCTATGCCTCTTTACAAGTTTGGTATGTTAAATTCTTTATGCAAACATCACACTGGTTGTTCTGTAGAATACATAATAAACATTTCACTTGTAAAATGTTGTGAGTTAAGGTCATAACAGAAATAAGTAGATTTCGTTTAGTTCAAAATAAAAAAAAAGAAGAAGTAGATCACGTTTACCATTGAATCTTGATTGGATGTAAGGAAGTTTGCTGTGCTTCCCTTCATTCTAATTTGTTAGCAAAAGGATAACCTCTTTTAGGAAAAACGTTCTGCTAATATATTTAGGTATGGAAGCTAAACATCAATAAGATGTCCTGTATTTGGCTACGTGGCATATTGACGAAATTTGCTTGTTTTTCTTTCCATTGAAAGGAAGCGGAAATATCAGCATCAATGGATTCAATTGCAACACGGAAGCTAGATATTTCTCAGAAACGTGGTTCTGCAATCCTTAATCTAAAATGTACAGATGTGCAGGTGTGTTAGGTTCCCTTTTACTGCTCTTGTATCTGGCAGTTTTTGTAGAGAAAATATTTCTTGTGCTAGGAATTTCCCATTTGCACTAAATTTTTTTTGATATTAGACAGGGCTAATGGGTAAGATGCTTTTGGAATTGCAATCAAATAAAGGCGATCTTCTCCCCTCACATAAAGTGAGTACAAGCTGCATATATCTTTCATTTATGTATCAACCATTTCTGACATTTCATCTCCTTTTAAATTGAACTTTAAACATTTAAAAAAATGACAAGTACATGCTTGGCATGTACTCCTTGTTTTCTTGATGTACTTGGAGTCACTTTGAATTGCATTGTATGGCTGTTAATACTGGGTACAATTATCGAAAGCATACATTATCCTTGCTATTTTATGATTTCATGTTTATGTTTACTAGTTATATTTTTGTTATTAAGAAAACAAAAGAACAGTATCAGGGGGATTTATTTACGCCAATGTTAGAAGTAGCTGTATTTTACCTAATATTCTTTTGTTTTTGCAGTTTTCTCCTCATGATGTGGTTATTTTAAAGCCAAATAAGGCAGAGGTTGGGAGTGCTCACTTGGGGCAAGGAGTAGTATACAGGATAAAGGTTAAAATTTGATTCTCCTAGTCTGAAAATGCAACTTATAGCTTTGATGTATTCCATACCATTTCATTCAAATGGAACAGAAATTTCTTACACAAGTCTTTCAATGAAATCAAGTACTAATAGTAGTTTTGTTTGGCAGGACACTTCACTTACTGTAGCATTTGATGATATACCAGAAGATGGCTTGAATGCTCCCCTTCGTCTGGAAAAGGTTGCCAATGAGGTACAATAGCTTCATCTATATCAATGCATTGGTTTCTTTTCTAGAAATAAAACATTTTAAAATCCAAAATCAACTGGTCACGTGGCTAACCATCTGGGACTGAATAGATGTCGCAAAATTTGTTTTTAAAATATGTTGTTGCTGGAGTGAGATTTTAAGTAACTTGACATTACACCTATAGTTAAATGGTGCTAGCAGTGACATGGGATGGTGAATGCTGTGTCATGGTAGCTGCCAATTAGAACGTTCGTTTAAGGATAAAATCCTTAATATTTCAAACCTGAAGAAAATTTCGTACCAAGAGCATTGGTAATACAAGTGTCAACTTCTGAGATATTTTGTGAAGCAATTGGTGGAGATGTACAAGATAGCAGAATGGATGGAGAATTTGGGTTTGAACTGATAATATTGTTTCTTAAATGGGAAAACAACCTTTTGTGAAGGAGAATAACTACTCTTGCCAAGTTCAAGTGAACCTAAGTTAAAAGGGGCTTTATTGCTAGATGGAGAAGCACTCAATGCAAGTTTGTTGGATTTAGTTTCTCATTACAGAAAATGAATTTTATTTGCTCAATTGAGGAACACCACAGTAAAACTGGAAACTAGGTCTAGGATAAAAAAAAAGTGACGATTCCTCAAAGAAATGTTACTCCATTATAAATCTCGTTGCATTTGAAGTGCCAAAATGATGGTACCATGGAGATTAAGAATGCAATGATGTAATAGGAGCCATTTTCCATAGTTACTAGGAGACAAGAATGGGTGTTGGTGTGCCATTTTAAAGAATGCTGGAGATGGATACTTGGAGATGGCAAAAATTAAAAATAAATAAATTTACAAATAGAAATTTTATTTTATAAAAAAAATCATACAATGGATATGTAACTCTAAAGAATGTAAAATACTAAAATGCTTAAAAATAAAAGAAAACCATAAATTTTTTAAAGAATTGAAATAGGTGTCAATCAAAGCAAAGATTAATTATATTGATATTTGATAATCATCATGATGATATAAAAAATAAAATTTTAAACCATAATCACTTGGAGATGGCAGACGAAGGGAGGGGAATACCATCATTTGAAAAACATGGTATGAGGGTTCCTTTAAGATGACTATATTTTCAATCAGTTGATAAATATTCAATGCATGAACACATCTTAAGCCTTATTATTGTTTCTCTTCGTACTATTACCTATTTGGGATTTAATAATAAAATTTCTGGCTACAAGAAATTTGTAAATTTTATGCAAAAATAGAAAATTACAAGTCTATTAGTGTATCTCGTTAGTTTTATTAGCTTTTGTCAGCCACATATCAGCACTTTAGGAAAACCCAGTGTAATTTACATGATATATTTGAGAAACCTCTTTAGGAAATCTCCCTATTTTCAAGGGATGCTTCTAGAAGATGTATAGAGATGCAAAGAAACATCATCTAAAGTCTCTTAATATCTAGAGACATCTCCATATGGGTCTTTGAGATGAGGCCATGTTTCCAAAATGGGAGATGAGTGCCAAGGGTTAGGGTACAAGTCTCTTGGTAACTAGCCATTTTCCCTACTTGAAACCATTACAACAAAAAGCATTCAACATAGAAAGAGTAAGCATTCAAAGATGATCCCTAAATACAGAATACAGACATTAGGTACATGGTCATTTATCTGTCATTCCTACTAAACCATCCATTAGCACAGGTTCCTTCAAGTTTGGTGCCATTTGAGTTCACTGCAATCCCTTGGCTAGAAGTGACTTACAATTGGCTCCAGTCTTCATGATCTTATCTGTACATAGGTTGTCTCTAATTTATATCCTCATTACAAACCGTCTCATTAGGACACTGAAAAACAGTCATATGCCAAAAGGTAAAGTGTTGCTTCTGCCATGTTTAGTTGGAATTCACCAGCGCCCATACAAAACTTCTTATAGCTTCTAGTACATACTAAAACTTACTTATCAATATACCATATGAATACATGCAAATTGAATCATGTGTACAAGCCCTAGATTTAATTTTAGAATGATATCAATGTCAGCATATGGGTAGTGAGACTAACTATTAAAGTTGCATCCAACTACAACAAAATGCATCATGCTATTGCTACTGTTGGAGGAACAGATACAACTTACAAGGGTCAACACCAGCTGCATGGCAGTTCTTTGTGTGGCTAGCACACAACATTATCCTCTTGTGACTTCCTAATTTCCTATTGGTCTCCTTGCCTCTTTTCCCAAGCTACCACCAGTTTAAAGCTATTCCTAAACAGGACGCATCTAGGGTTTGTTTTCACAGTCATGCAGGAAAAAATCATAACAAGTATTCATATTTTGGGAAAGAGAAGATAAAGAAAGTAAACTTAACTAAATTTTTTGACATATTTGACCTATATGTGGTTGATTACCTCAGGAAGAAGAGCAGAATTCAGGGTCTAGAAGCATCATAAGGAGTGACTATTTAACTTCTGCAAACAAAACTCCTATGGATGTTTTGATGTCCATTAAAATCTCATAGAACATGCTGAAATCAAGTTTGCAATCTTTATAAATTCTTAGCTCCTTAAGGTGCCACTTGAGTGCCTTCTGAATGATATTTGACTAGGTTTCCATCATCAGCTGCAATTGAATGCATATACAAATCTGATATAGAGAATGATCCATAAACAGGGTGGATATTCCACACATTGCTTGTCAACAATGAATTTCAACCTAGTAGTTCTTCTCAAACACCTCAAACAATATCAAGTGCAAATATTTAACACCAACAGAATGAAAACATCATCTGTATTATCAATTATGCAATCAACATAGAAACATGAAAAGAGTAAATAGATGCACATGACAATGATAGCAATACAAGAGGACACCCTAGAGAAACCCAGCAAGGAAAAAGCTCCAGCAAGAGTGAGCAAGAAGCTTCTCATTCCACTATGCACCAGTCATTTATTGTAGTAAGTTGACAACATGTCAACACAAGCCTGCAATAAATTAGAAAACAGCTTGCAAAATTCTACAATGATGTCTGCTATCTCCAAACCCTTGCTCCACTATGACATAACCTGCAATATGAGCTTACACAGAGGTTAAGAAGAGAGCCAACTATCATACATGATTCACAATGTAATGTCCCCTTTTGGGATTGCCCTAAATCTTGCCCTAGAATCACAAGCTTAATGAAGTTAGGGTTATAACTTACTGCTTAAATGCTCCAAGATAAATCTTGGTTTGGGTCCTGCAATCATGTTAGATAATATTGGAAATATAATTCATATGATCAGAACATAATAAATGCCTTATCTATTAAGCTATACAAAAATACATAATTATTTCAAGATTATCTAAACTACCAATATCCATAATGCATAGTGGAAGTCTTAATCATAATAGGATTTGGATGAGAAACATGATAAGTCCGCCTGAAGCTACCCATCTAAGCCCAAGAGCACAAGTGTCTAACCAGGACAACCCACCCCTTGGCCCTAAGCAGCAGGAATGTCCGAACCAAGACAATTCCACCTTCGGAGTGGTGTGCTTAGTGGATATACTTGTATCTGCTTTACCTATCCATGCTGTCTTATCCATCCTCCTTATGATTGAGACTCCATTCTAACAATCAGTCATAGTTTGGCTTGATAGGGGAGCCTTGAAAGGGGTGCTTGTAAATTACTGAACCAATCTAAGCCCAAGAGCACAAGCGTCTGACCATGACAACCCACCCCTTGGCCCCGAGCGACAGGAATGAAATATCCCACCCTGATCTGAGATATTTGCTAACGGAAACTGCTGCTGTATGAAACTTTTTTGGTTTTGTGTTTTTTGATTTTTTTGTGATTTTTGAGATGTTTGCCAGGAAAGCAAAATAAATGCAACTAAATATATATACAATTGCAGAATGGAAGATTACTAGAAATAAATAATGTAATATATCAAATCAGATTTATTATTCACTTTGCATATACAATCTGATCATACCCAAAAACCAAAGCAAATATTTGCAGGTCTGAATTTATTAAAACATCAAATTGGACCTCCTGGAATTTTGGACGCCTATCTCCAATGGATGATTTCTCCACCTTGGAATTCATACCAAACAATGCTCTTGATTTAGATGCCAAGAATGAGACAAATTGTGAGACCAAACCCCAAGTGCTTCCCTTCTGGCATTCGCACGCCCAAACCAGCAATGGTACGGCCTCAAGAAACAGTACGGCCAGGTCTGGTAATGGTACGGCCTGCTGTAATGAAGGTGTAACAGCAATGTAATGATATCCAACAATGATGACCTCCAATGTGATTCTGATCTGCACAATATCTCCTGATATTTCTAAACAATCTGTCTCCAAATAACCACAAATGTGACTCTTGTGTGTAGCCACTTGAAGAGCAAACCTTGGGTCGTTTTTCACACTTGTGGAATGCTTAAATCTGAGAGAAATCACGTTCTCCAAGATAGAATTTGCAGCAGAAACCCTTGTTTCTTCTCACAACCAAAAGCTCTTGAATTTGCAAAGTGTTGAATGCATGAAAATGCTTTTTCATAAGCTTTTTATACTTCCCTCAAATGGCACGATTTCCAAAGCACTTTTAAAACATTAAATATACTAAATGTCATTTGCTTTTGTTGCCAAGTAATATAACTCATAAATGGCGTCCACTTTATGCCTTTTAAATAATGACCTTATGTTATAAAATAAACCATATATTATAAGGTCAAATAACTCATTAATGATATTCACTTTTAATATTTAACTATTATTCACTTTAATAATAATTAAAATATCATAACTATAAATAATCAACATCAATCAATTCTGACAACGCCACGGGGAAGCCCACTACTCATACTGCTCATCTGGATGCCTTATATAAATAGAAAGGTTGGACCCCAACGTCCAAGATACTTACTAAAAATTGTAAGTATGTATAAACGGAGCCTAAAACACTTAAAGAAGCTCGTCTCTGAATAACGCCAAGTACTAGAGAAGAAAACACTATAAGCTGCCATTTGAAGAACCATATAACTCCCACATAGGGCCCTCTAAACATCAACATTAGCCTATGAGGACTTGATGATAGGCTAAATTGATAAACACAAAAGCTGGCTAAAAAGGGGACATTACAGTCTGCTCTTCTTGAAATTGCTTGCCCACAAGCAATCTCAACTCGGGATCCCCAACAAACTCTAACTAAAGAAAGAACATAATACCACTTGGATCCCAAGGGAAAAACTGTGTTTTGTCCTTCTCACCTCCAGATAACTTTTGCTGCACTAATGTAAACAGGACAAATAAATCAAGGTAGCCAAGATTAACCTCTGCATCATGTGGCCCAAACACATGATCTCCCTGTAGATTGTAGAGACAACCCTGGATATCCGCAAAGTTTGCTTCCCTCATCCATGCAAGGGAAAATCTCATACTGATTGTCCAACACAGGCATGTGAGCTTTATGCATTGAAGTCAAATCATGTGCAATTGGATTGAAAGTAAAACTGAATGCACTCCGCACAATATACACGCTGTGGAATACATCTGTGAGCCCTGTCTGGAATCTCGATGCACAACTAGGATCCCAAACGCTATGATCATTGCCCAACTCCACACAAGGGTCTAAAGGAAGATTGTCATCCAGCTCAAAGAGTGGATTGTCATAAGTTAAACCAGCATCACTCTCAAATAAATGATTGTTAACAAATTGTACATTAACCCCTTGCTGATCTGAATTGCCTTCCTCTGAACCTTTGGAACAATGAATGGAATCATACTCCTCTTGGAATTGCTCACGCTCCTCCAACACCTGTTCAACCTCTTTCCATTTCCTCCTACTCTTCTTCCCATTGAGGGAGATGGCACGTAAACTCCCCTTAGCCATTCCCCTCAATACATACTTCCTACCATTTATCTCAAACTTCATTTCCATTTTTTGCAAGTTGAGGGAAAATTCTCCAATGGCATGAAGCCACTTCACGCCCAACACAATGTCCATCTCACCCATGCTGATGACATAAAAATCATCTTGAAATTTGTAATCATTCAACAACAAAGTGAGATTAAGGATCCTCCTGGTGCAAGTAAGAGTGAAACCATCTGCCACTCTTACCCTGAACCCCTCAAAGTTCTTTGCCTGAAGTCCACGCTTGGCAACTAAACCCTCATTGATGAAGTTATGCATAACTCTAGTATCAATCAAAGTGATACAATGCTTCCCATTCACGACTCCTTTGATTCTGAGTGATCCCTGTCTTTGGATGCTAGAGTATAATGCCATAGGAGATAGCTTAGCTTCTTTTCCTGACCCTGTGGATGTTCTTCCTATCTGATTATCCTCTGGATCAGCTCGCTGTTCTGAATTTTCAGAATCCGAATCATCAGCAAAATACCACTCCATTTGATTTGCCTTGCCCTTAACAAGACAATTATGATCCCTACTATATGGCCCTTTGCACCAATAACATAATTTCTTTTTTATTAAGTCATTAAGGGTCTCATCATCAAGCTTAACTGCTGATTTCTTTTTCTAATCTGCAACTTGATGATGGCTCCCATCCTTTGGAGGAGTCAAGGTTTTAGGCGGAAACTACTTTTTCGTGGTAGCGAGCTCTATGGTTCATTCCTTTTTCATCGCGTCTTGTAGAATAGGTGGGTCAAATGCCTTGAGCCATCCTTGCAAAGGCTCTAATAATTCTTCACAGAATAAAATCACCAACCTTCTCTCTATAAGGCTAGGTACCATTACCGACAATCTTTGAAACTCACCAATGTAAGTCTCCAAAGTGCCAACCTGTTTGAGCTGAGCTAGCTCCCTAAAATATAACTTTGGATCGTTATGATCAAATCGCTCAATGAGTTTATTTGTAAACTCATCGTAGGTGGTAATGAGATGATGTTGGAGTGTCACCAACTCGTGGTACCACCACTCGTGTGCTAGACCATCCAGGTGTAATGTAGCGAACTTAATCGTGTCCTCCTCTGGCATTGGTCTCAAAGACAAATAGTTGTCCAATTTTTGGACCCACGATCTCGTAGTGCATTTATCACTGCCATCAAAGTGTGGCAAGGTGACCTTGCTCACAGCGTGTTGCAAATCACGTGTGCCCTGTGGTGCCTGGGGTGCCCTGTGCTCAGTCCTAACTACACCACCTCTAGGCCTCTTCTGATCTAGGAACTGATTTAGGGTCAAGAATTTCCTAATCTCTTGGTAAGGTCATGTACTTAGCATAGTGGTGAGTAATATCCCCAGTTGTGTGCCCCTGTGGTTCCTGTACTTGAACCTGTGGAGCCTGTGGCGCCTCCCTAGGAGTGAAGGTAGGTTGCATAGGTCTGAGAACTGAACCAGTAGAAGTAATAAACCAAGCAACTGCCACATCATGCTTTCCAACTCCCTGAGTACCACTAGTCTCACTAGGATTACTCGTGTGCTGAGGTGGGGTAAACTGCCCCATTGTGCCCAAAAGTTGAGACATCATATCCATCATATTCTCAAATTGCCTTCTGGCTCTGGAGTCGGGACTAACTGAATTTGCACATCTCTTCTCCCTTTCAACCATGGCACTCGTAATACTCTCTGTGTCACTCACACTATCAATATTATGAATACCCAAAATATCTGAAACTGTTTCACCTTCCGGTACTGGAGGTGGTTCCCACTTAGCTGCTCCTCTGGTATATTGAATGTTCTTTTTACTCATAAAATATTATTACCAACACCGGATGGTAGGAAGACTGTGCTCTGATACCACTGAAATATCCCACCCTGATCTGAGATATTTGTTAATTGAAACTGCTGCTGTATGAAACTTTTTTGGTTTTGTGTTTTTTGATTTTTTTGTGATTTTTGAGATGTTTGCTAGGAAAGCAAAGTAAATGCAACTAAATATATATACAATTGCAAAATGGAAGATTACTGGAAATAAATAATGTAATATATCAAATCAGATTTATTATTAACTTTGCATATACAATCTGATCATACCCGGAAACCAAAGCAAATATTTGCAGGTCTGAATTTACTAAATCAGCAAACTGGACCTCCTAGAATTTTGGATGCCGATCTCCAATGGATGATTTCTTCACCTTGGAATTGATACCAAACAATGCTCTTGATTTAGACGCCAAGAATGAGACAAATTGTGAGACCAAACCCCAAGCGCTTCCCTTTTGGCATTCACACGCCCAAACCAGCAATGGTACGGCCTCAAGAAATAGTACGGCCAGGTCTGATAATGGTACGACCTGCTGTAATGAAGGTGTAAAAGCAATGTAATGATATCCAACAATGATGACCTCCAATATGATTCTAATTTGCACAATATCTCTTGATATCTCTGAACAATTTGTCTCCAAATAAGCACAAATGTGACTCCTGTGTGTAGCCACTTGAAGAGCAAACCTTGAGTGGTATTTCACACCTGTGGAATGCTTAAATCTGAGAGAAATCACGTTCTCCAAGATTGAATTTGTAGTAGAAACCTTTGTTTCTTCTCACAACCAAAAGCCCTTGAATTTGCAAAGTGTTGAATGCATGAAAATGCTTTTTCATAAGCTTTTTATACTTCCCCCAAATGGCACAATTTCCAAAGCACTTTTAAAACATTAAATATAATAAATGTCATTTGCTTTTGTGGCCAAGTAATATAACTCATAAATGGCGTCCACTTTATGCCTTTTAAATAATGACCTTATGTTATAAAATAAACCATATATTATAAGGTCAAATAACTCATTAATGATATTCACTTTTAATATTTAACTATTATTAAAGTAATCACTTTAATAATTAAAATATCATAACTCTATAAATAATCAACATCAATCAATTCTGACAATGCTATGGGGAAGCCCACTACTCATATTGCTCATCTGGATGCCTTACTATAAATAGTAAGGTTGGACCCCAACGTCCAAGCTACTTACTAAAAATAGTATGTATAAATGGAGCTTGAAACACTTGAAGAAGCTCGTCTTTGAATAACGCCAAGTACTGGAGAAGAAAACACTATAAGCTGCCATTTGAAGAACCATATAACTCCCACATAGGGCCCTCTAAACACCAACATTAGCCTACAAGGACTTGATGATAGGCTAAACCGACAAACACAAACGCTGGCTAAAAAGGGGACATTATAAGGAATGTCTAAACCAAGACAATTCCACCCTCGGAGTGGTGTGCTTAGCATGGGAGGCCCGTAAACAACATCCCCCTAACTTGCATCCTTCAATTTTACATTTGATTGATCATAGGATAAAGACATATATATATATATATATATATATATATATATACTAAACTTCCCTTATTATTGATTTATTATTGGTCTTCATACATTTGTTATTGGACTATCTTCTTCTTAACAACATACTTTTTGATATCTGTTCCATTTTCCAAATGATATTCCTTTCTTTCGATCTGCTGTTTGTACTCAGTTTTTTAACTCATTTTATTTTCTGTTCCTTCGATATTAATCCTTGAAATTCTTCCTTTTATGTATCCTTTCCTTTGTTAAGAGATGCAACTCTTTTAATAGAGATGACCTCCTAAAAGGGCATGACTTTATATTAGCCTTGATTGCTGACCTTAACTTTAATTGCTGCCTTCATAATTTTAATTGCTGCTTTCATAAGTTTGAAACATTACTTATTGATTATTGCTGTTCCCCAACTAACTTCGCTGCTCCTATGAATTGCCACGATTCCTTCATCGCTTACCCTTATATATTAATTACAGCCTTTCTAATCATTGCCTTCAAACATGAATTGCTGCTGTCTAAACTGATTGCTGCCCTTTTTGGGCCTCTTAATTATTATTATAATTGTAATTTGTATTATGAATTGAATATATTTATTTTTATATTAGTTATATATATATATATTTTAATATTTATATATGATTATAATTATAATAATATTTAAATTGTTAATTTTTATATTTATTTATATTTTTAATATTTATATTGTTATTTATTTATTTGCATTTCGACATTTGGTTTTTTTCGTATTGCATTTTTGGGGGCATGATAGTCGGCCCTTCCCAAGATTGCTTGTCCTCAAGCAATAAAAATCTAGGATGCTCTTGAAGTTACCAGATCCCTAATCAACCTTGTCGATTCGTATTGCTCCTTCTTGTGATGTAATTAGCTTCTTGATACTTTGATGTATTTAGGATCTGGAAACTCTATAGCTAGTCATGATTATCTTGGTTATGTCCAACTCAATACTGTAATGATGTCCTTAGAGAATGATTGTTAGTATCCTACCACTAAGGTTTATACCATCCTCTAAAGTAAATTATTGTCTTGTGTATTGCTATAACTTTTCAACAACAAAACCAAGAGGTGGAAATTGGCAAGACTTGTTATTTAAGACAAGTTTTCTCTCATTTCATTACCACAAAGATTGGGCAATGATACAAATTCTTCATTATTGCATTAGTAATAATTTAATTTTAACTAAGTTAATTTGTTAGTGTTGTTGATGACACATTAGGCATGAGGGAAATATATAGGTTTATGTAAGACACGAAGCATACACATAAATACACGTAATACACGAAGCATTCACATAAATACACATAAGACACAAAGTATACATGAGTACATGTAAGTCACAAAGTATACACATGAATATACAGTCACCTGAATATATGTAAGTCACAAAAGTGTACACAAGAATATATGTAAGTCACAAAGTATACACTTGAATACACATAGGTCACAAAGTGTGTACATGAATACATGTAAATCATGAAGTATGCACTTGAATACACGTAAGTCGTAAGTCGCGAAGTATACACTTGAATACACGTAAGTCACAAGGTGTACACATGAATACACGCAAATCACGAAGTATACACTTGAATACACGTAAATCATAAAGTATACACGTAAGTCACAAGGTGAACACATGAATACATGCAATTCACGAAGTATACACTTGAATACACGTAAATCATAATGTATACACATGAGTCACAAAGTGTACACATGTAAATCACGAAGTACACACTTGAATACACATAAGTTATAAAGTATACAAATATGCGTAAGTCACAAGGTATACAAATACACGTAAGTCATAAGTGTGCATAAGTCACCACACGCATATAGGAATGCATTATTTGTCTACTTAAGAAGAAGGCTGAATAGTTAATTCTAATTGAATGGTGGTTAAAGTTGGTTTGACCCCAAGCTGGCAGGATTAACGCTCTGATACCAATTGTAATGTCCTCTTTTGGGATTGCCCTAAATCTTGCTTTAGAATCACAAGCTTAATGTAGTTAGGGTTATAACTTATTGCTTAAATGCTTGAAGATAAATCTTGGTTTGGGTCTTGCAATCATGTTAGATAATATTGGAAATATAATTCATATGACTAGAACATAATAAATGCCTTACCTATTAAGCTATACAAAAATACAATTATTTCAAGATTATCTAAACTACCAATATCCATAATGTGTAGTGGAAGTCTTAGTTATAATAGGACTTGGATGAGAAACATGATAAGTCCGCCCGAAGCTACCCATCTAAGCCCAAGAGCACGAGTGTCTACCGAAGACAATCCACCCCTTGGCCCCGAGCGGAAGGAACGTCCGAACCAAGACAATTCCACCCTTGGAGTGGTGTGCTTAGTGGATACATGTGTATCTGCTTTTCCTATCCATGCTGTCTTATCCATCCTCCTTATGATTGAGACTCCATCCTAACAATCAGTCATAGTTTGGCTTGATAGGGGAGCCTTGAAAGGGGTGCTTGTAAACTATTGAATCCATCTAAGCCCAAGAGCATGAGCGTCTGACCAAGACAATCCACCCGTTGGCCCTGAGTGGCAGAAATGCCCAAACCAAGAGAATTCCACCCTTGGAGTGGCGTGCTTAGCATGGGAGGCCCGTAAGCAATATCCTCCTAACTTGCCTCCTTCAACCTTACATTATATATATATATGATCTATTCATTTTTAAAGAATATAACTTAAGTATTAATTTATTACAGCAGTAACTATGACTTATGCCCTTGTTTGCTAAGTGCAGATAATTATATTTAATCTGCTCCAATCGCCTTGCTGTTCGATCTGTTTTTAATATTCAGAAGATACTGCTTAAAAGAAACAAATAGATTAAATCAAATAAATAATTACGGATAAGGATTAATAATTGCTGAAAGCATCATTATTGCATAATCGTATGATTTATTATTTGTCTTCATACATCTCTCATTGGACTATCTTCTTCTTAACACATACTTCTTGACATCTGTTCCATTTTCCAAATGATATTCCTTTCTTTCAATCTGCTGTTTGTACTCAGATTTCTAACTCATTTTATTTTCTGTTCCTTCAATATTAATCCTTGAAATTATTCCTTTTATATATCCTTTCCTTTGTGAAGAGATGCAACTCTTTTAATCGAGATGACCTTCTAAAAGGGCATGACTTTATATTAGCCTTGATCGCTGCCCTTAACTTTAATTGCTGCCTTCATAATTTTAATCACTGCTTTCATAAGTTTGCAACATTACTTATTGATTATTGCTGTTCCCCAACTATATTCGCTGCTCCTATGAATTGCCACGATTCCTTCATCCCTTACCCTTATATATTAATTACAGCCTTTCTAATCGTTGCCTTCAAACATGAATCGCTGCTGTCTAAACTGATCGCTGCCCTTTTTGGGCCTCTTAATTATTATTATATTTGTAATTTGTATTATAAATTGAATATATTTATTTTTTATATTAGTTATATATATTTTAATATTTATAGTATGATTGTAATAATAATATTTAAATTGTTAATTTATATTAATTTATATTTTTAATACTTATATTATTATTTATTTATTTGCATTTCGACGTTTGGTATTATCGTATTGCATTTTTGGGTGCATGACACACAACAATGTATTATAGACCTCCTAAGTTTTGAGAGGCAGCAAGACATGTTTCCTATGCTTGGAAGTTGAATTGAACTATTTTATTCCTTCACATTCCATGCATTGTCTAAATTGTGGCGAAATTGCTGCTTTCACCAAGAGCCACTTTTCCTAGGGAGTGAATTTGGAATAGCTGTTGTTGACGAAATTCATTGCCTGTGGAAAATGATGAATTCATCATAACTTAAATACCACTTCTTTCTTTTTTTTGCATACTTGTTCTTTGTCGACCTTAAGATGCATTAAATTATCCCAAATTGCCAACTACTTGTCACAAGCATCTCAATCCCTGAAACTAACAACCATCGATCTCCTTGTGAAGTTGAGTCTTGAAACAACTTACTCTGATTGATTGTGGATACACCTAATTGTTTGATTGTGAACTATGGCCCTTTTTATCAATCACACCTCCCAAATAGAGAGGATTTTGGTCCCCAAAAGATTAGGCACTTATTAGGTGTGAGAATTTCTTCCTACATCCTCCTTTGGGTACCATTTTTCCTTACTTGGAAGTTCACCCTTCAAGACAATCAACCAAATTTACGAACCTTTGAATAGGTCTATCTTTCCTTCTTTGAATGGGCAACCGAGGCGATGCAAAAACGCCAAAAGTATTGGCATGACAAGCACCTTTGGTGGATGAATTTCCGACCCAACCAGTTAGTTTTGAAATATAATAGTCGTAACAAAATCAAATTGAGCAAGTTCAATGAGGTGGTTGGGACCCTTTAAAATACAAGTACATGATAATGGAGCCATCAAATTAGAAAACTTGGACGATACTTTGCTAAAAGGATAGCATTAATGGCTCTAAGTTAAAACCATACAAGGAAAGGAGATAAGTTACAGTGGGAATAAACATGTTGGATTGGACAGCCAACGAAAATGAAGCAGTACTAGAGGAAAGACCTGTTGTCAGGAGTAGTCATAGCTAGAACTCATCCTCATTTGGCAACCTGTCTGTTTGGCCCACTGGCTAAATGGATAAAGTTGTATGGCCAATTGTGATTATGGGCACCCTATTTAGGAGAAAAAGCGGGTTATATTAATTATAAACTAACCAGGGATGAGGAATGTAGGAAGGACAATGAGAATGAGATGAGGAAGATTGGCATCAATCACTAGAGGAAAATTTAGAAGAATACCCAGAGGAACAAGGACCTAGTCTACAATCCATGATGTTTGAAAATTATATGGTGATTGATCAGGATACAATGAAGTAGTAATCGAGTATGCAAAGAAACATCAACTAGTACCACCACCATTACCATGCACAAAGAGACTATGGTGAGTGGTGCATAATCCTGCAACTAGCCCGACAGTTCAAGGGGACGAATTAAAATGGCACCAACAGCGATGAGGGAGATTTATTGATGGCCGTCAAAATGCGAATAAAGGTACAAAAAACTGTCCTATGGTCAATAAGATTTTTGACTTAGAATATTTGGGAACCTATTGCGAATATGAATGTTATAAAAGACCATACGATTCATGTATGCTATGACACGAAGGAAGATAAAGTTGAAAGTGCAATCAAAACGCCAAAAAAGAGCATTGGAAACTAATGATGAAATTATGAGGAAAAAGCAGAGAAGTGATATTCAAAAATTAATTTCTAGTGAAAATTATAAGAAATAAAAATTAAGTACAATCACTTTATTATCAAGATGTAGGCGGTATAAAGTGAAACTTCACTCGGAAAATTATAAAGTGTGCTTAAATCATTTCAACATCAAGCATATTGTACAGCCTGGTTTCCTTCACATAGCATGGCGACTTCCATCCTCACATGGTATGGTACGATCATTATATAGTACAATGTCTCCATCATTCTCTCATCACTAGCTCGGTCACAAGGTACGAAAAAAAGCAATTCCTAACATACGACAAGCAATTTATCTCACCATAATAGCAACCCCGCTGATTGTACGACATCATCAACACTTAAGGCGGTCTCAAAGAGTATTTAGTGACATCTACAACAGGCCCTCTAATATGATCCCACTCGTTGCACACCATACGACTTAAATCTATCATCAACAACGTACAACCTACATTCTCCAACGTATGACCAATTCCATCCTTCAACGTATGGCGTCCATTTTTCATAGTAGGGC
Source organism: Sequoia sempervirens (assembly GCA_007258455.2). Taxonomy (NCBI): domain Eukaryota; kingdom Viridiplantae; phylum Streptophyta; class Pinopsida; order Cupressales; family Cupressaceae; genus Sequoia; species Sequoia sempervirens. The sequence continues at coordinate 544,974,289 of VDFB02281492.1, forward strand.
GGTGTGTTTCCTATAGTGTATGGAGGTGTGTTTCCTGCAATGTACGAAGGTGCTGGTTTTGCATTGTATGGAATCATTCCTATCGTATGGTGTGGGCTTCTTCTCGTGCAGTGTGGGATTGCAACCATCGTATAGTCGTTGCCAGAGCCTTTGTCTTCATTTCCTTTTGTACGCTTCCCTTGCAAATTGATCGTACAGTTCCCTTGCCATCCCATTGTACAGTTTCTTGGCACCTCTTTGGTTATCTTCATTGTACGACCCCTCACACGGCCAGACAGTTGTTACAATGAGTTTTTGAATTGGCGTGGGCTGTTTAAGCAATTCATTTTGGCATAACAACAAACATATTTCACAGCTGCCATGGATACCAGTAACAAAGGCAAATGGGTGATGGGTCACTATAGGCCAAGGATTTCATTAGCATCAAGGAAGAATGGCAAAGGAAAGAATGAAGACAACAACTGAATCCCTATCTTGGGAAAGTCTCACAGGAAGTGAATGCCGAACGTGGTGAGTGAATAACGTAGATAATCATCCATTAAAGCTCGTACTCCAACATGCCCGGGTAGACAAGGGCGTTCAACTTTCCTTTTTTTATTATTGGGAGTTCGAGCCTTACTTGAAATTGATGGTGGCCAATTACAACTAGCACACACATAAATCAATAATTGAGTATATGGGATGTTCAGTCACCATCTCCTTTCAACCAACCAACTTCACAAGGGATTTTGGTGTGCCATCTTGGGGAACCATTGTTTGTAAATCGGTTGGCAAGATCACACCAAAACAGAAGGAAGCGTACCTTCATTGATTGTACCAAATTGATTTAACCTAGCAAGAAAAAGAGACCATATGGAGTGTAGGAAATCGAGGGCTCCACAAACATTTGTTAGCAAATACAAAATGAAAGTGTGTGATGGATTTTGATCAAATGTCGGTTGACAGGTGCTAGTCTGGCATATGACATAGCCATTTGGATGGTAGATCACATGATTGGCCTCAGTTTAGGAAAAAAATATAATTGGGCACAACTTTTGTTCGAGCGAATAAGGGAGTTCTTATCACATAAACATAAGGCCTTCTACATGACACGACATGCGATCACCTTATTTTTGGATGCTATCTTCACCCAAATTCTTGTTGATAAATTGGGAAAGTTTCAATTGGCCGCCGACTACAACTCCTCTTTGCCTACAATATTTCAATGGACTACTTTGGATTCCTAAGCTCACTCAAGGGAGGAAGCTAAATCTAGCCATAAGAAGTGGAAACACAAAGATGCATCAGGCAAAGGAGAAGACAACAATGAGGATTATGAGCATTGAATTATGCTCCTCCACATTAGGCACCACACCAACAGACATTGATTCAGCTGAAGTTGCATCTACAATTGCTGATGCTCAGTCCATAGTTCCACCAGATATTGCTATAGCGGAGAACATTCCTGTTAGTAGTGACTTCCCTACTTCATTGGTTCTAGCTCAAATTGATATTCAGGATTCTCCCCCACCTAGCTCTCCTCAGGATATTGCCATGGACACAGAGCAACTCGAGATGATTCAATCTATTGGCGAGAGTGTGCAATTGTGCCCCACACAGGAAGCTATGCCTACTGTTGAGCCAATGTAGGAAGGTGAGCCTTCCCTAGCACCACAACCACCTCTAGCCACCTAGGCGCTACTCACAACTATCCTTGCCAACCCACTTGTTTAGGAGTAGGAGTCTAGCGTGTTGAAATGGATTATCATTGAAATTGCTAATGTCATGTCCCCATTTTCGGAGTGATCACCTAATGGAGTTGGTTAGCCTATCCTATTCCTGTAGGCTAAGCCAAAGGTCTAAGGGGATGGCCTAATTGATCAAATATTATCTTTAATCAATTTTATTGGGCAAATTGAATTTTTTATGAGCCATTTGGTCAAGAACAAATAATTTAATAAAATGGCTAAGGAGGTGAGCAACTCGGGAAGGAGAAAATAAAGGATGGAAAATGACTTTGGGTATTTTTTTTGTAATGCCAAGAAAAAAATTAAAAAAATCCAAATAATATTTCCTTGGAGGAAGACGACCTAGGAGAGGTCCTAAAAATGAATTATGAAACCCTAAAAGGTGGTTGCTCAAGTTGAGAAAGAATAATAAAATGAAATAAAATTACTTTATATTTTTGGCACCTAGAGGGAGGTCAGCCCTATGGGAGAAAAGAATAAAATAAAATAAAAGGGATTTTCCAAGAGGAGGTCGGCCTTGAGGTGTTTATTTTGGAGGGCTATGAATAAAAGGTGTTTTGAAGTCATATGATCATCATTCACATAGGATTTTCTCTAGAGTTTTATCTCATTCGACTACAATATTGCTAGCCTTCATTCCAACGACAAAACCCTTAGGAATGTGGTGAGTTGGACGAAACCCTAGCTCATCCTTGTGGAGGTCTCATCATGGAGACCTAATTGTATTTCATTGGTGTCATTTGGAGGAGAACTACATTGCATATTCAGATTTGGAGATCTATTTTGGAGCAGATCTGTTTTGGAGCAACACCTTAGTGGCAATTGTGGAGATTGTTGCATTAAGGTTTCACCCTTCTTTGAGTGCCACACTTGGGCAGATTTGGAGTGCCCATCCTTGAGGGCATTTTCACTTGTTTTGGAGGCGGTTTGGAATAGTAAACCCTAGGCACACCTCTTAGAGAATTCACTCAGCTAGGGTTTATCATTTGCCTTCTAAATTGCATGTAATTGGTATGTATAGATCATATTCTATAAGTCTGATTTATAGTGCTGAAATTCTGGGCATTGTTTGGCATGTTGTGCCCTAGAATCCATTGTAAAAATCAGATCAGAACTTTCAGTTTGTAGCAGCAGGGTTTAATTCAGAAAATCAGATTTGTTGTTTCAATTTGGTTGTGCTACATTGTGTATTTCATGCTTATAATGATTATCAACTTGGGGTATCATTTGCCACCATTATTTGTCATGTTTGGGCATGTTTATGTTCGCTGTAGTTATTTGTTAAGAGCAGAGAGTAAAATCAGAAATTAGGGTTTTGAGCAGAAATATAAAGTGTAGAAATCAGAGATGTAATTCCAGAATCTTAGGGCAGATCCCATTGGGGATACTACAACTAAACTAGATGAGGTTGATCCTGTGGGTACCATTAAGAGGTACATATAAGACTTGGAGCCCATGGCCACTGTTATATAGGAAGTAGCAGATATTTCTTGAAGGTTGGACTGTACCCACTCTCCTCTGGTATGGCAAGAGGCCCAACACATCCTAGCATTCATGAAGGAAGGATGTGAGGTAGAGTTCAACAATCTATTTGTGTCTAGAGGATGGCCTGAGTTGAGACTACTAAGATGATGACAACAGGCACTTTGCTAGGCCTACTTTTGGGGGGAAGGATGGTAAGATAATTTCAGCTTTATTTGGTATGGAGGCCACATGAAGAGCACACAAAAAAACTGAGGGGGAGGGGGGAGAGAGGGGGCATGAATTAGTATTTTAAAACTTTAAAACTTGAAACCATAAGAATCAACAATCAAAACAGTAAGAGCAAACATTACACAAGATGAACACCAATATCACGAGGAAAACCCTTTTGGGTAAAAAACCATGGTAGAACAGTTGCTTTTATTGACATCAAATGGGCACCAACCTAGGAGCCAACCTAGGAGACTACAATCTCCAGATTACAAGAGTGAGCACCAACTCACTAGAAGCACCAATTTCCTTGAAGCACCAATTCCAAGCTGCTGAATTGTAATGTCCCCGAATTGGAGATGTAGTGATTTAATTAAACTAATTGATTAAGTTGTCCAAAATTAATGATATATCAAAAGGATGGCTTAATTGATTATTTTAATTAAAATAAAGTGGGAATATTAAATTAATTATTTATAAAGTTATTCCAATAAATTAATATCACAAGGATGACTTTATATTTAATTAATTTAATAAAGGTGACTAAAATAAAATAATATATCATAAAGTCACTTTGGAATAAAATAATAATATTTTCTAGAAGCTTCTTGGAAGTCATTGAGAAATCTTTACAAGGAGCCGTGAGCTTGGCATTTGAGCATGCTTATGTCTTGGATTATACTTCTCATACCAGATTGGTAGATGCTTGCCTAAGGGTTTGGAGACTGTAGGATACCAGGTTCGGTTGTGAAAGATAAACCCTAGCTGGAGTTTGTGGAGAAATCCATCCAGGGTTTCTACAAGTGCTTCATTGCAAGAGTTTTAACTGGTGCAATAGCTGATGTATTGTTGCAGTTCTGAAAGGTGATTGAATTGATACAATAGCTAGTTTATTATTGCATTATTAAGTTGCAGCAGCTGATGTATTGTTGCAATTTCACTTGAGGAGGAATTTCTTCCTTGCTGGTTTGATTTAGCAAAATTTAATGGTCATAGACCACATTTTGGAGAGCATAAAGAAGTTGATTTTTGTAGAAGATAATTGCAGAATTTTTGAAGATAATTCTCATTCATTTGAAGAGTACGATTTCAGTTTGGAGCATTTCGATTTCATCTTTGGAAGTTCAATTTTAGTCCTTGGCATATTGGTTGCATCATTTGGGCGATTGTTTGCAGCAAGTTCGTGGTTCCCTTGGCACATTGATTTGGCAAGAAAGGGGCGATTATACCTACAGCAGGTCGTAGGCTTTCAAAGGATAGAATCGCAGCATTTTGGGAGCTTGACATTATAGGAGAAATCGTGGAGCATAGACAACTTTGGCGCAGCATATTGAGGGTGAAGATAGTTCGATCCTTGAAGGATTTGGTCAGATTATCATTGTTGACTAGGCGGGTTGATGAAAGAATAGAATCACAGATTAAAGAAGACAAGACTGATTAAAGCCGTGGGTTGCAAGAGGACTTCAAGCGCTGCCATTTCCCCATCAGCATTTCAGTCCAGATCAGGTTTTTAGATTGCATTTGCATTGATCATTGTAAGTCATTTCATCATTGTAATGTGCATCAGTTTCAGTCATATATATATCGCTGTCATAACAGCATATTATAATTGCATCCATCGCTGCCATTTAGGTCTGAGCTGCATTATCTATTCATTTGTAAATCGTCTTACTCATAGAAGGCGATCAACATTGTCAGGTTGTAATCAGATCTAAGTTTCATCATTGCAATATAAGGAGTTTGGGTTGCATGACAATTGTTTGTCATAATGTCACTGTATATTTGCATGGATTTCAGTCATCTTATTGCATTGAAAAATCAAAATAAATCTTGCATTGCATCTTCAAATTCATTTCAGTCATTAGTTAGAATCTTTGATGCATTTGAAATCATTATATAAGCTCAAAACCCAAAAGAGAAATCAGATATCAGCTGAAAGAAGGTTGCTCATCAATTGTTTGACAAAATTCCTAAACTTCGAAAATTGAAAATTAAGGCCAGAATCTGCAAAGGCCTTTACAGTGGTATCAGAGCTTGGATCTTGCCAGCCTGTTGGGAAAAGTCAATAGATTGCTTTTCAGTTTGGATTGATTCTATGTTGTGGACAACAAGCTAGTTAATTAAGGGAAAAAAATGCCTAGCATCGAAGAGATCATGGAGGACCTTTTGCAAACTCAGCAGAGGATATTTGATAATTTGCAGCAGTATAAAGGTTCCACTTCAAATCAATCTACATCATGAAACAAGAAGAAGGAGAGACTTGGTGAAGTATCTAAAAGTCTCTATGATGAGTTTTCAATAGTTATGGACCAGCCTATAGTTGAACCTAAGGAGAGCACAAATTTCTGATTTCCATTGAAAAAGGTTTTGAGTAGGAGGCCACCGAAGTTTGTCAAGAGAGACTAAAGTTTGTGGGTAAGAAGTTAAAACTCTTACCTCAAGCTAAGGTAGCTCTTCTTAGCATCTTGGAGGAAGTAGAAAGTCATCTTTATAAGGTTGATCATTCACCTTCTCAGGCCATGTGTAAAGCTTTGTCTCCATTGGTGTGCTCGTTGGTCAAGCTAGAGTTGATGAGACATCAAAATGAGGAGATAAGACTTGCGGCTGTCACTTGCATTAGTGAAGTTGCAAGGATTGCATCTCCTAACGCACCCTATGATGATGAGACTATGAGAGTAATACTTCAACTGATGGTGGAAAGTTTTCAAGGGTTGCATGATGTCAAAAGTCCTACCTTCGGTTAGAGAATTAAAATCTTGGAGATTATGGCAAAGGTTAAGTTATGCTACTTCTTAGTCGATCTCAGGTGCAATGATTTGATTCTCCAGATGTTTGACTACTTCATTTCTGGGATCAGGAAATGTCATTCAGACAATGTGAAGTCAAGTATGTTCAGTATCTTGTCCTTGATCCTTGATGAAGATGATGATGTTTGCACATAGCTACAATAAGATTTGTTAGTCATTTGGAGAAAGGAGCAACATGTTTCAACTGCAACATATGATTTTATAAGAAGATTGGTTGAGCAGAAGATTGAGAAGTTCAAGGAACAACTGACTACAAAAGAGTTAACCTCATTTGGGTTACAGGTTCCACCTTCACTTCAGGAAGATAGCAGGCCATCATCTAGTGAATCAGCTGAATGGGATGACGAGTACAAAGAGCAACCTGAGCCCTCTTGTGTTGAGGCACTTAATAAGGGCATTGAGGATATTTCTATAGGTGGAATTAGTGCCGTTCTAATTCCAAATCAGAATGGGCGTATAAAGGACTTTGTAGAAGAAGAAAGTTTTGTGACTCAAGAATTTCAGGAACAAACAGATGCTTCTTCATGTGAAGCAGAAGCTATTCATACACCCCATAGTCCGCACAGTTTGGTGAACCAGTTGAAGGTGAATGAGGATGAGATTGTGGCAGCGTTATCTCACCATGATAGAATGCACAAGCTGATTGGAAATCACCTTTGGATGGTTCAGTTGGAGAGAAGACAAAAAGGAATGGAAGTAGAGTCATCTCATGATAGCTTGCAGGTAATCAAAGAAGGTATGGGAGCAATGAAGTCAAGATATTTACACCTTCTTTCAGATTGAGACCACCTTCTCAACCTCGTTGAGATCTATTCAGATGCTTTGAGAAGGAAAGAAAAATAAGTTGATGATCTTTGCTTACAATTGAGCATGGCTCACTTTTCCTTATACAAAGTGGAAAGTTCTATTGTAGCTATACTGGTGGTCCAAGAGCATGAGGCAGGAACCTTAGAGATTAAACAAATCATTGAAGGGATTGACGAACTCCATAAGGATGCAGTTGGCTTCACAGATTGACAGGGCTTGATAGTGTTAGGAGCTACAGCTGTATACAGAGGATGCTGGTTGGAGTTCTTTTCAGGATCATTTGGCGTTCGGGTGGTTGGCGAACAGACACAGGTGGTTTGTAATTCAAGTATTGATGCTGTGGCAGTTAAGTTGGTTTTGTAGTTGCGGATTGCTTGAGGGTAAGCAATCTTTGGGAAGGGAGGACTGTAATGTCCCCAAATTGGAGGTGTAGTGATTTAATTAAATTAATTAAGTTGTCCAAAATTAATGATATATCAAAATGATGGCTTAATTGATTATTTTAATTAAAATAAAGTGAGAATATTAAATTAATTATTTATAAAGTTATTCCAATAAATTAATATTAACAGGATGACTTTATATTTAATTAATTTAATAAAGGTGACTAAAATAAAATAATATATCATAGTCACTTTGGAATAAAATAATAATATTTTCTAGAAGCTTCTTGGAAGTCATTGAGAAATCTTTTTAAGGAGTTGTGAGCTTGGCATTTGAGCATGCTTATGTCTTGGATTATACTTCTCATACCAGATTGGGAGAAGCTTGACTGCTTGCTTGTTCGAGGGTTTGAAGACTCTAGGATACCAGGTTCGGTTGTGAAAGATCAACCCTCGATGGAGTTTGTGGAGAAATCCATCCAGGGTTTCTACAGGTGCTTCATTGCAAGAGTTATAATTGGTGCAATACCTGATGTATTGTTGCACTTTTGAAAGGTGATTGAATTGATGCAATAGCTGGTTTATTATGCATTATTAAGTTGCAACAGTTGATGTATTGTTACAATTTCACTTGAGGAGGAATTTCTTCCTTGCTGGTTCGATTTAGCAAAATTTAATGGTCATAGACCAAATTTTGGAGAGCATAAAGAAGTCGATTTTTGTAGAAGATAATTGCAGAATTTTTGAAGATAATTCTCATTCATTTGAAGAGTGCGATTTCAGTTTGGAGCATTTTGATTTCATCTTTGGAAGTTTGATTTTAGTCCTTGGCATATCGGTTGCATCATTTGGGCGATTGTTTGCAGCAGGTTCGTGGTTCCCTTGGCACATTGATTTGGCAACAAAGGGGCGATTATACCTACAGCAGGTCGTAGGCTTTCAAAGGATAGAATCGCAGCATTTTGGGAGCTTGACATTATAGGAGAAATCATGGAGCATAGACAACTTTGGCGCAGCATATTGAGGGTGAAGATAGTTCGATCATTGAAGGATTTGGTCAGATTATCATTGTTGACTAGGCGGGTTGATGAAAGAATAAAATCGCAGATTAAAGAAGACAAGACTGATCAAAGTCATGGGTTGCAAGGACTCCATTTCAGTCTAGGTCGGGTTTTTAGATTGCATTTGCATTGATCATTGTAAGTCATTTCATCATTGTAATGTGCATCAGTTTCAGTCATATATATATCGCTATTATAACAGCATATTATAATTGCAACCATTGCTGCCATTTAGGTCTGAGCCGTGTTGGTTGGAAATTTTGTGTTCTTGTGAAAGTATACAAAATAGTGATTTCAACCACAGCACGTGAGATTAAACTCTCCTAATCTAGGGAAGGCTCCCCCTTTAACTAAAGAAAACTGATATGGGTAGGACAGCAATCGTTCCTCTTATTTCAGGAAAGATTTCGTTCTTCTCTCTTCACAGAAAAGAAACAGTATAAGTGGATGAAACTTATTACAGCAGCTACGCAGTGAAATTAAGAAAGAGGAAATAAAGTTTCCTTAAAGCGCAAAGACTTCCGTTACTTCCTCCGGGATGGGAAAACAACCAATAAGCACAAAGTCTTGAGGAATGAGATCCTATCTACCCTTTTTCAGAATAATTACTAAATGAAAACATACAACACGAAACAACACAAAGTCTGTAACTACGATGTATCTTTTGATTACTCTAAATGAGAACTACTACGAGCACAAAGACTTATAATTCTTCTCAATTTCTAATACTAACTATGAATTCAATCTTCACATTTACAGCACAAAGACTGCAGATATTTAAATTGAATCTCTCTTCAGCAATATTCTACAATTCTCAAGTAGTCACAAAATGATGATCCAAAATGACATAAGAACATAAAGGATGCAAAATAAGAATTCAGCTCAAAGTCTGAAATTCCAACTTCTTGATATTACTTGAAAATTCACAATTATCAACTATAAAGCTCAAAGACTTTATAAGTATAAAATTCTGCAGAGTTTTCTTGCTTGCTAAAAAGATATCAAATTACAATAGACCCCTCAAGTATTTATAGGAGGAAGGTCTGGAGAAAAAGGTGGGAGGATCTCAACAAACTTGAGAAAATCTCTCAACCGATAACTAATTGCAATTGACTTATTCAAAATTACAATCCAAATTGTGATTTGTTTTGTAAGATTTTACATGTAATTACATTTTTCAAAACTGCAAGGAAAGAACACTTGCAATTGCAAAATTTGTTTTTACATATATTTTGTCGAAAGTAAAATACATAAAACAACCTAAAATTTTAATTTGCTTCATTCCTATCTTTGAAAGATAAGAATTTGCTGATGATTGTCTGCAATTCATTCGGATCAGGACCCAGTGTGTTCTTGGCTACTGCAACTGTCTTCAAGATTACATCAAAATATCTGATTGTTGCCAGTCTATGTTCTTCATAAGTAGTTTGCATTTTATCAAGGATTATCTGATGATTAATAAATTTGTGAATCGAATCCATGGTAAAATGCTCTGATTCCAATTGTTGACGAAGATTGGCTGCCATTTCTGTAGTAACTAAATCAGCTGCAAGTAATTCATCTTCTTGATTCAAAACTGTACAAGAGATTTTCTCAAAACTTGAAATAATATCCTGCTGAACTTCATCATTCATTTCTAATGTGGCCTGGATATCTTTGATAAGATCTTGAATAACCAATGACTTATTCGTCATAAGTTCTTCAAATTCTATGTACTTTTCTCTGTTTGGTAGAATTGAGTTGCTGCATAGAATTTGTAACTTGACTTGATCTATCTCATGCCAGATTTTTAAATCTTTTTCAAGCGATTCCAAACTCTGTTTGAAGGCTTCCAAAGTCTGATTTAGCTTTATTTTGGCTATTCTGACATTTTTGAGAACTTGCAAGGTCTTTTCAATCATTGGAATACTTTGATCAATCAGTTGAGTTACCCATGAATCAACTGCTTTGGCCTTTTGTGCAATTCTTTCTAATTGCCTAACTGATTCATTAGGATGAGCTGCAGATTGAGAACCAACTGCTTCTGATGATCCAGTAATCCCTTGAATAACAGAAATTAGCTGATCATTGTCTTCCTTGAGCTTTTCCTTTTTGGCTAGAAGTTCATTATAACTTTGTGCCAAAATCGTTACTGAACTCTGAGCATCTTGCATCATATTGGCATGAGTCTGCTTACCCAATTCCACCCTAGTGAACCTGTAATCAGACACCTGCATCTCTTCATGTGGTTTATCAACAAGAGGTTCTGCAATCTCAGCATATTTCATTTTATTGTTGTCAACAAACACTTGTGAGACTGTTTTTGCTTTCTTTGCAACCATTGGTTTTGATTTCTTCAATTTTTGGAAATCAAAAATATCAGGAGACACTGCTTGTTTCTTTCTTTTGGGAGCAATTGAATTCAACCATGGAGGAAGATCCAAAGTTGTCACATCTGAAATAGCAACTGTAGTCTCCGTAGAAATAGATTCAGTTTGTGTTACAACTGAAATTCTAGATGGTGCCTCAGTTTGTATAGCAACTATATTTTGCTCAGAAGACAAATTACAACTAGGATTAGCCATGAAACAATCAAAGCTTGTTACAGATGTATCAATCTCTGGAAGAGTTATTTCTGACATGGCTGAAAAGATTGGATTTGCATCAAAGATACTTTCCAAGTTAATGGGCAAGCTTATTACGGGAGTATTCACTATTGATAAAGACTGATGACTAGTCCCTTGAGGTGGAATAGAAGGAACAAATACTGTGGAAAAGGAATCGACATCACTGTCGATAGGAGACACAGGAGATATGACTGATTCTGGTATTGGAGCTTCAATGTGAGGAGTTATCTCACTTAGAATGGTAGAGGTTTCAAGAACCTCTTCTTCTTCTTGCTGATCTAATACCTGAATCTGCATTTCATTGACTTCTTTTCCCTTTAATGTTTCCTTTTCCAATGGTTGTTCTGCAGCTCGGCTTACCTTCAACTTAATTCTGGTACCCAAAGAAGAAGCTCCTTCTTTTGATTGCTCTCTAATTTCTGACTTCAAACTTTTAGGACCAGCTGGATCATCTTCAGCCCTAACTTTGATTTTAACAGTCTTAACACCTATGCTTTTGAGCCAAGCGTTGGTGTTTGCCAAGACTGATTGAAATCTATCAAAAATAGAGACAGATTCCTTTTGAGACCATTGGATTGCAGGAATAGGGGCATTTGCAACTCTTTGTTCTTCGTATTCAGGATCTAAAATCTGCCTATCATCAATTACTCCCTCTGGAACTAAGGTTAGATTCAGATCAATAATTTGCTCCAATGTAAGTCTGCAATAATCCATTCTGTATATATCTTTTTCTGTCCGGAGGTCTGCCCAAATGTCTTCAATGCGGTGGACATGAGTGAAAGCTCTTTTAATTTTGTCTTTCATCCTTCTATAATCAAAATCCACTCTTGCCTGGAATCTTTTCAATGTCATTTCCTAAAGTTCAGTTTCCATTGCTTTGGCTCTTGAAGAAGTTGTCAAAGAATACCTCCCAATTATCAATGGATTATGTGATGAAATACTGACTCCAGTCTTGTGTTGTGAAACTTGACGTGCATGCACTACCATCAGCTGCCTTCCTAGCTCCATCAGAATAATCTTATCAGTCGGATACCTTGGAAGCATATAAGGTTGGTCTTCAAAGCAGCCGACTCTCATATAAGTGAAGGTAGGGAATTGAAGAAACAAGCAGCCATACTCATTTACTTTATTCCAAGCCGCCTCAGATACCCTGTTGTTTACCAATGCTTTGTCAAATAAACACATAAAATAACCAAAGAAAGCATCTTGAACTCTTCTATAATGCGCTCGACTTGGAATAAAAGTCAGCTGATCATAATACTCCCATACAGGCACCAACGATCTGTCACCTTGAGGAGATAGGCCTGGAAAATGCCTCAATGAAGCTGCTATATAAACCAAATATGAGTTCATATAGAAGGTAAGAGTGGTAGGGACTTGTGCAAGCTGTTCACACAAACTGTCACTGATTATTTCTCCCCAGAATATTGGATGCTGTGCTTTTCTAATAACCACCATGAACTTATACATCCAGTTTTCAAACACACTAGAAACCTTCAACCCTGCTATTCTGCTTAGAAGAGTGATCATATCATTAATTTCCTCTTTAAAATCAGACCGATACAACTTGGGTATTCGGGTCACACAAGGTCTTGATTTGAGAAGCCACTTAGAATTGATATGTCTAATACAATCACTCTTTTTCTGCTCAAAATGTTTGTGAGCACTCTTCAACGAGATCTCTGAATATGTAGTAGCATCAGGAACTCTGAAAATTCTGTTGATTGTCTCAGCATCAAGTCTGATAACCACGTTGCCGTCATCGTCCTTGATAGTTCTGGATTCTTTATCAAAGTGTGCTACACATGCAAGAACGAATTCTGGCTCTAGGGCAGCAACAGGAAAAGAAGACACCAGATGAATATGACTCCTCAGCAATTTCTGCATATCAGAAGAAGTAGATTTCTAAGCTCTCCCAAGAAACTCGGACATATCAATATGCCCAATTTCTGTGTCTTTAATCTCGTCAATATTCGAAACCACTTGAGATGGAGAAATCTCATTCTGATATTTATCAAATTTGTATTTCATCTTCTTGCTTTTAGGAGAAGTTGGTTCGTCTGTCATTGAACATGAATCTGCAAGACTGCGGTGAAAACCCCATAAGGTTAGAACATCATCAGCATCAACGTGAGTGGACATGGTGAAACTCAAACCCTAAGACAATGAAATGGTCTTTGGAAGAATGATGGAAGGCGAATGAAGACGAATTCGGAACTTGATGGAATGATGGTAGTCAAAAACAACATCTTGTCTTCTTGAAACAGCAAGACAAAGAGATTTTTGGCTAGGATTTGGAATTTCGTCCAAAAAAGGTCAACTTTTGTGCTTTTTAAGGCATTTCGGGTTTTTAAATGACTTCAGCAATTTTTACAAAGGCAGTCGGGATTTTTTGAGGTATTTAACAATTTTTACAATTTTGCAATTTTAAAATTGTAATTTCAGTTGTAAATCCCGACTTGCAATCTTGGTTCTCAAAACCCGAAATAGGAGTCAAAGTGAATTATTTTGTGGAAAATGACAATGGAGGATTTGAGATGGATGGATAAAAATGAAAGAAACGAGCATGGTATATGGATAAAGACGGAATGAAGTAAAAGCCTTATTGCTGGAATGACATAATGAAAAGCGCATTTGTTATGAGGTATTTGGAAAATGAAAAATGCATTCAAAATGGAGTTTAAGAATGGAGATATGAAAGGATATGGAAGGCAAATTTTAGTGAGATGAAGAAAAGTGGATAGCGTAGGGTATGAAGGGCATATTGAATGAGGGCGGACTAAATATGAGTGAAAATGGAGGACGTATGAAAGGAATATGACAAAGGCGGGTTAAACATAAGTAAAAACGCATTTTATAACAGCACAAAATGACAAAGAAAACGCGTTTTGTAAAATACAAAAGCAAATACTAACAAAAATATGTATAAACGAGTATTGGATGAGGCGATGACTGTGTAAAAACGTGTATAAAAGTTAAAGAAAAACGCGTTTTCATTAAAAGACATTAAAATCAAAAACGAAATGCATAAATGAAAATGACGTCTAATATAAAGTAATAAATAATAGAAAAACATTGGAAAAAAGATCAAGAAATGCATAACATACCTGGAAACAAGTTGCAAATGAAAAATTATGGTGATAAAACCCTAGGCGCGTTGAGAAGATAACAGAAAACTGACTATTTACAGAAGAAAATCCGATTTTCAAGCCTTAAGGTTGATGGAATCTCCATGAAACAGGGAAGACAAACCAAATAGGATTTGAATAGCTCGAAATAGAATGATGTCGGACTTTCTGAAGTTCATTGCAATGTAAAATGTCAATAAAAACATAAAATCGGGTTTCTTTGAAGTCATAACATGTTCATTTTACAAAATCGGGCTTTTGGGATGACTTAGCAATTTTCATTTTTGTCAAAAATGAAGACTTCAAACAAATTCGGGTTTTTAAAGCCATATGACAATTTTACTTTTAAGACAAATATGAAGACTTAACAAAAATTCGGACTTTTAGAGTCACTTAAGCAATTTCGGGTTTTTAAAGAACTTTAACAATTTTGCTTTTAAGTCAAAATTTCCCTTTTGCTGAGTTGCTCTAAAAACCCGAATTTGGTCAAAAAGACACTAAAAATGACTCAGAAATTGACGAAAACGAAAACGAAAGAGGGAAAAAGAGTAGCCCAAAGGTTAATAAACCTAAAGCTGAGATTTGTCGCTCTTTGCACCTCGTAATTCGTGCCTTAAAGAAGAAAAGTCTCAAATTTTATGAAAATTTTGACTGGTTATCCAAATTTTTAAAACGAGTCAAAAATTCAGGATAACAAGCCGCATTATCTATTCATTTGTAAATCGTCTTACTCATAGAAGGCGATCAGCATTGTCAGGTTGTAATCAGATCTAAGTTTCATCATTGCAATATAAGGAGTTTGAGTTGCATGACAATTTTTTCTCATAATGTCACTGTATATTTGCATGGATTTCAGTCATCTTATTGCATTGAAAAATCAAAATAAATCTTGCATTGCATCTTCAAATTCATTTCAGTCATTATTTAGAATCTTTGATGCATTTGAAATCATTATATAAACTCAAAACCCAAAAGAGAAATCAGATATCAGCTGAAAGAATGTTGCTCATCAACTGTTTGACAAAATTCCTAAACTTCCAAAATTGAAAATTAATGCCAAAATCTGCAAGGGTCTTTACATGAAGCACCAACTTCAGTAAGAGCACCAACTCACTGAGGATTACAAAACTGCAACACTGGATTCTTGATTTCAAAACACATTCTTCACTTTGCTTGAAAATACTCAGAAGAATACAGAATCAGATTTCTTCAAAATTCAATAGATTTACTTTCAGTCCTCTTATATTTTACCATACGCATAATCTCTGTAAACTTCAATCTGAGCATTACCAAATTCTGAGCACACCAACGATCATGCAATCTCTGTAATGTATGGTCAAGAATGAAGAGAGACATCATATACAAATCATGCAGATACATCCCATATGACCTTCATTACTCAGCTCAGCAGACAAAGACTTCTCAAATTGGCAGATTTTGACTATCCAAAGCAAGAGAGAATACCATGACATATATCAACACACAGGAACTCGACACTTCCCTTTTTGCTCCATATCTTGATACCAGAACTTTGACTCTACGAACATGGCTCAAATTAACTCCAATGACTTTCACCTTATACAGCCCGCGCCTTGAAGAAAGCAATAGCAAGGAAATTTACCATATCTTACATTCACAGCACTCTACAAATTAGTGAACACACTTTTTGCCAGGTCAAACACATCATATCTAAGAGTCTGAGATACATGAACTTGACTCAGAAAGAATATGTCCTGAAAAGTGAGCATACAGCCTTACTCCGAACTCTCAGCATGAGGAAGTTCCATACAATCATGGTCACATCTTCACGACAGCCCGCAAACACCCCAAAGAATGTCACACGCCTTCACACACCCCACGCCATACTAAAGAATTATATTAATAGCAGTTGAATATTCATGACTTCCACACAAGTCAACTCAGAAAGAATGGCGGTTCAGACGCATGACTTTACTCACACACCAAAACAACCGAGAATAAAAATGCCGATATAATCATGGACACACAGGTTTACAAAACTGATTAGTTTTTTTGAGCATCAACCAAATGCGAGGTCTGCAATATCCTTCAAAAATAATGACTGCATTACCGAACTCTTCAATCCCTTAAGAATTGCATTATGTGCAAGAAACACTAAAGAATCACATTGGTTTGATTTTATCGGGCCTTTACCAATTATCTAAGGATGCAATCTCTTAATATTAGTTGTTCTGCATGCATCTTTTTAGCTTCACTTCACACAGCTAAGAAACCCCATAGTAACCATTATATGGTAAATAATATTAAATGTCACCCATATACTTTGAAAAATTCAATAAATCCATAAGCCGACACAACTACAAATAAAGACTCCACGAATATGGTCTGCCGCTCATGCACTACTCAGCCCGTGCCATAGTTAAAAATGGAGCTATGAACTTGAATGAATGCATGTCGTTACTTTAGAATACGACAAAGAATGGACATATGCAGTCATAGGCATATTCACGACTTCTAGAAAAAGTTTGCCAATTTTAAAAAGGCCACACGTATGAGCCGCCCTCAACAATGAAATCAGAAAAAACCAAAACCGACACTGCAATAAAAGTCCATGACAAAGATATTCTCCCAAGCCGTCACCCAAAAAAAAAGCAAAGCGTTACACTTAGGCATCGTGCCACATCCAATAACCAGACCCCTTGACATATCAGCTCTCGGTTGGCATTTGACTTTCAATTTTGACTCAAATGGTCCACCAAATAATCAAACATTTCATTTATGTTTCATTTGCATTTCAAGAGTTTATATGCTAAGAAATATACTAAACTTTAATACTGTGACACATATCATTTCGGAGGCATTCAACACCAAGCATGGCAACAATACGCTAATGCAAATCCTTTGACATCAATGGAAAAATGTTCAACACCACATTCCGAGAGGTGTGAGGAAGCACCAAACAGTTTCCGATATTTAGCTTACAAACCAAATAGATGAGGCTATAAGAATATCACAAAAGGTATATGCTGAAGCAGATGAACTCACTCAGTGCTTTCAGGAGCAATTGGCTCAGCAATCACATCTTACGGAAGCTGAAAAGGCTAAAGTAGCCACCAAAGATGCAAAATTGGCTGAAAAAGACTACTAGCTAGTGGAAAAAGATAAGGAGATTGAGTGGATCAAGCGCCAATTGGCTGAGGCTACATAAATGGTGAAGGCTTCCAAGGATAGGGAACTGTTAGCAGCTCATCATCTCAAGTTGCGGACAAAGGAGGTTTATAGGCTCCGCTAGCTCAATTCTCAGATGTCCACTCTTACATCCTCAATCTACTCGGCTCCAGGGATGTCCTCTCACCCACCTTCTTAGTAGATATTCTGTTTTGTTGTTTTGCCTCCCAATTTTGTTTGACAGTTGTCTAGAAGATGACTTTCTTTTTTGGGGGGCTGATGTAGTCTGTAAATAATCATAATAGTTTCATTGTAATCGGCTGACAGTTGCCAACGGTTGGTAGTTCTCAACCACCATTGGCCATCTTATATAATTCTCATTGTACACATTATCGGGGACTACATGCATGGATTCCTGGAACATTTTGTAAAATCCTTTTGAATGAATCTAATGACATATCTTTCTGAATTGCTGTTCTGTATTATTCTCGTATCTACTTTACCATTTGCTCTGTAATAATCAATCAACTAGAGCTAGCAGTAAACAAACTTATCAACAAGTTTGTTTATAGCAACCCTTTTATATTTGATAACCATGTGTAATTGTTACAAGAAGCCCATCCACTTGTAATTGCTTGCTGAAGTTGACTGTGCTTGTGAATATTGTGGTTGGTGGTTTGTGTGAACAATTGTCTGCATTGCCAATAAATAGTTTTTCCACTTGTTCACCACTTGTTCACCACTTGCACCAATGTGCATAACTCTTTGTCATAAGTGTAATACCTAAGGACTGAACTAGGAAACAACTTGGAATTGTAACAAACGGGCTTACTGTTGTGACCTTTTCACACATCACCCCATTCAAAATGGGGACCCCCTAATTTTTGCTCCATTCGGGTCTTTTGGCTTTGGTTTTGCGGCTGTCTCTCTTTGTTCCGTCTGTCTTTCCGGGGATGTGCCCGTCTTTGGGCCTTGGTTGAAATTTTGGCAAAGTCTGGAGTGCATTTTTATCAGATTAGGGTTTTCATTCTTCGGGTTAGTTTGAGGTTAATTTAGGTGAGCAAATTGAAATCTGAGCTTGGCACTGTGTTCAAGAAGCTTCAGGCAGGTTCCCATTAAATTTTCACTGAATTTTGACAACTTACTATTTTTAGTAAGTACTCAATTTGGGACCTTTTTCTCGGGACTTTTGAAATTCTGACTGCTACACCACGTTTAGAGCACTTTGAGCTACTTGTCTACAAAATTTGAGCACATTTAGACAACTTTCTATTTTTAGTAGTTTTGGCTTCAGGAGCAATTTTTAGGATTTGCATGTATGATTTTTTAATGCATGTCGGGATAGTCTTTCTGGGTTTTTCAAGAGCTTCACGATGGTATAACATGCAAGTCAAGGTGATGACTTTCTATTTTTAGTAGGTACCCACATGCAGACCAGTTTTTTGGGTTTTTTTGGGTTTTTTGAGATCTCTCGAGCAGTATGACATGCAACCAAGTTCGACAATCAATTGGTCACTTTTCAGGCACTTACTATTTTTAGTAGGTTCACTCCAGCAGCCCCAAGTCTTCAGTTTCAGGAGCATAGCAGTTCAGAACAGAAACGGAGTTGAACGAAGGTCAATAGAGGCACATGCAAATGAAATTAGGGTTTCCAACTTTGGTGCCTAAAATGAGGGGCAAAATTTGAGAAAAATGAAAAATGGATGTATCCCATTGCGATTAGCATCTTTCAAGGAACCTACTAGTAGAATTTGAGTGTAATCTGCATACTTACTATTTATAGTAAGTCACTTCCAGAACAGGGCTAAAAATAGCAGGTGAGCACGAAAGGCAAGTGTGAACAGGTCAGATAGGTCATGAGGATCACGTTGGGCAAATATCAAGACAGGAGGAGTTGTAGAAGTTCGAGAATCAAGAAGTTACTAAAAATAGAAAGTGGGGGCGAGCAGGTTGAAAATAAGCTAAGTGTTCAGATACGCCAAGGTGGGAGACAAGAAAGCACAAATTTGTCTAAGGCATGAGTTTTCAGAGCTCTAGAGTGGAAATGCGCCCATGATGAACAAGGAGGTTTGAGAATTTTCTAAGTCACGAAAATGGAAGGACCCCCTAAATGCGCCCAAGGAAGAGGTTAGGTGAGAAAAGTTTCTAAGGCATCAAAATTAAACTACCACCCCCTAAATGCACCCTAGGAGAATCAAGGTGGTATGAAAATTTCTTAGTGATAGAAAATAAAAGTAGGCCCCCCCAAAATGTGCCCAAGTTGAGAAGAGATGCAAGAAATATCTAAGGCATGAAAAATGGAAGTAGACCCCTCCATATGCGCCCAAGGTAGTAGGGTGGCTGAAATTTTTTCTAAGGCATTGGAAATCAAACCTCAAGGGGTCATATGCGACCAAGGTATGAGTAAGGTGGCATCAAAAAGTTTCTAAGGCATTAAAATGAAAGCAACACCTCTAGAATGCGCCCAAGGGAGAAGAGGTGAGAAGATTTTTCTAAGTCATATAAATGAAACTACAACCTCCTAAATGCGCCCCAGGAGGAGGAAACTTATGAAGAAATTTCCCAAGGCATAGAAAATCAAAGTAACACCCCCCAAATGCGCCCTTGAGAAGAAGAAGTTGGATAAAAGTTTCTAAGGCTGTAAATTTGAAGAATAAGGGGTAAAATGTGCCCAAGGAAGAGAATGTGTGGGATAGAAAATTTGCCTAAGGCACAAGTGAAACTACAACCTCCTAAATGTGCCCATGAGGAATGAGTTGATCAAAAGGTTTCTAAGGCATCGAAAATGAAAGCACAAAGAGTCAAATGCGCTCTAGCACAAATAGCTAAAAGCGCCCAAGGGGAGAATATGTTGGCTGGAAATTATCTAAGGCATGGAAAATGAACTAACACCCCTCTGAATATGCGCCCAAGGTGGAATAGGTTAACATGAAAAGTTTCTAAGGCAATGAAGATGAGACAACCCCTCTAAATGCGCCCAAAGTGTGGGGAGACAACAAAAAGTTTCTAAGGCAGGAGAATGAAAGCAAGACCCTTCAAATGCGCCCTACTTGGGAGTTTGAGAAAACGCCTAAAGCATTGAGTATGAGAACACCAAGGTGGTAGATGTGCCCTTGAAGAAGACCTTATGAAGTGAACACACATCTCAAATGCGCCCATAAGGAGGTTTGATGATTGAAAATTGTTCTAAGTATGAGGAAATTGAATAAACTCCTCTCATTTGTGCCCAAGAGAAAGTGGAGAGGTGGAGGAAAAGCTAAGTCATGAAAACTTGTTGCTCAACTGTTAAATGCGCCCATGATGAAAAGTTATGAAGAAAGCAAAGTTTGCTAGAGAAAAATGATGAACTCTATCAGATCCAGAGATCAATCAGACCTTGGAAATCAAAACATGGAAATTAGGTAAGTGAAGTGGATTTATACTATAAGTGTTTTGATGCTCTTCTTTTTGTTTGTTTTGCAGGGTGACTTGGGGTGATGGAGCAAGTACTCCAGGAGAACATTACAACCTTGGAAGGGGATAAAGTTACATGTTTCAAGCTCCTCCATGATGTCTCATTTGTGCCCAAACCATGAAGGGAGATGTTGGAAGAAACGGCTAAGTGTTGGAATTCCTCCACAAAGACCTAATATGCACCCAACTCTGGGAGGCAGGTGGCAAGGGAGAAATGGTCGAGTCCAAAACAAGAAAATCCTTCAAGATCAGGATGAAGGAAAAGATGAAGGCCCAAGCGTTAAAGATCATCGTCAGGCACTAAAAGGTCCTCAAGGCGAAGGAGGAGGAATGAGCAAAAGGATTCAATGTTAAATAGTGGGATGGACCAAAGAAAAAAGTAGAGGAATTCTTCTTAAGTGTGAAGTCCTTCAATGACCCAAAAAATGTTCTCCAGCATACTTCTCACAACCCAAGATGCAGTGGCAGCAAGGAGGAAAATCACCATCAAGCAAGAAAAAGAAGTTGTAGTCTTGGAGTTTTAGATTGAGAACGTGCCTGCCATATCAGTTCAAGAAGTAGAAGCTGTGTTGGCCAGATTCATTGAATGTGCAGTCAAAGAGAAGAACAGTGGGAACGCGTTTCTATACGAGAATCTTCTAGAAGATGGTGGGCATTAATTGCTCATAATGGTCAAAGGGAGAGAGTGAGCATTCTGGGCTCATTTATTACCCCACTCCTCCACTTTGTGACCGTTTTTAGGGCAAATCTTGATTAGGGCTTATGTGGCTCAATCCGAGCCCTTCATTGTAATTCAATCTGAGCCGCCCATTGGATTTGGCCATCTATAAAAGGGGCATCCCCCCTCATTTGTATCATTATTAGAAGATAGGAACACAGGAGATAGAGCATAGAGAGATAGCATAGCATAGACTGATAGATTGATAGCATAGCATAGATTGAAGAGGAAGGAAAGTTTTCAAATTGAATGCTTTGTAAGAAGTTGTTGTGAACACTCCTATAATAAAAAGAGTTATCATTGCTTGTGGTTTCATCTTTTGTTGTGGGTAGCTAGCGAGACTTCTTCATCCTTCCAATTCGCTTAGGATCTTAAAATAAAGCTTAAATAGAGTAAAGTAGATTTTAATTCATGCAAGTAGATAGTTGTGGAATGTGGTGGTTGAATTAAGCAAGCTTCGTTAATCCATACCACTAGTGGGCTCATTGATGGTGAGTTCGCCTTGCGTGGTCAACTGGAACAGTTTGGACTTAACTTCGTTGTGATGGTGTCTTCATGTTAAGTTGTGATCTGAACACCTCTAGTTACTCCTTTGAAGATTGCACTAGTTCTGTGGAAGCTGTCCAAGGTGAGGCAAAGCAGAGCTTGGTTGAAGTTTGTGAAATTTGATCTCCACGTCCTGCGCCTAGAGTAGATCATAGCATTTTTAATCCCTGCAGCCATTCAAATTCAGTACTTTCCGGTTAGTTTAGGAAACTTGAGCTTCATTGATACATCTACCGAACCATGAAACCCCCCTTTCTCTTTGAGTGAACAATTGCGTAAGTCCCCTTGAAATACCAACAAATCACATCAAGCCAACTGAGACTACGTCCACTGCATAAAGGAACCTTGGAGTTGAATGCATGATCTTTCTCACAATCTTAGCATGCAGGATATTTTGATCAAGAGAGGATAGAGTGACCGTTGGGAACTTTATTCTGTGTTGGTGCGGTCATAAAACACCTGTCAACACTTACCTCCTTGCATAAGAAAAACCTTCACAACATAATGGTTTGCATCCATTTCCACCTCGAACAGTTGTCACAAATTAGGCAATACTAGTATAGGTGCATGGCTTGTTTTGTTGTTCAACTCCCCAAATGTTGTTTCCTGCACTTTACTCCAATTAAATCCTTTACAATTGCCTATAATAGCATGAAGAGGTGCTGCTATGAATGATAAAGACTTGACAAACTTCCTTAAACATTGGACTGCACCAACAAAGCTCCTTGTTTCAGTGACATTTGATGATTTAGACCACTTCACTATGGCTTCCACCTTTGTTGGGTCTATGCATATCACTCCATCTCCAACCACATGTCCAAGATGGACAACTGATTGTTGTGCAATTTCATACCTCTTGCCATTCAAGAACAGCGTGTTCTCCCTCAAGACTTTCAACACTTTTTCTAGGTGCTCTAGTTACTCATAATTTGTCTTGCTGAAAACCGATATGTTGTCTGAATAAACAATAGCACATTCAGCAATAAGTGGATGTAATACGCCACTCATCAGCCTCATGAAAGTTGTAGTTATATTACATAGGCTAAACAGAAGCACTAGCCACTCAAAGAGAGTTAAATTCCATTTCCATATTTCATCCTCTTTGATTTGCACTTGATGATAACCTGACTTGAGGTTGAACTTTGTAAAGTATCTAGAATTCTGCAATTGATTCAAAAGATTGTCAATCCAAGGTAGTGATTACCTATTCCTCACCGTTATGTTGTTTAGCCTCAATAGTCTATGCACATGTGCCATGTTCCATCCTTTTTCTGTACCAGCACCATGGTAGAACCACATGAAGAGATGCTAGTTCTGAATCTTCTGATTGCTCCATGCTCCTTTCAGCTGACCCTTACTCTCATTTTCCTGCGAATTACTTTGACAGTATAGGCCTATATTAGGAAGTGGACAATAGGGTAGCAATTGTATTTCATGTCCAATTGGCCTTTGTGGGGGCAACCCCTTTGGCTCTAAGAAAAACTCACTAAATTGACATATAAGCTAATCTACCATCTTTTTCTCTTTACTGCTATGTAACCCTTGCATGGTCTTTCCTCAGCAACTTGCTCTTTTGCTTATTTAGCCACATCAATAACACAAACTTGCCTCTAGCAATAATCAACCACCTTGGTTGAGCCACACTTACCATAAACTTTGGATTTAACCTCATAAGATGTGATCATGAACTCTTCAGCTTGTTTGACCAGCCTATATGTGTTTAGCCTCCTCTAGAATTTGGCATTCCTCTCATAGAGACAAGGGCTTCCGAACACTACACAATTGTCCAAAGGAATGTAATGTCCCCATTCTTTCGTGAGCATCAGACATGGTGGATTAGCCTATAACATCAACCCTCGTAGGCTAATGGTTCTGGATAGAGGGTCACTTGAACAAGCACTTGGTCGTGAATTTGCAGTATTGATATCTGGAGTCTGGTGGCATGGTGAATTTGCGCGTTTGGCGTGTTATTGGAGCTTAAAATTATGATCTTCACCATTTATTTGACCTTCTCAGGCTTAGGGACCATGTGTCTATTATTTAAAGGGGTCACTTTATATTTTTCAGTTACTATTCATTGATAAAGTGAAAAAAGAAACAACTTAAGTGAATAGTGCCATTTTAATGAATAGTGTTTCAAAGTGAAGTTATAAAGGAAGAAGAGAAAGTTCGACCCATTATGCTTGAGATTGTTTTTGTTGAATGAAACTTGGAGTGTGGAATTTGGGAGAGAAGGAAACTAGGGTTTCCTGATTTCTGCAGTGGGTAAGCCTGGTTTGGGGCTTGTAGTTAGGATTTGGCATCTTGAAGGTGTGAAAGACCACCCTAAAGTGCTGGTTTATTCTTGTTGCTGCTTTTTGGAGCTCGAATCTGCTGGTTACAAGCTGTTGGAGGCATCTTTTGGAAGGGTTTTTGCTGCCAGCATCTCCATTCGCCATGTTGAGGTAGTTTCTTGCATTTTGGAAGATTTTGAAAGCTGATTTCTTCATCTACAGCCAGCCGCACCTTCTTGAGGGTTTGATCAACTTGGAGGAAATAAAACGCCTTCATATTGTTGCTGCTTTCTTTCCTAAAAGGGGCGCCATCTTATTTAGAAGCTTTTCCATCAAGAAATCGGTAGGGAAAGTTTGTATTTAATTTTGTATGAGCATTTGCTTGGGCGCGGGTACTGTAGCAGTCACTATTCACAGTGATTTTGGCTGTAAGTTAAAATCTATGTTATTTGATGTATCCGTTGAAACCTAATGAAAGTTATATCTTGGATGCAATCTATTATGTATGAAGAAAGTGTCTTGACAAGTAAATCAAGTCATTATTTGAGTTGTCAAATTAGTTTAGTATATTTTGTGTTCCCATTGTATGCACATGCTTGTTAAATTTATGTATATCATTGGCATTAATCATCAAACACGAGTAACACAAGAAAGACAAACACATCACGGAAACAGAAAATCAGACCTACAAGCACGGTGAAAACAAATCAGCAGAGGGTCGGTATATCACTACAGTGGTAGCAGAGTGGATCACCGAAGTGTGGTTCATCACAGTGGTATCAGAGCAAACCTTTCCAGCCACCTTGTGTTGGTTTCAAAGAAAATTCCAGATTAAATTTGGGGGTTTTGAGTCAAGTCCAGTTTGGCTCATCACAAGGAATGACATGAACTACCACCTCATCACCTCATCCTGGAAGTCTAAGGTGAGTCCAAAGTTGATCACATATTGAGTGTTACTGAAATTTCTATGCCTTTTTTCAGCAAGCCCAAAGAATGTTGATAGTTTTTTCGTAGTTTGCAATCTGAACTCATTTAATATCAATTGAGAAATCAAAATTGCTTGAGAACAAGTGTCAAGTAGGGCATCTATCTTTATTCCCTTGAGCTGAAGCTTTATATGAAATAGCTTGGTCATCTTGTTCTTCTCTTGAGCATCATTAATACCCGCACATGTGCCCCTCTTGGTGGAATGTGACAAACGTTCATCAACATCAGAAGTCGCTACAAGAAGCATTCTTGTTCTTTTTGTATTTCATGAAAGGGTACACCTCTATATGTAGCTTCCAACAAGCCCGTTCATTATGTCCTCGTTAGATTGTTTGCAAAAATGGTTTTCCTCATCCTAATTCTTTGTCTTCATGGTGTTGTTAGTTAGCATTCTTTTCACCTTTCGACTTAGAGATCATTGTCACATCCTCTTCCAACTTTCAAAACCTCTTTTCTCTATCATCCATATCTTTGTCTCCTTCTCTAGCCATTTTTCTCTATGCTCTATTCCACTTCCTTGTACAAATCTCAGCCTCAAATGGACTCTAACCACTATTTCCACTTGACCAAATAATGGATATAACCTTAGCATTTCAACAAGCAATTGAAAAACCAATGCCAATAGGTAATTTTAACTAGCTTTGATACCACTTGATTTGTGTGGTTAGTATACAATGCCTTTACTATGTTTTATTACTATGGGTGTATTTGACTATGTATTAATTTTTTGTTGGCTTTTGGGTAGCTATAGGAGTTAGTTTCTTTGCCATGTTAATTGGCAATAACATTGGATTGATGCTTTATCGCCCATCAACGAAGGTTTGATCATTGGGTCTTCATTCTCTCTATATTCTAAATGGGCTATATCATGCATCGTGTCATTATTCTTGGATACAATATTAAGCATAGCATGTCGGAGTTCAAGAATACTTTATAATAAATCCACTAATTTAATTGGTACGGTAGTTTGAAGTACTTGCCTTGTAATATTTGTATTGAATCATAATTGATTTTTTCTAGTACTTGCATTTGCATTTGAGTGGTGTCATTTGTTAATCATAGCTTGCTCCACTTTGGTTCTTGCATCATGAAGTCTTTCCTTTTCTGTACATGGGTCTAGGTACGCAACCTTTGTTTGCTTGGGCTTGAGTAACAACCAATACCTCGTTATGCCTCTCAACATCAATCATGTTGATACTGGTCTTTTGCTTCAGACATATGGTGTCTTCATGGTCTCTAGGTCCACACCATTTGCACAATAGTTGCAATTTGCTTTGCTTGTTCTAGCAATCTCTCGCAAAGTGTCCTCATTCTTTACATTGTCAAGATTGTATGATTAGACATTCTTTGGGGTGATATTGTATTTGACTTTGACCTCCTCTTTGATTTTGATAACTGTTCGGAGATGTGTTTTGCGGCTTCGGTGGAGCGGACTGCTCTCCTTGTGTAAAGAGTACTTGTGCACTCCTAGTCTTCAAATTATATGGGCACTCTTTTATTGAATGACCTAGAACTTGAAAAATTTCACTAAACATTTTTCTAGGATAGTTACCTTTGGTGTGACCTTCGTTTTTGCACTCAATACACCATACATCATTAGTTTCTTTGCTGGTTTCTTTCTCCACCTTCATCTCTTTCATCATTTAGAGCAGGTCCCTCTTGAGTGTGCACCGTTCTTGACTCACTGTCGTCGTTGTCATCCAAACTTCCATCTTCTTCTATTTTTCTTTTACCATAGGAGGACATTTTGTGTTTACTTTCTATGTTCATTGCCTGATTGTATGCTTCTGCATAGGAAGAAGGTAGTACTACCTTCATTTTTCTTAAATGATAGTATTAGACCTTAAATGAACCATCTTTTCTTGAGACCATCAATTGTTCTTTTTTAACTTTACAAGCAGTTGTTAAGTCTACGATTATAAGCTTGTACATTTTCGTACTTACCATACAATATATTGTAAATTTCTGCTACTATTTTATTATCATCTCAAAGCAACTTAAAATCTTTCTTGAAGGCCTTCTTTAATTTGTCCTATGTGTTTTGAGAGGCTTGGCCGATTTCCTTATTCTACTCGATTGCTACACCTCACAAAGTGGCTAGAAAAGACCATAGTCAAATTGTTTTATTATCTTGCCCATTTGTTGTCCAAATTGTTTCACAAGCCTTATAGTGCTTAATAGGGTCCTTTGATTTATTGCCTGTGAACTTGGGCAACTTTTGCTTTTCTCCACTAGGGCTTACCATGGTTTTGTTCTAATGCAAACCTAGCCCTGAAACTCATTTGCTAGGGAGTTTCGATTTAGATATTTCGGTGCTTCTCTTGCACACTCGACCTATGGGAATCCTCCAAACTTCTTGTAGCTTCAACATTTCATGCATTTGTTTTGCCTTCATATTCTTTCTTGTATAGCTTTGGCCTAGGAGTTTTAGGGTCGCATCTTTTAGTCACCAATTCTTCCTTTTATACCTCAGATGTTACTCTCATAGGCTTTTGATAATAAGTCTTCAAATTCTATCTCCAATTCTTCTTTGTCTATCTATTGTTGTGCTAGTTTTTCTACTTGGATGGAAAGATCTATCTACGCTTCCTCGGGTAGTGGTAAGTGTCTTTCTATCTCTTCTCACTCTTCACTTTTATGGTTTCTTACAGTGGAGGTGTTTTTGTTTTTCCACTATGGCTTCGACTTTAGCTCACACTTCGACTTCAACTCACACTTAGACTTTGGCTCACACTTCAAATTTGACTTCTTGCTTAGAGCAAGCTTCAACTTTGAACTTGTATGATTGGGGTTTTTTCAACTATTTCTTGTAGTCTTCTCCATACTCTTTGCTCTATGACCCCTAGAGATCACTTGATCTCTTGGTCTTGACCATATTGTGGTCTCTTCCTGCCTTTATTGGAGTCTAAGGGCATGAATTTCTTAAATCTAAATTTGACCCAATTTCTTTTAAGGCAACGATGCCAAATGTTTATTGCTCTATCAGACAAAAGTAATGCTTGAATTAATGAAAGAAATAACAATGTATACTAGACAAAGGAGTAAAAGTATATCTTTAATCTTTATTCATAGATGAAGTTAGTATAGAAGTAGAATAGAGATGGTCGGCCAAGGACTTGATTACCTTTCCTAGCTACACAAAGGCTATTTAAAGGGCTTGATGGTTTCCACAAGAATACAACCATCAATTAATTGACTCCTATAACTACCCAAAAGCCAATAACCAATTAATACATAGTTGGATACGTTAGATTAACAAATCATAATAAAGGTATTATATGCTTACTATAGATGAATATGGTACAATACAAGCACTAAGAAGAGATATGATATGAATGATGAAAGATTAAAGGTGGAGAAAGAAATAAACAAAGATAGTGAAGATCTTTGGTGTATGGACTATAAAAGTGGAGGTCGCATAAAAAGAAATCGTCCAAAGAAGTTATTTTGCGACATTTGCTAGATTTTGGGTCATTTGATAAAAGAGTGCCCATACAATTTAAGGAGTAGGAGCACACAAGTGCTCTTCACACAAGGAGAGCAGTCCACTTGACCTAGCACTCTATCAAAACTGTAGAATAATAATAATGCATCTCTAGACAACTATCAAAATCAAAGAGGGGGAGATCAGAGTTGGATACAATACGAATCTAGAGGCTTTCCCATTGTAAAATGTTGGCAATGTGATAAATGGGGACACTTTGCAAGAGGCTACTATAGAAACTAGAACACAACAAAATTACCATGCAAATGGTATGGACTTGGGTACCATGAAGACATTGGATTTCCAAAGCAAAAGGCTAGTATCAACTTGATTGATGTAGAGGCAAAATGAAGTGTTGGCCTACTTGAGCCCAAGCAAGGACGTCTATGTACCCAAACCCACATATAGAAAAAGAAAGACTTTGTGAAGCAAGAGCTGAAATGGAGAATGATATGGTTAACCGATGCCACAACTTAAATGCAAATGCAAGTATGATAACAAATCAATTACAATTTAGTACAAATATTACAAGGCAAGTACTTCAAATTGTTGTACCAATTAAAGTAGTGGATTTATTATAGATTTTTCCTAAACTTCGAAATGTTATGACCAATACTATATTTGGGAAGAATGAGACGATGCATGACATGGCCCAATTATAATTTGGAGAGAATGGAGGTCCAACAATTGAACCTCCTTTGTTAGGAGACCAAGTGATTGATCCCATGTTACTAATGGCTAACATGGTAAAGAAACCAACAATGATGCACATGGAGATCCTTGGAAGAAATCTCACTAATATAATTGTTGATGGTGGATCTAGTGTGAATGTACTTTCAGAAGATACTTGGAGAAGTTTGGGTATGCCAACCATTTGGCCCCCAACTTTTTAATTGGTGGGTGTAGACTAGCAAGGGATCAAGGTGCTTAGAGTTTTGATGGCCCAAAAAGTACTCATTGGAATTCAAACTTTGTATTAAAATTTGTGGTCACCTCATTATGGAAGAAGCTATGATGCATTGTTGGTTTAGGGTTGTGTTGTGACCTTTTCACACATCACCCCATTCAAAATGGGGACCCCCTAATTTTTGCTCCGCTCCCGTCTTTTGGCTTTGGTTTTGTCTCTCTCTGTAACAACCTATCCAGACTACAGTTTAAAAATTTTCAACTGATAACTAACTTTCAGCTGACTGCAGTTAAATTGTTTTCGAAACAAGGGTTTCCAATTGATCCAACTGACTTTAACTTGCAAATATCTTTTTTAAATTTTCAGTTTCGGTTTCAGCTCTCATGAAACGTTCATTAGTTTTTTTTTTTTCGCCAACTGATCATGGCAGATCAATAACTAAATAACTGCCCAACTAGGGTTTCATTTGCAGCAAGACGGAAAAGAGAATTTCAATTCAGATGTCGTTACATTATATACTTCATCAACTAACTTTTAATTTCATTTTCAGCTGAAAAGAAACTATTAACTATAAACATCTAATAGGAAATTGCAGAAGAATAATAATTACTTTTCTTTGCTCCCATAAGATAACGAATAATTACTACAGCTATGAAACAATGTAACAGCTGAATAAATTCAAGTAACTATCTCCCTAAGTATCTGAGAATCTTACTATGTTCATTAACATAAAGAATAGCATTTATGGTATAGAAGAAATAGAAGTTCAATTACCATTGCATGTACCTGGATTTATGAGAGAGGAAGAATTCCTTTTGACATCATCTCCATACTATCATACTTGGAAATCTTTATCAAGGGAAAGAGAATTATCATCAGGGGCTTTACCGCCCAACCAAGACCTACTGGTCTCCCGAGTTTCTTCAACTGAAGAACCCGCCCTTCACGAGGGTAATCAACATGGATCAATTTATCATCATGCCTCTGAGCCTGATGTCCACGAACCTATACCACTGATCGATCCTCCCTCTATAGGTACCTCCTATCAGAAGAATCATCCTGATCAGGTATATCTGGCCATGGAAGCTGACATTGCCAAACGGGCATCTACCTTGGCCAAGGATTTTTCTATTAATTATTTGTGGCATCACTGTGCCGTCAGCACGCATCCTTGCTCGACATGATAATTCTCTGATCAAATTTTAATCTTACCATAACTGGTTTGGTTATCAATCTTCTCTTAGTTCGAGGTTAAGTCTTACCCTTAAGGTTTAACATTACAAGAACTTGGTTTGATTCCACATTTGTTAAAGATTAAGCAGTTATCTTTTAGGAGAGAATTTCATCTCATGACTTTTCTCATCTAAGTAAAATTATCTTTTATTCTCAAACTTCTGAGGAGAATTAAGGAGTCTTTTTCGACAATAGGAATTCAATGTTTTATATTACAGAGTCAATGAACCAAGGTATTTAAAGTTGATATCAGGCTTAGAAGGTTAATTCACATCCTTTAGACCCTTTGGTTTTTCTTATCACCTAAGAGGAAGGAAGAGACTTGTCCTTCAAGAAGGTTCATCAGGTTAATGGTCTCACATTGCACGGAAGAACATGATTCTATTTCGGAATTTAATATTTTTATTTCTTTAATTTATAATATTTCGCATTTCCAAGATTCCTCTTGCAGCAAGAATTTCCAATTGGCATAACTCATTCAAGATTATGGAGATGAGAAGAAGTTTTAAAAACCCAAACCCAACTTCCTTTCGAAATTTATAAGCAAATTCTCTCTTGTTTCAAGGAAGTAACATTTTAGCTTTCCTAGGCTCAAGTTAAACCCATTCATGGTCTATTTCTCAATGACTAGTTATAACCATTTTTCTTAATTCGAGGATAGTTCTTATCCAAAGAATCTCATTACAATAGCTTGGTATCAGATTCATAACTTATTTATGATTATGTGAGAATCTTTATAGAAAGAGAGAGAGACAGAAGAAGCTAGTACCATAAAGGATCCTTCCAAAACTAAAACATTCAAGTGCCAAATAAAGATCTCGGAGAGGATAAAGGGGTAAAGATACCGCTCCAGCTCAAAGAAAAATAAAGTCAACTTGGCCTTGGTCTGAAGGTTACCAAATAAATGACAATGGTTCAGACTATCGGTTTAAATACAGTACGGTAATAGAAAGAGGAATTTTGAATGCCAGCTTTGGTACAAAACTGATTCTATAAAGAGTCTTCTATTTAACATATACCCGCAAGGTAGTAAGGACCCGATTTAAGTTTACTTCAAAAGATGAGAAGACTAAATGAAATTTCATTTAACACACAAGAGTCACAAAATATACTTAAGAATCTTCGATGCCTAATTTTAACAAAGCGAGGTCTCTTTACATGCCTGAATTTGAAGCTCTATGACTTTGAAAGAGATCCCGATTCTTCTCCTCTGTGCTCGGGTCAAACAACGATGCTCCTGAAGCCTTTCCGACCAAAGAAAATTTTGAAGACGGCTTACTCAGTTACCAGGAAACAACACTAAAATCTAAAGCTTGAAATAATCGCCCAGGCTCTTCCACGCTAAGCTCCCGAGGAACAATCTTGGATAGCCCCTGGTAAAGTCGTTGAAGGGAAAAGATGAGATACGGAATTGGATAAGGAAAAATTATCAATGGAAGCAGATGGAAATGGGTTTTTCCAAGTTATTAGAAATGAAGGAGTGTTTCCCTGCTACGTCTGAGGTGAATTCGGTAAGGAAGCAAGATAAGCCCTCCAAAATGCCCGAGCCAACAATGGTTGCATATCAATTCCCCAAAAAAAGACCCCCTGCAAAAATGCCACTGGACCAAGTATATAATTCTTTTTGAATCCTCCTGAGACCTTCGTTCCTAGAATTCAAAACGCCCCGGTGCCTTCTTGGCTTCCTTCTCGACCGTTCCACAAGAGGCTCGAAGGGAAAATGACAGAAAAGCACCGCCAAGATCTCCACTTTCTAATTCATTTTTATTTTTATTTTTAAACCTTTTTTTTTTATTTTCATATTCTAATTGATGGCATTAGAATTTTATCCTTATTATTAATTAATATGATTTAGCCATTGCAAATAATAATATATATATATATATATATATATATATATACAAGAATTATTCTTCTCGACTCACAAGAGAATATTATTGTCATTTAATATTATATTTATATCAATCATTTTAATTTAATATTTATAGACCTTCTGCAACCTCCTTAATAGGTGATTATTGACATATATATTTAAATTGACTTGCTTAATCTATATATATTATTACTTATGGCCAAGGTAATGATGTCGACGTAATTGTCTTGCTCCGACTCTAGGTTTGATGATAAATTGATCCATCATTAACCACGTCCTCTCCCTGATGATGTTTCCCTTTTCCTCGCGGCGTTAGCAATCCTGCATCCACTGGCAAGGATTATGGATTAGATCGTTCTCCATGGCTTAATAATATGCATTGAAATTTGATCTCATGATCTCATTCCACTTCTCATGAACAACAAATTCAACGACAATAAATAAATAAAAAGTTCGTTAACATTACAGTTACAATAAAATAACAACTTTTCATTCCCAATGTCATAATCACATGAAAGTAGTTATTTGCAACTAACATTGCATTTGAAAGACATCAACAAACATATAGTCTCAATGTAAGGGATGTGACACTCTCTCTCTTTCTGTCTCTTTCTGCTGTCTGCCTTTTCGGGGATGTGCCAGTCTTTGAGCTTAAACTTGAAATTTTGGCTAAGTCTGGGAATTAGGGTTTTGGATCTTCCGGTTAGTTTGAAGTCAAATTGGGCGAGTGAATTGAAATCTGAGCTTGGCATTGCATTCAGTAAGCTTCCAGCAAATTCCCAACAAAATTTCATTGAATTCTGACAACTTACTATTTTTAGTAAGTACCTAATTTGGGACATTTTCTCAACACTTTTGAAATTCTAACTGTTACACTGCATCCAGGACACTTTAAATTGCTTGCCTACAAATTTTGAGTTGAAACAGACAACTTTCTATTTTTAGCAAGTATCACTTTTAGGAGCAGATTTTAGGGTTTGCATGCAAAGTTTTTCAGTGCATGTCTAGAGAATATTTCTGGGTTTTCCGAGACCTACGCGGTGATATCACATGCAAGATGAGATGATAACTTCCAACAGTCTTCACTTCGGAGGCTATTTTTAGGGTTTGCATGTTGGAATCTTTGATGCATGTCTGGATATTCTTTGTGGGTTTTTCAAGAGCTACACATCAAGGTAACATGCAAGCAGAATTGGTCACTTTTTCAGACACTTACTATTTTTAGCAGGACCACTTCGGCAGCTGCCCAACACTTCAACGTCACGAATAGAGCAACATGCAACAGAAACGGGGTCAAACGGAGATCATTTGATCAACATGCAAGTCAGATTAGGGTTTCTAGCTTTGGGACCTAAAATGAAGGGTCAAACACCAAAATCTCCAAAAATTGATGTATCTCATTGTGACTAGTATCTTTCAAGCTATCCATTGGTAAAATTTGAAGGCAATCTGAGCACTTACTATTTATAGTAAGTCACTTCTCAAAAAGGCTATAAATAGCAAGTCAGCGCAAGACACCAGTGTGAACAAGTTAGTCAACCCACGAGGACCCCATGGAACAAATTCCACGTCAAACAAAGTTGCAGAAGTCCTGAAATCAAGCAGTTACTATAAATAGTAAATCACCTCCAGAAACAGGCTATAAATAGCAGGTCGACACAGGGTGGCAATGTGAACAGATCAACTAGATCATGAAGATCCCGTGGTGAAAATTTCAAATCAATCCAGGCTACAGAAGTATGAAAACCAGAGGCTTACTAAAAATAGTAAACAGGGGCGAGCAAAATGGCTAAGGAAAATTTTCTAAGTCATGAGAAATTCTTGCTCCAGCCTCCAAATGCGCCATCATCAAGAAGGAAGCCTGAAAATGTCTAAGTCTGAGAAAGTTCCTCCATGACCCTTGAAATGCGCCCAAGGTGAAGCTGGCTAAAGGATGTAAAAGTTTTCAAGTGTTGGAAAATTCCTGTTGCCTAGCCTAAATGCACCCATGCTGGAAGCTAGATTGGAAAAAATTTCTAAGTCATGACAAGTTCCTGCTCACCCCCTGAAATGCGCCCATGTTGGAGGTTGGCTTGGAAAAGTTGCTAAGTGTGTGAAATTTCCTCCTCAGCACATGAAATGCACCCAAGGAGAGAAGTGGTGGTGAGGAAAATTGTCTAAGGCATGAAAATTCCTGTCCCCCCTGTCAAATGCGCCCAACTCCAAGAGGCATGAAGGAAAAAGTTACCAAGTGTTGGAAAATTCCTGTATGACCCCTTAGATGCGCCCTTGATGGATATGGAACTAGAAAATTTTCTAAGTAAAAATTCCTGTAGAGGGTCCCAAATGCGCCCAAGTTGGCTGGTGGCTAAGGAAAAAAGTTGCTAAGTGTTAAAAGTTCCTCCTCTCCCCTTGATATGCGCCCAAAGTTGTTGAAGGTGGTGGCTTTTTAAAAAATGTTCTAATTATTGTTAATTCCTCCTAGCCCCCCTAAATGCACCCTCATCAAGTCAAGGTGAGAAAAAGTTTCTAAGTATAAAATTTTCCTCCTCCATCCCTCATATGCGCCCAAGGTGGAGTTGGGTAAGTTGAAAATATGCTAAGATGGGAAAATTCCTCCTCATCTAAAGAAATGCGTCCAACTTGGAGGAGAAACAAGAAAATTTCTAAGGCATTATAAATTCCTCTAGACCCTCCTATATGCGCCCATGCTCATGTTGATGATGAAATTTTTTCTAAGTGTTGAAATTTCTCCTCCTCTAGAGAAATACGCCCAACCTCGAGAAGAGATGATAAAATTTTCTAAGGCATGTATGAACTAGCAGAGAAGGAGCCAAAATGCGCCAGCTTCATGAAGTTGAATAAAAATGTCCAAGGCAAAGCAAGAGTAAAAAATACACCCAGAGAGGAAGAGTGAAGATGAACTTTGATGATGAAATATTTTTTCTAAGATATAAATTGCAAAAATTAAAAGTACCCCTTCATCTATAGACACATGAATTTGGCATTTTCTGAGGGGAATTTTCTTCTGGGTACTGGATATCTTCGACAGGGAATTGATTTTAGAATTTTCCACATCTTGCCGAAGATTTTAAGATGGAGATTTTACTCAGGCACCTGATTATTGGAATTTTCTAAGTAAAAGATTTAAAATTTTCTAAGGCAAAGAAAAAATGTTGTTGAAAATAAAATGCCTTGACTTGTGAAATTGAAGTCAGTGCCTAGATAATTGTTGATCAAATTTTTCATGAAAATAATCTTCCCAAGCCAGAAATGGATAAAATCAAAGTGTCGATGCCTCAGCCGGTGAAACGAATTTCTTAAGGGAGCCATTGAATTTAATATTTTCAGAAGGTGATTTTGAAATGCTAAAGTGAGGTACACCTAGACCAGTGGAGATGAATCTTTTTGAAAATCTAAAAGGTCAAATATTCTAGACGCTAGATGCCAAGTGTTACAGCTGCCTGAGGAGGGAAATTCGAATTCTTACAGCAAAGTAGTGGAAATTTAATAACTCAGCTAAAATTAGCTTCTTCTAGAATTCGACTTGGCTATATGAGCTGTGAAGTTTTGTTATTGTCTCCATCAGCTAGCAAGGTCGACTTTGATGCTTTGAGGTGAAGAAGATTGCAGTGTGAAGGAAGTTAAGGTGTGAAGAGAAATTATTGAGTGCGAGTTGAAACTTAGAGAGAGGGAGAAATTCGAAGTTGGGGAGTTGCTGAAGCTAAGTTGGCCGAATTTCTTTGAAGTGCTGAGGATTTTGTTGCTGCAGAATTTTTTTTTTTTTCTAAGTGCTGAGAATTTGAAGTTGCTGAAAGGAGGTGTTGAGGTTTGGAGTTGGATTTCAATGCTGAAACTTCTCATTTTCGAAAGTCTCCTGGCAGCCTCAAAGTGATTTTATTATTTTTCTAAGTTAAATTTCTAATGACTATCTTTCGTTTTTGCAGAATGGCAGAAGTAAGAGCGAATGGCAAGGAGAATAATGCTGAATCCAACAAGGCAAATGCGTCCAGACAAGTTGTGATCAAGAAGCTGAGCAAGTCATTCCTGCCAGAGTCGAAATTCTCTTCAAAGCTGGGCAAGTTGAGTGACACAAATTTAGGCTCTTTCAATATGGAAGCTTTCAAAAGCCGAATGATGGGAATTGGAGGCCATCGTCCATCAATCAAGAGGCCATCGTCCATCAATAAATTCGCCACCGCCCATATATTCCTTTACGGGTGGTGGCGGAGCCTCGGTCGGTGGGGTTGGTGCCCCTAGGTCGGTGGGGTCCGCCGGACCCCACCGACCATATTCTCCAACAAACCCACCAAAGGCCTCTCACCCCACCTAGGGCCAATATGGTCGGTGCCGAAGGCTTGCCTTGGGTGGGAGGCCCTACCCAACCCCACCGACCCCCCCATTATAGTTGCCTGCCTTCGGCAGCCGACCATATTGGCCATAGAATAGTAGGGGAATGGGGGGGGGTCCCGAAGGGCGGGTGGGAGGCAATAAGTTTAGGGCCCCCCACCCAAGGCGCCCTTAGAATAGTAGGGGGGTCGGTGGGGTTGGGTTCGGGGGGGTGGGAGATAGGCGGGGCCCTTGGTACCGGGGGGGTGGGAGATATACCCTTGGTGGTGGGCGAAGCCCTGGTCGGTGGGGTCCGCCTTGGATGGTGGGGTCGGCCTTAGGGTGGGAGGAGATAGAGTTGGCCCAGCCCGGCGAACCAAACCAAACATGTCTCGCCGCGTAGGGGCGACCTATATAGCCGTGGGCCCGGTTGATTACGCCAAAGAAGCCATAAAGGTAGTTAACCCACTCGCATTCACTCGCAACTATAGTATAGAGCGGCTGCTCCGAACTAGAACTATAGAGTATCCCCCATCTCGGAACTGGGAGCCCAATTTATATCCTCCCGCCCTATCTATTCAATCTCAAGGAACCTCTTCAATGTATCACGTCTATAACTGTCCCATCTAAGTAGGTGACCCCTACAATCAAGAAGAGAGCCCTATCTATGGCACCTATCTCGGATCCGGGAGATCTATACGTTCGGGCTTCCGGTTTGTTGCCCCGCCCCGGCACTATTCTATCTAGTCCAGCCCGTTTCTATCCGGAAGGTATCCCTCTGCAGGGTGGGGGGGAATTCTAGCTCTCCTATCTCTGTCCTCTGGAGATAGAATCTATAGGGCGGTGTCCGGGTTGGGGTTCTCCGAGGCCCTATCTACTCTATCTGGGTGCTGGTCCAGCTAAAGAGCCCTACAGGGGTGGGTGGGAGGAAGATGGGGAGCGGGGTCCCCTGGTGAAAGGAGCCCTACCTATGGAGGAGAAGCATGAAGACCCGGGGGCCTCTTGATTCTATGTTGGAGCGCCCTATCCTACTATAGATAGCTGGGAGAGGGCTCCCGGTCATTTATGCGCTCGGCCCCTTCACACAATATTGTCAGAAGTGGACTTTATGCAGCTGCTGATTTTCCGCCAGCAATTTAGTGTCTGGAGTTGATCATGGAGTGTGCTAATTGTTACAACCCAGAGCGAAGGACTATCACTTCACCGGATGGCAAGTTGTTTGCCAACCTCACACCTGCAGCCATTGGTGAAGCATTTGGAATTCCCTCACATGAGAAGATGTTTTACAAAACAAGAGAACGAGCTAAGCGTATGTATGCTTCGACATTTGAAAGATGTGCTGATATGATAAGCTCCCGTTGGATGAACAAGCCCAAGCCCACTTGCACGAAGTTGCTGAAGCAGATAATCTCAGATGATCTAAAGCAAGAATATTGTGATTTGATTATGATGCTCAGCAGAGTTGGAGGATGTCCCCAGGCGTTCATCTTTGAGCCTTGGATGTTTTACTACATCAACCTTGCGCTGGAAGGCAAGGAGTTTATTGACTGGGCAGTAATGATCAGTGATAATTTGCATGAACAACTCTGGAGTTTGAGGAGAACGAAAACATTCTATATGGGCTCATACATTATCTACATGTTGGCTCGTATGACAAAATACAGAGTGATATCATACAAGGAGCCTATTGGGTGTGGCTCTCAGCAGTTCAAGATTCATGAGGCTTGTCCGTAGCTGCACTTGACGAGCACATCTTACTACATGAGAGTCAATGATGCCTTCACCATGCACATAACGAAATCACTTCAGCAAAGAACTCATCACAGGATATCAAAGGAGGCTCAGGAGTTGATAGAAAGGTACGGGTGTTGGTTTATCCAATTTCCGAAATTCATTTACATCAGGCTGCAAAGATTCTCTTCATATCCTTATAGGTTGCCCAGATACCCTATGAATAGGATCTTGATGTTAGAAATATCTAGGCAACTCATTGCCTATGATAAGATTCAGAAGAAAAAGAAGAAAGGAGGACTTGACTTCTCGATCATCATGGGAAATTCAGATGAAGTGTGTCCTTCATTGCAGGCAGCCAAGGAAGCTGAAAATGAGCTTCAGTTTTTCCACCTCTCTTATCACACCAGCAGACAGTACTATGATCCTCACAGAAATATCAGATGGATACTGTCAGAGGAGTTCAGACATAAGGCAAATATTGAAGATTTTTGGGCTAGTGCGTTGGATGAAGCTGAGGTAAGAAGAAGGATGTTTTCAAGATTACCTTTGGGCATGATTAGGGAGTGCGAGATTGTTCCAGTGCCGGACCAGATAGACGAAGATATGAACGTTCTTCATCCAGATTATGAGACAATGAGGGATACACCACTCCCACTTCCAGATTGGTCGGAGCCGGAGATTGCGGATTTGGATACACTTTGCATACTAGTCCTGACATTCACCAGAGGATGGGTTGAGAAGCATGTGAATAGGCTTAAGAGCAGGTCAATTCCTCTTACTTATAACTTGATGGGAGATCATAGGTCGCCAACTGTTACAAAGAAGAAGCAGGTTGCTCGAGCTCCAGAGTCACGAAGGAGAGAGCCAGTCCAACCAGAGCCTTCGAGAGTTGAGGTGGCATTACCTACGCCATTGGGGACTCATTCCCCAAGTATACAAGAGGTTTCATTGTTTGCTGATCAGAGAAACATGTTGAATAAGGAACAAGAATTACAAGAGGCAAATCAGCAACCTCGAAGGGAGTCTGTTGGCCAAAGTGTCAATGCGCCTATCAGAGATAACCAGTAGGAAGAAGATGAAGAAACGGCCACAGATACACGCTTCCAGCATGAGATTGAGGTGGCATTGGAGGATGACATTGTTATAGGACAAGAAGCCCAAGGTTCAGGAGATACTCAGCCTGTAGAAGTCGGTGAGCCTCGCCAGGATGAAGTTAGAGAGGAGGTTCGTGAAGAAGAAGCAAGGAATGAGCAGCCATTTATTATTTCAGATTTACAGCAGGTAGTACCGAATTGGCTTAGAGAAAGGATGAGGAGGAGCCCCGTTGAGGAAACTGATCCAGCAGTTGAGATGGAGGAATTCCTGGGAAGGATCAGTGCGCCTCCAACAAAGAAGAGAGCTAGGATGTTTTCAAAGATTTCAATAGATGAGGATGGCTCTTGCACCCTTCACATGGCTGTGCCAAGGGTTGAGTGTGATCGAGATGAGGTTGTTCCAGAAAATTATGTGATCACCACTATGGATTTAGGTCGCCCCACGGGAGCACAGATAATTGAGGAGTGTGATAACTCCTACCAGGCACTCAAGGACAGGTTGCTCCGGACTGCAGGAAAATATAGGAAATTGAAGAAGGAGCACAAGACATTGATAGGTTATGTACAACATTTGTCTCGTCCTTGTGGACAAGAGAATCCTGCAATTGAGCTCCCAACCAAGTTTCCCAGAGAGTCTGTCAGCGGCTTGGAGGATTTGAGGAAGATGGCACAGGAGGCGGATAAGTGGGTTGCTAGCGTTCGTGCTTAGATAGAAAAGTTTATGGAGGATCTTGCTCATGCTTATCAGTAGGCTTCCAGCATTATGGCACGGATGGATGCAGTTGATCAGGCTTGGGGCAATGGTCATATCTATCAGACCAAGGTTGTCCTTCGTTTAGAAGCTTTAATGCATACTCCCTTACAGACTTTGGTTGAGGGAGGCGTGATACAGGCGGGTGATAGATATGACTTCACCAGCTGGTATTCTTCAGTTATCACAGGCCGAGGATTCTTTGATGCAGCACAGGAAAATTCAGCCAGAGTCAGAAAGGCCATGGGGAATATTATAGACGGAGTCCTAAACATGCTTGAGGCTATCTTTGCTAGGAGATTGACTTTAGAGGAGGTAACTACGAATAGTTTGAGGAGTGGATTGACGCCTTTCTTTTTAGAGGTGAAGACTTTCGTTCAAGATGACTTTGAGAACACCTCAACTTTCTCTAGCATTATCCAAAACACTCAGGATGCTTTAGTTGCTTGGAGAAAGTCTTGTACTCGACATGGGCAGGCAATTACCGTGTTGGAGTTTCAGCTTGATCATATCCTGCCTATCTCAGTTCAGGAGGTTGAAGTTGTGTTGACTAGGTTCATTGATTTTGCAGCCAAGGAGAAGGAGAACGGAAACGCCTTTTTGGATGATGACCTTCTAGATGATTGATAGTGGGCATTGATTGCCTTTGCTATTTTGGGAGTGAGTGGGAATCTTTTGACTCATTTATTGTACCACTCCTCATTCTGGCAGTTTTTAGGGTTAGGGCTTATGTGGCTTGATCTGAGCCCTCCATTTGATTGTAATCTGAGCTGTCCTTTGGACTTGGCCAGCTATAAAAGGGGCATCCCCCCCTCATTTGTACCTCATTAGAGATTAGACTAGAGATTAGAGATCAAAGCATAGAGAGGCAGTTTAGAGTTAGCATAGTTTCATAGCATAGCATAGTTTGAAGAAGAAGGAAAGTTTTTCCTTGAGAACTTTGTAAGAAATTGTTGTGAACACTCTCTCAATTAAAAGAGTTTTCATTGATGATGATCTCATCTTTTGTTGCGAGCAGCTAGCAAGATTTCTTCGCCCTTCTTATTCAAGTAGAATTTAAAGTAGAGCAATTTTCATTTTCATGCAAGTAGTTAGTTGTGGATTGTGGTGTTTGATCAAGGCAGCTTCGTTTAATCCATACCACTAGCAGCTTGCTGACGGTAAGTTTGCCTTGTGTGGTCGACTGGAATACTTTATAAGCTTAACTTCGGTTATGATTCACGTCTTGGCATGCGTCGTCGTGATGGTGTCTTTATGTTGAATTGTGACTTGAACACTCCTTGCTACCCCCTTGAAGATTGCACCGACTTTGAAGAGGCTGTCCAATGCGAGGCGAAGCAAAGTCTGGTTGAAGCCTGTTGAAATCGATCTCACGTCCTACTTTAGGATAGAACTTAGATCTTCTAAACCCTGCACTCATTTAAATTCCGCACATTTCTGGTTAGTATAAGAAACACGTACCTCATTGCCAAATCATTCACATCGCGTGAAAATCCCCTTTTTTTCTTAGTCTGCTGTCTGCTGTCAAGTACTTCTGAACAATTGTGTAAGTCCCCTCATGAAAACAACATATCACAACGAACCAACTGAGTGTACTCCACTGCATTGAAGGAACCTTGGAGTTGAACGTATGATCTCTCTCGCAATCTTAGCATACATAATACTTTGATCAAGAGAGAATGGAGTAGCCGTTGGATACTTTATTCTGCTGATTGGTGCGGTCACAAAAATCACATCAACAAGTTGGTTGTTAGCAACTAAAGCCGACCACAATTGGAAAAATCCCACTCTCAATTGAAAACAAGGGTTGGAAATACATAATTGATTTGAAGAACCGAGCAATAGGTGAGGAAGTAGCTTCCTTAGATTCCTCAAATTTGTCAGAGTCAGACTCTGAAGAAGAATGGGGAGAGAAGCAGGATCAAGGTCTAATGATACCGAATATGAAGGGATTTTTGACTTGTAGTCGTGTTCAAAAGATGAAACAAATCCTCATTATGTTCCATTTCATTGGCAAATGGATGACTATGAAGTATTTTCATCAAATTGTAATTTAATTGAAGCTATGGAGATGAATGAAGAGGAACAAGGATTTTGTGATGACAAGCAACCAATGGAGAATGACTTTGGAAAGCTAGACAATTTAGGTGTGCGGGATGTACTACAAAGTTTGCAAAAGTTGATAAGTTTTGTTATAGTAGAGGCACTAGACTTGATTGAAGACTCCAAAATCAAGGAAGGTACATCTTAGAATAATAATATTAAAAAAATATTCGACATAGAGCCTATGAATATTTGTGATAATGAATGTTACAAGGGAGCATACTCATGTATATTTTGGCACAACATTGAAAATTTGAAAGTATCATACAATGTGTTGGACCAAAAAATAATGAAAGGAAAAGTATTATAAGTGGGTTAGACAGAAAAAGAAAATTATTAAAGTCAGAGAGGAAAATAATATGTGGGCCCCATAGGAAGAAAATGC
This sequence comes from Sequoia sempervirens, assembly GCA_007258455.2. Taxonomy (NCBI): domain Eukaryota; kingdom Viridiplantae; phylum Streptophyta; class Pinopsida; order Cupressales; family Cupressaceae; genus Sequoia; species Sequoia sempervirens. The sequence goes on from VDFB02281492.1 coordinate 545,017,496, forward strand.
AAAAAACAATAACAAAAGTCATAAGTTTTTTTTTGGTGGAAAAGATAGTAAAAAAAATTAAATTCCCCCTTTACCACCATATGAGCCTCCAAACTCATGTATTTTGTGTATGGCCAAAGGAAAAAATTCAATTTAATAAAGTTAAAGTATTTTTAACCATACAACAAGCTGAAATAGACCTCACTATATGGCAATCAAGAGCAAAACATATTGCGAATCATTGCTTTTTGTCCATATGACCACACAATCTTCTTCCTATCATATGACAACCAAGAGATATTCCAAGCTTCTCCATCGTATGACATAAAGAAATAAGAAATTCTGAAGTTCCTATTATATGGCCTTCATTGAAGATGCCTACTAAAATTCATAATCTTTCTTCTAGCATATAGCCTTCCCTTGAGTTGATTGTACAACCTTGTCTTGGTTGTGTTTCTAGCATACGGCCATTTTGCTAGTCCTACCATATGACTTGACCATTTAGTTGGGTCACTTCAACTTGTTCTACCGTATGCCTAGTGGCATATTGCCCTTCAGTTGTACGATCAATTTTTCCCAACTTATAATACACCAACAACCACATTTGTACCGTACGAACTAAATGGCCTCATGCTGCAATCATATGGATTGTTCCAAATTATGTTGTATGGCAATTGGCTTTTCCTTCATTTGTTGTATGATCTATTCTTTTTCCTAGTGATGTAAGACTTGCTCTTCCTCTTCTCCTTGCTGAAATCCTAGAATTTGCTCCTTTACCTTCTGCTGCCCAGTTTGATGCCATGGTTATTGTCCCATTCTTGTCTATGTATCCTGTGGAAAGAATTCTTCTGCTGCATTTGTTCATCTTTTATGCAGTTGGTGCTTAATTCGACTTTGAATTTGATAGAAGTAGGGAATCATTCCTACAGGTTGGTGAAATGGGAGAAAGTACATTAATGGAATATGGGAATTACCATTTGGGTTCAGTGATCGTTTGGGAGAAGCATCTTTAGACTACAATGTGTTGTCACATGGGGTTCTTTTTTTTTTGGTTGTCAACTACAATTCATCAAATTGAATGGTCATTGGCAAAGGCATTTTCCTTACATTGGCATGTGTTCTAGATATGTTGTTTCTACTTATGCTTCACATGTACTTCTAGGTTTTCTCTATTATGATGAGGTTGTTTTGGCTGCTAGTGGGAAGCATCAGCATCCAAGTTCTCCTTCATCTACAATGCTGTCACAAGTTTGGAAAACCTTACCTAATGTTACTTGATGCTTACTTGTTTTCAATGTCATTTGGAAGATGCCTTTTTTGGAGGGGGTGGGGGGATGATGTAGTTAGCATACAATGCCTTTATTATGTTTTGTTTATCTAACTGTGTATTAATTGTTTGTGGGTTTCTGAATAGTTATAGGAGTTGTTTGGTAGACAGTTGTGTTCTTGTGGCAACCATATTGTCCTTCAAATGGCCTTAGCATAGTCAAGGAAATGTTTTCTATCTTTGACTGATCATTATTGGTCTTCTTCTGTAAAAGAATTACACGTGAATACATATACAATTTTAATATTCTATCTGGTATGTATTGTTATTTCTTCATTATTTCAAGTATTAGCCTTATCAAATAGAGCAGTAAACAATTTGTAAGCTAGGTGGATATTCTGGACACTACTCATCAACAATGGATTTTAGCCTAGTAGCTCTTCGCAAACAGTAAATGGAAACATATGGAAACACATGACAATGATTGCAACATGAGATTACCTTGCATAAATCCTAAAAGGTAAAAGCTCCAGCAAGAGTGAGCAAGAAGCTCCTCTTTTCACCATGCATCAGTCAAATACATTGTAGTAAGATAACAACACGTCAACACAAGCCTTCCACTAGTTACAACAGCTTGTAAAACCCTACAATGATGTTTGCTATCTCCAAACCCTTGCTCCATAGTGACAAAACTTGCAATATGAGCTTAGAAAGCGGATAAGAAGAGAGGCAATCCTGATACATGATGTACAATAGTGTCTTATAGACCTTCCAAATCTCTAGAGGCTCTAAAACACATTTTCCCAGCCTTGGAAGTTGAATTGGACCATTCTAACCCTTCACATTCCATGTCAATCTGAACTGAGGCAAAATCACTAGGAGGCAATTTTGAGAATGCTATGGTTCATGTGAAATTGTGGTTTTTGCCTAGGGTGAATTTGAATTAGCCATGGTCAATCCAAATTCGCTGCCTATGGAAGCCAGCAAATTTGTCATAAATAAAAAACCACTTATCTGTACTGCCTGCACACCTTTCCTATGTCAACCTTAAGATGCTCTGGATCACCCAAAATGTCAATTGACCTGTAAAAAAACATTTGAACTACTGCAACTGATGGACACTGGTCACGTTGTGAAGTTACTAAGTCCCAAAATGGCTCTCTGATTGGTTGTAGATACACCTGATTGTCTGATTGTGAAATATGACCCATTTTATGGATCAAAGAAAAATAATGTTTGCAGCATGCCTCACATTATCATTAATCAGCTACAGAAATAAAGTATATTTCATATATAACTACTAATACAAGATACTCTTGCATTGATACTCTTTTCAAAAGCCTTTATTTTTCCTGTGTCCTTTCTATAGATTTTTTACTATTCAAGCATATTTTTAATTTAGCATTTGCGTCTGACTCCTCTAGGCCTTAGGAGGATTGGTTATTAATTTCACAGCTTATTGATGATGCAAGTCACTACGTACCATATTTCAATTGTTAATTTCCAATTCCACTGTTCGTGTTACTAAAATCAATGCCTGTATGATTTACATCACACTGGAAAATTACAGCTATTTGCTGATATTGACATTCCTATATTTGAAATCCATGAAATTACAGATATAAGTTGCTTGCAAGCAATACTAACATGGCTGAAATGCATGTACCTACTGCTAATGCTGAAAATTAGTGCTTAATTCACAACATTTTGTTCCTATATAGCCAATGACGGAAATTCTATGCCATGAAAGAACAACATCACACATATGAAAGCCCAGATCTTATGTGGGGTAAAACTCTCGGGGTAGGAAAACTCCACTTTCAAAAGATCTGCTTGTTTCTATTTTCACCCTGGAACAATCTCCAACATATTCAAGAATTCATTCTTGTTGGAATGTGCAGCTCTGCAACTCCCCAAATGCTACAACAATTCTATGACTCAGAAAATGCTACAGGACTAGAAAAAATAGTCTCAATTACAGAAATGCTCTTTGTAAAACATGGTATCATGACTCAACGAATGGTCTAACACACACCCCTTTGCCTATTTGTGATGGAAATAGATATATTTCGTATTCTATGAAGGAATTTTGTTGGCTTAAATAACTATGGATTGAGATTTCTCAACCTGCCTTCCAGCTAGAGACTCCTGATATCCAAAGCATTGATTCACCTTCCCCATTGTAGTGGAAGCTTCAAACTCTGTAATTATCCCTAAAAATAAGACCTTACTGCTGGAACTGATAAAATTCCCTCCTTATGCACTTGCAAAAATGACAGGATTCAATTTTCATTCTCAGGTGTGAGAAACTAAGTACTTTGTAGTTTCTGCAAGTGCTTGACAGCTTGAATGCCTCTCTGATGCCATCCTCTGACTGAAAATACTGTGATCAATTTTGGATCAATGATTTGGTGCCTTCTTTGCTAATACAAACTCTTAATACATTCCCAAATATATGGGATTTTAAATGAGGGATTAGGAAAGTGAAACTTAACTTGTTAATGCTAAGGGTTTGGTTGAAACATCTTTTGTCTCTTGCTCATTTCCCTCACTTAGGTGACAAATTCATATAGCCCCTTGTGAGGGTTTCTTTGACAATTCAACCAAGTACTCTTTTATTTCCTGTTTGAAAGTTGTTCTCTCATCTTTATCTTATGTTAGATTGAACTTTGTGTAATATCCCACCCTTACATTTTTTTGAGATGATTACCGTAATAAGTTGCACCATAAACATTACAAAACCAATCTCAAGACATAGTCATAGTGCTGCTATAATTTTGAAATGAGAAACATATTGACATAACACTAATATTTTGGCATATGAAATAGCATTTGATTGCACAAATAATTAAGCTGGTCACATTCATTAAAGGAGTCTCATTACATATAAAATCAGACATGAGAAATGGATAACAGCTACCTCAAATCAGAGATATCACAGTGTAGCTGACTGTGTAAGGTTGTTCATGGAGCACCCGTGGTTTCATCTCCACCAAACTCAGTCAAAGACAACATATGATGATTACCTTTACTCCTGGCAAGTTGCTAAAAAGCCCGATTACCACCCAGCATCATTATTAAGACTCCAAATAGTGCTATTAATAGCTGTGATATGCTGCTGCACCCTTAACTGTGACTGAAACTTTGACTGGCAGCCTTTAATCGTTGGGAATCCACTGAACTCATAACGATGACCGAGGATAAGGAGCTTGCTGTAGCATGTCTCAGAGATGTGTGTTTCAGTTTACCAAGACTCTCTTGAGCCCAATGCTGAAGCATTAATTTCCAACTATGACAAGGTGTAGAGGATCCTTAAAACCACCTAGATCAAGGAAGAACTCTAGGAGTACTGCTGTAACAGGACTGCAGATGAAGTCTGTGCAAAATCAGGCTAGTAGTAAAGCATTTCCAGGTGCCAACAACAGTGATAACTGTAAATAAGCTTTCCACCAACAGGGAATACCTCCAAATAGTAGGTCTGCATCCGTCAACCCATCAACGAACCTCTTTAACCTCCAGGAATCATAAGAAATGACTGATTGCAGACCTGCCAATAAATTTCAGTCCCCTTCAAAGCCTGGCACTAGCTCCCAGCAGGGGCGATTTGCCTTAGAAAAATCATATAATTTATTTCTGACCTCCAAATGGACATCAACCTGCTGCAGAGTGTTGCTTTTACCTGGGCGCTGCTGCTAGTACAGTTTTCATACCGCAAAAACACCAAATAACTCAGCACTTGAACATATAATTAGCCAAATACCTGTACGGTCAGTACCTGGGCGATTTGGCTTGGAAAAAATCAGAACAGTCATAATCTTGTGGGAAACACTACATCTGTGGCGCCCTACCATGAGAAATAAACACTATCATCTGTGGCGCCCTACCATGAGAAATGCAACTAACAAATACCCATAATCAAAAAGCCTCTCATTCAACCTGGGCGAGCAGATTAGCAAGGTATGGCCAATCATGAAAGAGTTTGCAAACCATATTTTACACATCAAAATCACTGAAAACTCAATGAAAACCACACCAAGAAATGCACCTCAAAATATCTCATATATTTTAATCTTTGAATAAACCTGGGAACCCGAACTCCATTAAACCAATGGTGATTCTTGAGGTAGAATCACTCCAACTAGCTAGGGTGGATATTTCACCACTGAAACTAGCAACTGAGAAGAGGGTTTTCATCCTCAACCAGCAAAGGAAGAACTCCCTGAGCTCATTCAAGCAGCATCTCCGTAAGTTGTCAAAACATGCATGTCCAAATGAGAGCTCAAACTCATATTTATAAAGTGAGGGAAGAATTAGGGCAACTTGCATTTGAATTTGAATATTTTTCCCTCATTTCACTTTATGAAATGACATAAAATTACCCCCAAGAGGTTCGACCCCTTTTTGAGCTCCAACTTTAAATATTTCATTTAACTTATTCCTACTTGACTATGGTGTCCACCTTTTGAAGCTAAAACTTGCTTTTAAAAACAACTTTAAGTTACCTTTTTCCTAGGCATGGAACAAAGGGTCATTTCATGAACACGCCACCCTCACTTAAGTTATAAAGTAATTTTATAAAGGAAACTTAGGTGGCAATAAATCAAATATTAATCCAACCACCATTAGAACTCACCATGGCCATAATTAGAAAGCACTGCATTGAACTGCTGGAGGAATAGAGCCAAGACCAGGTGCTAAAAACAACAATTTGTTAAAAATAGTAAGTGAGTCAAATCACCAAACTGACCCAATCAGAACCCAATCGGAACTTACTAAAAATAGCCATTGCTAAGAATAGCAACTCTGCTAGAAAAAGTCCATAAAAAGCCTAGAAAAACCCACAAAAGCTCATTGGTAACATCAATTTACTCCTCTGAACACGTTGACACAAACCTAGGAAGTTAGCACCAACTGCAAAGCAAGAGAACCCGAAAAAGGGGACATTACACTTTGGGTATGTTGACATGGTTGCAAACACCTTCCATGGACATCCCCAACAGGAGGCGGACATCACATGTGGATACTTCCACTAAACATCCTATATGTAATAATAAGTTTATGTCGTCATTTGTGTCAACCAAGCTTTTGAATATTTATTTAGATTATTGTGTGGAATTAGGAGGTTGTGTGCATTTTGCTACCTTTCTTTGTGTTCCTAATGTTAGAGCCCTTTGTCTATTTGAGAATTCATTTTGAATCTTTGGTTCAGTTTACACACATACATCAATACAGCAGACCATCCGTTAGATGAATTTAATAGGTGGAACACTTTCCATTGGGGAATCCTTGGGCATGTACTTCTTGAGCAGATAATCAAGTATGTATTGCACATCTTATGTCTATTGTTGTGTGTTTGTGTGATTTAAAGGTGTATCTCATAGTATTTCATTGCACATTCTTATCACTATCATTACCGGATGTTTGGACCTAATTTCCATCTAACAGGATCTACTTCCTCTGCAAAGATGGCATTGCAGCAGCCTTTTCTTATTATCAGTAGCTTAATCTTCCCTTGGTTTTTTCTCTTGGATTTGCTCTTCAACCTATACACTCTTTAAGAGGTTGTTGGTGATGTTACATGCCAATGAGTTAATAGATTAAGGCATATTTGTATCTAAATTTACCCGATCTCATGGCCTTGACCCACTTTGGGGGCTGCACCTTTGCAGCCTTTCTCTGGCAGACATTTTCCAATGTCTGCGGCTGTAACCTCTTTGTCCTTGTTATTTCTAAACAACTTATCATTCATACTTCATAGTCTGCAAAAATAAGAATCCCAGATTGCACTTAGTGTTTTTGTAAAGGTCTATGATAAGGCCTGAAATAGTTTCTTGTCAAGAACAAACCGTCACTACCTCCACTCTTCCTTCAAGCACCCTGCATAAAGCTTTGTTTAGTCAAATATTCTTTAACCTTTGTCTTTCCCTTAATGATGGTTAATTAGTTGCTTGTGAAGCGAATGACTTAAAAATAATTTGAGGGGAACCACAACCTTGTATTTTATAATCTTCTCTCAGCCAAAGGATTTGGATGCTACAAATTATTGTTTTCTTTTTTAGTATTTTGTGCAGATTCTTTTTGACAGTTCTTTAGTTACATTAAAGCTGATTTTCTGCCAATATAATGAAACCTTGGTTCTAAATTGATGACTTTGCAGGTGACATACAAAAGACTAAAGGATACCATTATTGAGTTGAGCAAGGGTGTGCAGAAGGGGCCAGCAGCAGACCTGGTTCCCGTATTATTTGGGGAGAAGCCTCCCACATTTTCCAAGAAGACTATTTCCTTTAGTCCCTTCAACACTGGACTCGATCATTCACAAGTTTGTATATTTACTAAATCTCCTGTTTATGTGTATTGGTATCCCACTTTCTGATTTCTTTAAAGAAATTGGTAGCCTAATGAACTGGTTAAGTATGCTTTTTATCTACAAAACATGGCCCAGGAAGAATTAAGGCACGCCAACTATTATGTCGCATCATTTATATGATACACTTTGTGATTCCTAAAGGTTGCCATATTTTTTGTTACCACCGTATTATTATTAATGAGATTATTGTTCCTACGTGTGTGCCAAGTCCTTGAGCCATAAATTTTACAAATTATTTTCCATGTAGCTATATACATAAAGAAATCACATGCATAATGCAAATAAATGGGGTATTTAAAATATTAGGATTTGTGCATATGGAAAAACTAGATCTGCTGATCTGTAAACTAGGGTAGATATTTCACACACATTGTCATCAACTTACAGATTCTCTGTCAACTCTCTTACCTTCTGCCAAATACACTGTAATCTACCTCAAATGGATAACACTTACAGTGAAAAGACTCTTCATCCAAGTTATTAAGCATCAAATAAACTCATAACAGTAATAAAGCATGCAAAAGTAACAAAACAAGCTGCAACACAAAAGTTTACTCCGGAGAAGCCCTTCAATGGGTGAAAAATCGAGCAAGAGTGAGCATTGCTCCTATTTCTATTATCACAGCCATGCTATGTAGGTAGCACAATGCCTCTAGGGCTTTTACAGAACTCTATGGTGGTAAACCACCAGCTCCTAACTCATGCAATTCTCTTTGCACCTTCAAAACCCTGCTCTGTTACTTTCTTTCTGCAATATGAACATGAAAATGAAGGATCAAACAAGAGTTAACATTTCTAACCCTTCATACAGTCTTCATATGCCCTCATATTAACTTCCCAACAACAAAAATGGAAGACCAGATGTCTGAAAGGCAAGATCAAACAATGAAACCCTTTGTGTTCCAGATTTTGTTTGCAGTGGACACTGATGAAATTGCCTCTTCTGCCAAAGAGGAGACCGTGTTTTTGTGATGGTGACAAAATCTCCTTGTAGAAACCAAGTTGCTGTGGTAGATGATACTTTCACCGCCTGCTACAACTGACTAATTTTCGAGATTAGAATTTCTGGGTCATTCTGAGGCTTGCAACTTGTTTCAAAGAGTTCTTGAGATGTCCAAGACCACCCTAGGCACTCCTCTGATGCTATCACAACATCTCATGCTCCGAAATACCCTGCAATATATTTCTAAGTCACTTAAACTTTTCTCATTGACTTAGTGGAACCTCTTTTGATCCTGTTGGTCCAACTTCTAGGATCTGATTTACGGATCATGCCTCCCCCTTTAGTTTGCTTTTGGTTCCCAAAAGCTACTAGAAGAAAATATGTGGAGCTCCTTTCCCACATCCTTTTCAGGACTCAGTTTGAACCTTGCTTGGTAACAAGCCCTTCAAGCCTACCCACTCTTTGAGTGATGTGGACCGGGAATCTTGGGTCTCTTGACTGATCCTCTCACAACATCATGTAAACTTCTTGCACTTGTCTTAAGGGGCACCAATTTAACCGAATGATCATCACCTTCAAAAAAATGCAGACCTTTGGGCTCAAGAAGCAACATGGGACTTGGATGTACCTGCTGTCCTTTTTGTTGTTCCTTCTGAGAACAAAATTCCTGCATATTCCTCACCTCAGCTTCCTTTTCCTTTTGTTGTCTACCCCACAATGGAAGAAGAACCCGTCCTTGGGCACTGAGCAACCTCATATGTCTTGAGGTACTTCCCATAGAAACATTGGACTTTCCAACATAAGAATGCAAAGTAAAATGCTTCCCATTCAACTGGAGCTTATACTAATTCTTTCTTTTAGAATAAACAACATCCCTCTCATAGAGATAAGGGCTCCCAAAAATAACATCACAAACATCTAATGAGATAACATCAACCAACACTTCATCCTTAAACTTAAGAGTATGTGCAAAATTTAAATTACCTTGCTTGGTCACGTTCATCTCAACTCCTTATTGCAGACATCCTAATACTTGTGGCCAAGGACAATCCAAGAGATCTACACTAAAGTCACCAACTATTTTGAAAGAGCCGAGGTTTTCTTGTGAAAACATATCAAACATAGCATCCACTTTATTACCTCTTGCCTGTATCTTGATGAGGAAGAGTTGAGTGAGCTCTAGCCCACTATGAGAGTCATTACCCACCTTTTGAACACCCTTGGCAATTGTGGTACAAGACAACCTTTCATCAACCTTTGAGCCCCACTCAATTTCTATTGTTTTTTGTACTTAATTGGTTTTCTCTTGCCCTTATTCTTTTCCCAAGAAGGAGCCTACTCTGAATGTAGCTTCCAACATCCCTCTTTGGTATGCCCATCCTTCTCACAAGGAGTATAGTGACTCTTTTATTTGCCACTGCCCTTTGAATTAACTGTGGGGTAGCATTCCTTTTGCATCTACCCCATTACCATCTTCATTTTTCTTGCCACCATGCTGTTGCTCTTCACCTTATTGTGAACATGTTAGATTATAGAGTGTAATCCCCCATTGAAATATTAACATTTCTACATTTTACTTTGCAAGCCAATGCACGTCCATTGGTGATCATCACCCCAAAATTGTTGCAAGGATACACAACACAATGCACTTATTAATGCTAATCAATGATAATAATATCTATAGTACAATGTCCAATCATCTCATTATGATATCTTGACATTCTACATGATGGATAAACATAGCAGCAAAAATCTTTTGGGGAAAAAATCAGCAAACCAAAAGTATAAGATGTTTTGAAAAAATTGGGAAAATATCGGATTTAAAAAAAAAAGTAAAAAATTGTAGAACAAGAGTTAAAAACTATTTTTTTGAAATTGAAAGGCATTTCCATAGCATAGAGGTATAGAGAGCAAATAAAATAAAGAGTTTAACTAATGAATTGTAGAAAATATATTTTTGTAGTTTATATTCATATCGCTAATTACATTGCATTGCACATCTTTCAAACTCAAAGCATTACTTCACATTGCATAACTAATAAGTAGATGCTGATATATGACAAAATTTCAATTACAATATAGTTTTTTACAATGTCAACCTAAGCAGTTATGCAATTACTTCACATTGCATAACTAATAACTAGGAGCAGCTGCCAATTGCATTTGCTTGTCATGGCATTCCATGAGACCACATTTCTTTGAGGCATTTTTTCAAACAGTTCACTGCCTTATCTATGCTATACCACATTTTTCATACATGTCTACCAAAGCATTTTATCAAATAGTTCACTGCCTTGTTGCTATGACTAAAAGCCTAAAACAGGTGCTTTCGAACAAGCTATGGATGCTTGGAAAAAATCTATCAAAGCATAATAGCAAGCAATAGGATAGACAAGGCAGTGAACTGTCAAAGAAATGTGGTCTCATGGTGATGGAATGGAATGACAGTTCATTATCTGTCATGGCATTCCATCACCATGAGACCACATTTCTTTGAGGCATTTTGTCAGACAGTTCACTGCCTTGTCTATGCTACCACATTTTTCATACATGTTGAAACATCCCCTGTAGATTTTTGCCCCAATTTTTCCAAATGTTCCACAGAAAATTTAAACAAACAGTTTGCATGAACTAATTTTTCTTCATCCAATAATTTACAAGCAATTTTCAATGTAAATCATATTATAACAATTTTAGAACAAAGATCTGAAATTACAAATGAATATTGCTTTCAAATCTTCAGTAGAATAACAGCAGAAATATGAAGTTGAAGCACAAAGTGAGACACCTGAATAATATCTCCAATAGACAATGGGTTTCCGTCCACTGCCTCCAAGTTCGAGGGTTTTCGTCCTCAAACTTGCTGAAAGCCAAAGCTTCCCAGAATTCTCCAAGAGAAATCATAAACCAAGCATATATCAAGCATATATCAAGCATGTTGAAAGTGAGCTTCTTCAATCCATTTTATAACTTCTTCATAAGAGCCCACTCACTTGTCTTGTCAATGTGGGATAATAAAACACTTTATAATATTTTATCCCACTTATGTGCTCACTGTACCTTTTGAGTGTAAGGGGACATTTAATATTTAAGACATAATACTTTATTGTCCCACTATAGTCATTTATTAAATAAAGTTAAATATTTAATTTAACTTTATACTTTGCTTAAATAAATAATTATTAAGTGGCTATAAATATTTGCCATTCATCTGAACATCATTCCTGAAACCACTGATGTCGCTGAAGATTTGGACCATCCCAAAGTGACTTACTATAAATAGTAAGTATGCCCAACTGCATCAAATCACCTCAGAATGACCCACAACTGAAAATGCCTAGGCAAAAATTCTCCAAGATCCCTTTTGTGCCCCGGCTAGCCTATGGGACCATGAGAAAATAGGCTAATGACAAAACATGAGTTATCTGCTAGAAAAAGGGGACATTACAGTCCGCCCTTCCCAAAATTGCTTGCCCTCAAGCAATTACACCTGCATGCTGACCAGATGCCTGGATCCCATGTCAACCTCAGAAATGTTGCTCCACCAATTTGTTGCACTACTCTAATGTAAACATTACCATACCCGAAATTGAGAAGCCACTCATCAAAATCCCACTGAAATAATGTACCAGGTACACCACTGTCAGGATCCCAAATCATCACGTTGTCACAGCTGTTAAATATGAAGAGGTAGTAGTATCTCAAGAAGCTATGAAAACCGAACAACACTCCAACTCCAAATGATATCCCATGGAAGTGCAAAACACCCAACATAGGCACTCGAAAAATCATATCAGCCAATCCTAAGCTGCTAGTGTAATCAAGAACAACTCCCACAGGTCTGAAAACTCTAAGACAACTGAAATCAATGCCATGTAATATATCCTGCCAAGGTAACTCAAGAAAGGCTACATCAGCAAACTCCCTGCCAATCACGATCCAGCGTAACAAAAAGAGTAACCCATTCAACCAAAAAGTAAGAATCTCAGTATCTCCTCTCATGGAATCCCAAACAAGAATCTGATCCAAGGTTGTCGAAAGGCTGGAATAGAAATCAGTATAACCAATCCTGACATCAACTAGCCAAGTGTTATCTCTGTAGTCAACCACTGGAAACATGACACTGACGACTAACCTCCAGATGCAAGTATCCCAACAATCCCAACTCATCTGTAGATCAGGATCCGGACTCATATGTAAGCTAATTGGAAAGTGGGCAGCAGTACTAGCTCTAGAAATTGATCCACCACTCCAATCCTGTGACCAAACATCACCATTGGAAATTGCACCTGGGTCCCAAATCTTGTAATTAGTTCCATTCTCATTATTGGAGTCAAAAAGAACTTCCTCATCCAATTCGAAGAGTGGATTATCGAATGTCCAATCAGCACTCATCACACAAAGAGGGTTATCCACAATCTGAAAAGAATTCTCTCTTTCTAACTTAGACCAGCTATCTCGCTGTCCTAAATTTGAGGATGCCAATTTAGGGCACTGTTCCAAGTCAAAGACTTCCTGAATTTGGTCAAGCTCATTAATCACCTGTTTGACTTCCTCTGCCATTTCTTTGTCTTCCTGCTCCCTTAATTGTTTATTGACAATAAGCTGTTTTTTTGCTTCTTATAGAGCCATTTGAGTATCCTCTAACGCCTCCTTAGTATCCCTAAGCCCCATGTAGAGCTTATTGACTTCATCATCCTTCTCTTTCAGACTTTCAGTGCATTAGCATAAACTCCAGCAACCTTAAAGATGTGATCTCTATCTGAAAGTAAATGCAAATAATCTGATTTTAGTGACTCCAAAGCTTCTTTGACCACCTGCAAATCTACAAGTTTAATTTCTCCTTCCATGCCCTTTTCTCTTTTCTTAATTTGGACCTTCCAGTAAAGATCTTCAATGAATTTGTGGGTGTCTTCAAATTGTACTAAGGCTGCAATAATCATATCATCAGTAACCTTGAGCTGAATTTTCAAACTATGTGTCTCCAATCCATCATCCTGAAATACATTTTCTGATTGGCCCTTCGATTCAACCCCTTGAGTGCCATCTTCTTGGCATATTTTAGACTCACAAGTTTGGACAGCCCCTTGGTCAAAGTGAAATTCATCATCTACTGCAATATTTTCTGATTCATAACATAAATCTCCATCCAATAACCTGCTGATCTTTTCCATTTCAGACTTTTCCAATTAGGCATCTTCATTAACATCCACTTCCTTATCAAAATTTGGACTATCAAAGTTACTATTTTTTCCCTCACATGTTTTATCAATAATAATCTGCAAATCACCAACGAAGAGTTTTGAATCCCCCTCACCTGTAGCAATTGATTCTTCCTCCATACCATCAACCTTAGCTGATTGGTAACCATTATCCTTTTTACTTTCATCATGCCCAATAACAGGTGTACTCAAAACTATAGTTTTAGCTTGCTCCTCATGAGTCATGGCACCATTCCCATCTGTATCTTTGCCTTCATTACCACTTGGCTGCAATATATCTTCTTCCTGATTAATTCCACAAATATGATCAAGTGACCAATGTTCCAGGCAAGTGAAACAAATTTCCTCTCGCCTCATTTGGTTCTTGCTCTTTTTGGGTGATCTTGGGCCCTGTATACCCAGAGAAATTAGCTTTGCAGCTGTCATTTGTTCCTTGAACCTCTCAACTTTACGCTCAACCAATCTTTTGGAGAACTCGTAAGCAATAGGTGATATAGCCTGCTCCTTCCTCCAAATGGCCAACAAGTCTAATTGCAGCCACTTGCAGATATCATCATCCTCATCTAAGATTAAAGACATAATAGTTTGCATACAAGACCTCACAATGTTTGGATGATGTTTTCTAATTTCAGTTAGGAAGCATTGAAACATTTGTAGAATTAATTTATCACATTTGAGGTCCAACATAATGATAAATGGTCTAGTCTTGGCCATAATTTCTAAAATCTTAGCCCTCTTACCAAAATAAGGGGCTTTGACTTTGTGTAGCCCATACAGGCTCTCTACAATCAGTTGTAGAACCTTCTTCAATATGTCATCATTATAAGGTGCTATAGGAGCTGTTATTCTTATGATTTCACTATGACAAGAAGCAACTGTAAGTCTCACCTCTTCACAAGGATGTTCCAATAACCTGTGTTGGACCAAGGCGAGCATTGAAGGTTGCAAAGCCCAATTCAAAAGTCTCCAATCTGCCTGATCTACCTTGGACAAATATGAGTCTATTTCCTCCAACTTAGAGAGAACATCATTGGTAAATTTCATGGATTTCAATTCTAATCCAATCACATAGAGCCAATTCCCTACATCCTTTTCTTTCTGCAAGTCCCTTAGTTGTTTACCATTGAATGTATCATTGAATTCTTTTGAGAAAATGACACTTTTCAAATCTGCCATTGCCTTCATTTTATTTACTGGACCTTCTTTTGATTTTCAATGCAAACATATGACTGAAACTCATGTAAACCAGCTGCTCATATAGGCATTTTTACAAACACTTTGCACTCAACCCAAACTCCTTTCAAATGGTGCGATCCTTATAAACCTTGAATACAATGTGATAAAGAATGAGAATGGGGAATGTTGTGGGTCCCACGATCCACTACTCTCAACAATATATTTCTTAATGAGATCCTTCTCACTCTCCACATAAGCTATTCAAACTGATTTAAGAGCCTATTGGTCCCACCTTCCACTAAAAGAATTTCAAACTTATGAAACAATCCCTCCATATGCTACGGTGGCTTCTGAGAGGGTCCCACAAAGCATAAAAAAATCAAAGTTTTATTTCTTAAATTTTACATCCCCTCATATCAAATTGCTGACTGGCCTTATTGTCAGATTTGGTTCCCCTTTGGACAGCATCAAGTTTATATCAATAACAAGCTTCAGATTCGATGAAATCTTTGACAATAGATATGCTGGGCCCACAAACAAAATTCACAAAAGGAAATATTACCCACACAACTTGTGATTCAAAGATAGATTTCAATTTAAATTCAAATTTCCAAATGTAAAAGCTGGGACCCACAAATCACTAACTTTCATATACTAATCCTTATTACAAATGAAGACATACTGAATCCTGTCAGAATTTGTCTCCCAAAGAGGCTGCAATAGAAATATATAAGCTTTACCCACAAACCACTTCAAATCTGAATAATACTTGCTAGAAAAGATGTGGCAGATTTAGAATAGACAAGGACTGTAATGAAATGTTTGAAATGGCCCACCACAAAGGAAGCGCTGCATATCAATTTGATATTACAATGTATAAAATCTGCCAACTCTCAATCCTTCCATCTCAGACTTCAACTCTTATGCTGGGACCCACGATTCAATAAATGATTTCATAAAGTTCTAAACTCCCACATAAGCTTTTAACAAAGATAGAAGTCTTCAACTCTAAACATATTTTATTATTTCCTGATGCCACGATATCTTTTGAGAGCTGCAATTTAAACTAAATAAGATTGTGATGAAATATTTGAACGGGCCCACCTAAAATGTATTGCTCACCTTACTCAGCCCCAAGCATCATGAATACTCCCAATTTTATATTCTACTTATTCTGTCCTTGCACTTGGTCAGCGTAGGAATTTCTTGAGTTTCTTTTGTCTTTATCGGCTATAATTTTTCTGCCTTCTTAAAAGCTATTCAAAGACCCGATGACCTTCATAAGAGTATGGCGGCATAGAGAGTTTTCGTCTTTCTTTTTGCAAACTTAAAGTTTTGTCCTTTTTCCCCTTCACTGCCACAGTGCTTATGTGGCCTGATAATTTTGTTTATCTCCCTTAAAATGGTGACACAAATATGAATGGGAAATAATTCCCAAACTCCAGCAATACCCGATGAGTCTCTTACACAAGCCACGATAGTGATTTTGGCAATCAAGCAAGTAGCACCCGTTTTATATTGTTTCCACTCTTCTAGCATGAAACATCGCCAAATAAAATTATCGATTATATGGAATTAGAAAGGCTCGATGGAGTTTGGTCTTCATAAACTAACAGCAATTCAAAATCATAATCGGCAGCGCTATAGCAAATTCCCCGATTCTTGCACTCAAGAATAATCCCGTCAAATATTATTAATCTTGAGCATGAAAATATTAATCTGATGCGTTTTCGCTAGACACCTTAACATAGAGCTCCCGTCCAGTCTTCTTCACTCATACCAATCCTCCCACGGGCTTCATACATGCCCAGAACTTCCACGCAGGACTAAAAGAGACTCCATGAGAAGAAATATTGAGTCGTCCAGGTCAGGAATGTCTTACAATATAGAGTTCTGATTGTTTCGAATGGTTTTGAGATTCCGCCGAACTACCAAGAGCTATAATTTCCTATATGGACCGATACATAAAATCTTGTCCCCAGACTTCTATAAATCTGTCTTTGACACTCATAAAAACCTCACAGGCTGGCAGAATTTTTGGCTCTGATACCACTGAAACATCCCCTGTACATTTTTGCCCCAATTTTTCCAAATGTTCCACAGAAAATTTAAACAAACAGTTTGCATGAACTAATTTTTCTTCATCCAATAACTTACAAGCAATTTTCAATGTAAATCATATTATAACAATTTTAGAACAAAGATCTGAAATTACAAATGAATATTGCTTTCAAATCTTCAGTAGAATAACAGCAGAAATATGAAGTTGAAGCACAAAGTGAGACACCTGAATAATATCTCCAACAGACAATGGGTTTCCGTCCACTGCCTCCAAGCTCGAGGGTTTTTGTCCTCAAACTTGCTGAAAGCCAAAGCTTCCTAGAATTCTCCAAGAGAAATCATAAACCAAGCATATATCAAGCATATATCAAGCATGTTGAAAGTGAGCTTCTTCAATCCATTTTATAACTTCTTCATAAGAGCCCACTCACTTGTCTTGTCAATGTGGGATAATAAAACACTTTATAATATTTTATCCCACTTATGTGCTCACTGTACCTTTTGAGTGTAAGGGGACATTTAATATTTAAGACATAATACTTTATTGTCCCACTATAGTCATTTATTAAATAAAGTTAAATATTTAATTTAACTTTATACTTTGCTTAAATAAATAATTATTAAGTGACTATAAATATTTGCCATTCATCTGAACATCATTCCTGAAACCACTGATGTCGCTGAAGATTTGGACCATCCCAAAGTGACTTACTATAAATAGTAAGTATGCCCAACTGCATCAAATCACCTCAGAATGACCCACAACTGAAAATGCCTAGGAAAAAATTCTCCAAGATCCCTTTTGTGCCCCGGCTAGCCTATGGGACCATGAGAAAATAGGCTAACGACAAAACATGAGTTATCTGCTAGAAAAAGGGGACATTACACATGTCTACCAAAGCATTTTATCAAACAGTTCATTGCCTTGCTGCTATGGCTAAAAGCCTAAAACAGGTGCTTTCGAACAAGCTATGGATGCTTGGAAAAAATCTATCAAAGCATAATAGCAAGCAATAGCATAGACAAGGCAGTGAACTGTTTGAAAAAATGCCTCAAAGAAATGTGGTCTCATGGTGATGGAATGCCATGACAAGCAAATTCAATTGTCATGGCATTCCATCACCATGAGACCACATTTCTTTGAGGCATTTTTTCTAAAAGTTCACTACTTTGTCTATGCTACCAAATTTTTCATACATGTCTACCAAAGCATTTTATCAAACAATTCAGTGCCTTGCTGCTATGGCTAAAATCCTAAAACAGGTGCTTTTGAACAAGCTATGGATGCTTGGAAAAAATCTATCAAAGCATAATAGTAAGCAATAGCATAGACAATGCAGTGAACTGTCTGAAAAAATGCCTCAAAGAAATGTGGTCTCATGGTGATGGAATGGCATGACAGTCCATTATCTGTCATGGCATTCCATCACCATGAGACCACATTCTTTGAGGCATTTTTTCAGACAGTTCACTGCCTTGTCTATGCTACCACATTTTTCATACATGTCTACCAAATCATGTTATCAAACAGTTCATTGCCTTGCTGCTATGGCTAAAAGCCTAAAACAGGTGCTTTCGAACAAGCTATGGATGCTTGGAAAAAATCTATCGAAGCATAATAGTAAGCAATAGCATAGACAAGGCAGTGAACTGTTTGAAAAAATGCCTCAGAGAAATGTGGTCTCATGGTGATGGAATGCCATGACAAGCAAATCTATACTTGGAGTGCCAAATTTAGTTGCAATGTTTGGATTCCCAACTCCTTGACTCTAATCATCACTTATATTGTGAGAACTCATAGTGACATTGCAAGAAAAGAAATTTATGGTTTAAATTTTAAACCATACATAATGCAAGGGCTCAAAACACAATGATATTCTTTTTCATTTTTTTGCTTAAGGTCATGTAGAAGTAGAGGATACATAAAATTTGGAATCCTTGTTCTTCAATTTATGACAAGCAAGGATTTCACTTTTGTTTTTTTCTTAACTTTAAGTTGCACAAAGCACTGAAGTAGGTACACAAAAGATGAAATCCTAATTTGACTATCAGTAATAAGTATTAAATTTTAAAATAAAAATTTAGCATTCTAATTTGATTATTACTTTAGATCGCATGAGTCACATAAGTGGGGGATATACAAAAGCCAAATGAAAATCGTAAAATCATCTATATCATTATGCAAATTTACAAATAATAATAAACATTTAAAAATAATTTAGTAAATAAAATTTAAAATCCTAAAATTTGTTGTTATAAAACCCCTAAATGTTGTTTCTAGGGTTGTTCTCTCAAGAACTATAAATAGACATGTGCATCCTCAATCCAAATTTCCATCAACTCTTTTTAAGTTTGTAGTTTGTCATTGGATTGAGCAAGAGTGAAAGGACGAGCAACAACAAAAGAAAGAGGAAGACTTCAATTGTCTTCATCGATCAACCACTGAAAGCATTTGCCTTTCACCAAGCCTTCAAGGTAAGATTTCATACTTTGTTTTTGGCATTTGTATTTTCATGCTGAGTCTGAAATCCATGATCATATGACTTTTTTTTTTTCAATTTAAATATTCAATATATTGTTTATGTATGCAAATTGCAAATTATTTATATGGTTTAGAAATTAATAAATTCTGTTTTTAGGGTTGTAAAAAACAGCAGTTAAACAACCCTAAAAGCAACATTTGAAAATTTCTAAACCCTACAAATAATTTCCAATTTGCATATATAAACAATATATTGAATATTTAAATTGAAAAAAGAAAACTATCATATGATCGTGGATTTCAGACTCAGCAATGAAAATGCAAATGCCAAAAAGAAAGTATGAAGTCTTACCTCGAAGGCTTGATGAATGTTAAATGCTTTCAGTGGTTGATCGATGAAGAAGATTGAAGTCTTCCTCTTCCTTTTGTTGTTGCTCATCCTTTCACTCTTGCTCAATGCAAAGACAAACTACAAACTCAAAGTGTTGATGGTGATTTGGATTGAGGTTGCACATGTCTATATATAGTTTTTTTGAGGGTTTAGGATGTGAGTGGGGCCCATTAGTATTTTAGGGTTAGGGTTAATGGATTACAGTTTCAAAAAAATTCCTTTTAAAAAGAAAGATCACTTTTTGATGTCCCAAGTGATGGAAACATCTTGGAGAGTTTGGGATGTTCGAGGGACTTCATGAAGTTCTTGTGCCATCCCAGGGACGGTCAAGGGGCTTCAAGAAGTCCCCACATTGTCCCAGGGACTTCCTGATGTCTTGCCAATATCCCCCTCTTTTAGGGGGATGTCTTTCCCCCTTGTTGGTGGTGGTAGAGGAATGTTTCCTTGATGTCTTAGCATCTTGAGGGTGACTCCATCTTGAAAACACAATGATTTTAGGGTGGGTGACGTGTCCCCACGAAAGATTGGTGAAAACTCTTGCAAGAGTGAGCATTACTCCTTGTTCCACTATTATAACCATGTTACATAGGTATTACAATGCCATTGGGGCTTTTACAAAACTGTACACTGTACAGTAGTAAATTGCCAACTCCTAATGCCTTCCTATAGCGTCCACAACATAAAAAATGGAAGAATAGACATCTAAAAGGAAAGATCAACTGACAAAACCCTTCACATTCCACATTCTATTTGCACAATGATGAAATAACCACTTTTGCTAGAGAGGAGATTGTGTTTTTGCGACAACTGTAATAAAATTACTGTGGTAGCTGCTGATTGCAATTGTTGAATTCACCAAATGAGGTTTTCTAGGTCAGTTTGAGGTCTGCAAATTGTTTCAAAGAGTCCTTGAGATGTCTCGGACCGTCTAGACACTCCTCTAACTTCATCACAACATCTAATGCTTTGTAATGTGAATTCATATTTCTAAGTCACTTAAGCTCCTTGAGATAGTGAAACCTCTTTTGACATCACTGGTCCAACTTCTACAATCAGATTACAGATCATGTGCACTAAAGTTCTGGACTATGAACATCACCAAACCTATTGTAGATGGTTGGCCCCATATCTATATATGGGAGAGGTTTATAGTTGATCGAGATCGTTTCTATTTGGGGTAGTGGTGTGAATGGGTTTCTTCTTGGCTGGTTCATGTCATTATTTTGGATTGATCTTGATGCCCTCATTTTTCATGTTTGGACTCCCAATTACCAATTTTTCATTGAAAAAGAGCAACAGATATTTGGGATAATTGGTAGGGAAGGAGGCAAAGATGAGGAACACCCTACCCTATCTATATAGTTGGAGGAAGGCCCTTCTATCTATATCTCTAGGAGAAGCAATAATAGTGATGATTAATACCAATGGTTTGTTCATGTCACACAACACTTGACGCTAGTCTGCTATGTTGAGATCATAGTTGCTTGTGCTTGATGATTCCTCCTCAACTGGTCTGAGTTCCCCTTCTCTTAGAGATAGATCCCAAGCCCTTGACATTCATTGCCATCCTCTCATCAAGATTTTGAATTTCTAATTTGGGACTTTGATATGAACAAGAGACTAGATCTAGTGGACTGTAAGAGGTAGAATTCCTTAAGAAGATAAGATCTTGGGCCTTGATTGTAGGAAGGCTAGTGGTGTTACATCTAGAAGTGTTAAAGATGGAAATCCTTGTAGAATCCCTGAAGAAGACCAGAACTTGGGCCATCATTGTTGGAAACCTAGCAGTGTTATGTCTAGTAAGTGTAAAAGATGGAAACCCTTGAGGTGCCTAGATCTAGAGACCACAATTACTGTCATGTCCCAAAATTGTAACACATGAAAATGCAAATCAATAAATAAATCATAATCACAAAACACATTTTAGTGTGAAATATAAATAACTAGATAAATAAATATCAAAAATGTAATGGCAATCTAAATATTATTATCAAGAATATTATAATTATAATACATTTATTATAATAAACGAGACAATTAATATTAGTACATTATAAATATCATAATAATAGAGATTTCACAAGAAAAAATATTACAAAATAATATTAATAAAATATTATTATAATTATAGTCATAAATATTATAATACATATAAAACCACTAGTTTAAGAATAAATATTAAGAAATAATATTTATATATTGAAGATGTAATGCAGCGATTATTAGTGAAAAAAAAGGATTAATTATAAAAACAGCAGTTTGAAAAAATAAAATAAATAAATAAATAAAAGTGGTTTAAAAATAATAATGAAGGTTTAAATAAATGTTTGTGTCTTTTCATAAGGACATCACTCTTGAAAAGATGTATCCTTTAGCATAGATATAAAAAGACGTTGAATGTAAGAATCAGAAATAAGGAAAGGAATCAATTAGAAATCTGCATAAAGCAGCAGATTGGAAATGAAATAAACTATGGGAGATTTATTTGATTAAGTGTTATCGTCAAGAATATATTTGGGGAAGTAAGTTTTATATATATATATATAGATATAGTAAGTGATATATATATATATATAGTAAGTGATTATTGGAAGATTAAAATTAATTAGAAATAATTATATATTTATACACGATCATTACAATAATGATGCCTGCAGCAATTATTGAGCCTTATAAGAAATTATGATCATAATATAAAAATGGATAGATTAATATTTATGATCAATCAAATGTAAGATTGAAGGAAGGCGACTAAGGAATTAAGAATCATGGGAAGACACAACAATTTAGGTGATGTATTCACTTAGCAATAATATTTAGCATATTTTGAATATAAGAACTAGATATTGTTAATTTGATTATTGATATAATGACATCCTTTAATCTTATCATAATGAGAATTATCATAGGAAATGATGAACTTAAAGAACCATTGGTAAATGAAAATATATTTGATTATAGGCATGAAATAAATCTTGGATGAATGCAAATATATCTGATTGTTTAAAGATTGTCTACTATGTGCTTGTAAACCTATTAGGATCGACGAAACATGGGTAAAGTTGGATTGCCTAAAAACCCCACTTTCAGCCCCTTAGGCCCTAGACAAGGGATTGGGCTTTGCAGCCCCTTAGGCTCTTAACAAGGGATTGGGATTTGCAGCCCCTTAGGCCCTTGACTAGGGATTGGGTTATAGAAAGATGGGGGTCCCACCTAGGTCTCTGCCCCTTAGGCCCAAGATACGGGATTGGGCAAGAGAAGGTGGTAGGCCTTAGGCCACTTGGACTCTATGGTTCCTCTCCCCTAATAGGACGAGTGTCTTCTGAGGTGTTGCCGTGAGTGGAGTATGCAGGTACTAAGCCCCTAGGCAAGAAGGATTGTGATGGACAACCTCTTGAGTTTACATGAGGGCTTCAGGGCAGATCCACCTATGGCACTCCTCTTATGTCTTCATTAATTGATTTATGTTTATGAATATATTGTGGATATCTAGATATTATTGCTAACAGATATGTGTATGTGGAAACGTTTTTAAATTGGTGAATGCAAATTTCAATCTAGGATTATTTCATTAGAGAAACACATTCCTTTTGGAAAGAAGAAACCTTGAACCTAATCAACAATCGAATTCTAGGGCAAACAAGCAAATACAAGAGCAAGGCTAGGTAAGGGACCTTACAATTACTAAGATCTGGCACCAAGTGATGTGAGTTGAGGAAGACAATTGCAATAACAAAACAAGAGTGTAAAGAGATTGGCACAATTATACTTGCTGTAAACTCATGTGACTGTATATATTAAGGCTACAATGGATACACAATGAGTCTTGTAAAGGAAGCTTCTAAAAGAAGAGAGATGCTCATGGAGACTTTCAATATATAAAACTAATAAAAGGATACAACAAGCCCATGTGACTGTTTTGCAAAACAGTAATAAAGTACACTAGCACATGTGAATATATTTAATAATATACACTAGTCCATGCAACTGTTATATCATATTCTAAACATTTTCATCACTCACAACCTTCCTTATTGATATAATTATCTCCCATGGAATTATTCGACAATAGAATATCTTCTGGCTGCAAAATTACCCCACCTTGCCAAGGTTATCTATCAGAGTTAATAACTAGTGTAAAATGCTAAAGTGTCAATATCATCTATGGAGTTACTCAACAAAAGAAGACCTTCTGGCTGTGGAGTTACCAAACCTTGGCTAAATAAGCTAAGATAATTACTTACATCAAGCTTGTGTATTGAAACATGAAATGACATCTTCCAAGGATTTATTTAACATTGGAACAGTTTTTTTTTTTTGTGGAGTTTAAGCAAGTTCAGTTAGTAAAGAATATCATTTATCGTTATTAGTTGGTCATTTTTGAAATTGACATGTTAATATTTCTATTGAATACTAAGATCCTTGATAGTTTTTCTTAAGAAATCTCTGACAAGAAGGGTTTTTTTGATCTTGTATTTTTGAGTAGAAGGCAGCTGTCTCAAAGGCTTTAGGTTCAGGTAATATATTTCTGCTACATGGGCCACCAGGAACTGGGAAGACCACTGCTGTGGTGGAAATCATCTTACAAGAAGTGAAACGTGGATCTAAGGTTCTTGCTTGTGCGGCCTCAAATATTGCTGTTGACAATATTGTAGAGAGACTTGCAACTTATAGGTAATTTCCGATTTTCAAAATTCTCACTCTTGACAACTATGTGGTTTGAAGTGTGATGTGACTTCATGCACACTTGTCTAATGATCTTGTGCTTTCAATAGTTTCTTTAATCCTTTTCAGTATGGTTTACAATGTCACTTTTTCTGCAAAGGTGGATCATTCATAATAGAAGGTGAGACGAGGTTTGGGTGTAAAACAATGCAATACTAGACATGATATATTTTCTTGTTATTCTCCCTTTGGATGGTTATGCCCTAGAGCTTTTTGAACAGAACTTTTCAAGACTTATTTTTTGGTGGTTTCTTTTTAAACATAAATTTAATGAAAACATGGTTGAGTTTTGTGTAGAGTCTTTGGTTTCATTTTCATAGTTTATAGGATTCTTTTTCTTACCATCCTGATGCTATTCTAGCATTATTGTTCTCAATGGAACACTCTACTGGATAAATGATTTAATGATGATTTTGAATTTGAATATGACATGGCCTTCCATTGTTGGCTCAAAGCTGCAAAGATGGCACATTTCTTAATCTCTAGGAAGATGATTTGTTTTTACATGGTGGTCCTTAGTTGGCCTAGGTTAAATTTTGGCCAATATGATGGTCAAGCAGCACTTGAAATGCTGATGGGTCCATTGTCTATTTGAAGGTCAAATATTTGAGTATTGCAGAGATGTTGTCAACAAAGTCCATATGACTCAATCCAGATGATTTGAAGTATGCTCTGCCTTGAAATCCTCCATATTAGTATCCCCAATTTACACATTTGGTGCATTCATAGATATTGCAGACACGGGAGGTGGTAGATTCTCTATATCTAAGCAAAGGTGTGTAGCAAGGTTGCAACTTGTGCATACCAACTGTGGTTACATCTTTGGCTGGCCAATCTAAGACAAGATAGGAATGACTTTCTGGTTTTTCTTGTGTATTTCCTCTTCTTGCTTTTCTATTCTATCTATTGTGCAGCAGAGTTTGTGAGGCATCGTTATCACATAGAATACAGCTGAAGTAGAGTGTAGGTGCTGAATTCCACCAAAACTAAGACATATATGACCTTCTGATTCTTAGTGAAAGTAATATCAATATTCTCTAAATTCCCGACTAGCTAGAGTATCATAATCCATGCAGACAATTACAGTCTTCATCTTGAAAGTGTGGAAGGATGATTTTGTTTTGTCCAAATTAACTTGTAGGTCATAATTCTCATGAATTATCCAAGGTTTCTGTATGATTATATCCATAAATAATATAATGGAAATAACCACCTCAGAGTGAACTTCCACCATTTGAACTATTAGAATCAAAGAGATGCTACTCTTTTTCATGAATTTAGAGTCAGGGATAAGCTGTTATATCTTATTAATGTAATATCCGAACAATATTTATGAGTGCAGGCATCCTTCATGATGCTAGTGGTGCTTTGTATATCATCTATGTGCTGTTGAGGTTCAATCTTCATAGGAACTCTCTTATAAAGGATCATCATCAAAGTGACAATCTCATCATCTGCTGCAACTATTAAGTGTCTAGATCAACAAATCCTGGAGTACTGCGTCAAAGGTCTTGCAAGATTATATAAAACCAGTAGCATACCTCTTCTGGGAATGATAGCTTGAGAATTAAATATTAGTTAAATATCAAGCAACAATATTTGACCCCTTTTGTCTTTTTGCATGAAGATTCTTAGATTCAATGATTCTAAAATCAAGCAAGCAAGCTGTATAGTGAATATCTTTTTACAATATGGCAACTATGATGGTTTTGTTCTTATTGATATTTGTCTTTCTTAAGAGTCGAAGGTGGGATTGTAATGTTTAATGGCTATGCAAGGCGAAACCATGAGAGGCAAGCGAATTGAAGAGGTTGGAAATGTGGGTTGCAAGTGATTCATGACCATGACTAAGGAATTTAATTTATAAATGTCTGTTGGTTTACTCAGTTCATTTTTAATGTGGTCCAAAGTACCATCAGTTGGCAAAGAATTAACAACTTTCTGGTATCTTTTTACTCAATTCAGCTATGTTGCCAGCTCTGGTACTGGTCCTGGTTCGGGTTCGTGGATGCGGCTAAATTTTTTTGGGGTTGGGTTTGTTTTGGGTTCATCCATACAAAGCCTAGAAGCAGAATTAAGATTAGAATATCACATAGCATCATATAAAGTTATAAACAACAAAACTACCATAAACTTGAATGTCATTTAAAACATGCATGATAAATATTCATTGTTCAAACTTCAAGTTCAATATTAAAATAATAAGATCAAGTTCAACACTTTTAATCATCAAATGGATCTATTAAATCTTGCTGTCCCACTCTCCCTCCCTTGTATGGATCTTTGACTCAAAAGGAACCAAATCATCACTTCCACTCATCCTAATCACAGGCATTACCAGCCAATAGCCTTTTCTTATTAGTCACACTCTTTGCAAGGATAACAGACCTTGATCCAATACCAGTTGATTCCTAAAATGCTGAACATAGTCTCCAAGCAATCACCAATTACTTTTTGTTAAATTGGTCACCTCTACAGAACCTCCTACACACTTAAATTTCAGTTTGACCGTTCAAATATGCAAGTAAACATGGAAAACAAGCGTAACACATCCATACTAATGCATCACACACAATCAAAGATTCTGGACATGCAAGTAACACTTAGAGAAACCCTCAAAATGGACTTGTTTTGGTGTTTAATGTGTTTTGCAAGTCAATATTAGGGTTTGTACGTGCGTCCAGTCAAATCAATTGTCTAAAATAATTACAAAAAGCAAAAAATAGAATTAAAAAAGCATCAAAATGTGATGCTGTAGGGATGGGTTCCCTGCGGGTTCGCCTGGATCTGCTCAGGTTCCTCCCAAGTTTGCCTGGGTTTGTCCCAGGCGAATCAGGTGGCCTTTGGAGGCCCCCAGCTCGGGTCCACAGGCAAACTGGACCGGTACCCGGCCGGTCACCAGAGGGATCCGATAACACAGCAATTTAGTATAAAAGGGAACTCCTGATGTCACTGACCTGACGTGGAGCTAGTGTGTGATGCATTCTTCTTCTTTGTTTCTCAATCAAGTTAAGGCTTAAGCTTATGATTAGTATTGCTGTGAAATTAAACTGTGCATGTTTAGCTATTAATGGTGATTAGCATTGTTTAAGAACTGACACAGAACTTAGTGTTTGTGTTTAATGCAATTCATGTCAATTTAAGAAAGTGCCATATAAATGTGTAGTTTTTGTTATGGCCCTCTTGCAAGTCATAAAGTGGTTGCCATTACTCTTAGTATTGATCTGTCACTGATTCCATTTGGTTCAGGCTTGACTTGTTAAGAATGGTTAAGGAGATTGAATGTGTATGATGTGTAAATCACTAACAACCAAGCCCCCAAAATGAATTCTCATTTATGATAGGAATGATTTGGGCATTAATTGATTCCGTCAAATATTTATGCATCCTCCAAGCTTTTAATCTGATGAATGTACACTTATTATTCACTGTCTTCCTAAATGCAATTTCACATTGATGACACCCTTTTTTTCTGTTCATTTTTCATATAAAAATGTGTCTACTTTTCTTTTAAATGCAAAATAAGGGGACACCTGGATTTTTCTGGGATGGTTGGGATCTCAGGGACAGCCAAACATCCTTAGGATGCCCAACATTATCTGCTGGTGTTTTGAGGATTTGTCTTTGAAATCCCTGAGGACAGGGGACAATGAGGGATGACTCTTTCCATCTGTGTCCTGTGGATGGTGGATGGGATAGGGACATAGGGTTGGGTGGTCAGGGTGCCTCCCCATGTAACACAGCAATAAAATGTGATCAAGAAGTATGCATCAACATGTATCAATCAATAATGCAATGGGCAATCCTATTAAAATAATATTCTTTATTTATTTATTAATGCTCAACTATGTAAAATATTGTAAAATGTTTAGATAAGATCGTCTCAGTTGTTCGAGATCTTATCTGAAGTTTCTTTTAGAAACTTCCTGCTTTTTCTTGAGATAAGATCGTGTTCGATCTTATCCTCGTACATCTTGTAAATTATTTATTGAGCACATTGCTCGTTGTTAATACATCGATTATTTTACCAATTACCTGTGTAATATGGTATCAGAGCTCAGGAAAACAAATTTTTTTCGAAAAATTAATAATTTCTTTTTGAAATTATTTTGTTTACATTTTTCGAAATAATTGATTTTTTTGAAATTTTTTATAATTCTGAAAAATTTTTAGTGGAAATTTTCGGATGCCTAAGTTTCGAAGATCCGTGATTGAAGATTTTCGTGGGCTTTCTGTAAGGGTTTTCGTGGCTAAAAATCGAGGGTTTCTAAAAACGTTTTCGTGGCTTCTTCTGGCGGCGCGATTTTTCTGTGTCTTCTAGAATTCTTCTTTTCTGAAGGCGCGATTTCAAGGTTCATAGGGGCGCGTCTTTTCTCTTGAGTTTTTTTGCAGACTCCGCCGTAGAGTTTGTGCTATTTCTGGCTGTGGATTTTTGAAGTTTTCTGGCAGCGCGTGTTTTTCTTGGTGTGGAGACACGAAATCGTGAAATCTTTGAGACGGTTTTTTTCGTGCCTTCTTCTCTGCTGTTTTGGTGCGATTCAAATCTCTGAGGGCGTCGCGGTTTGTGTGGAATCTCTATTTGCAACTCTCACGCAACCTGCAACTGGCGATCTCCCTATTTCTGGCCGCGTTTTCTTCATGCTTTGTGGCTGCGTTCGGGTCAAATTTTCTGAAGATTCCTGGTGGGGTTTTCGAGAGCTCAACTGGGTTGGTCTCCGAATTTTTTGGGTGCATCGTTTTTCGTGCCTCGAATTTTGTGCCATACGTACACTATACTTTCTGCAGACTGTACCTATATTTGCCTCTGTTTTTGCATTTGAATTCATGTCTTGAGTTTTGTGCATCAGCCTCTTCTTAGTACCTCATTTTTTGTGCCTCGAAAAGCGTGAAGATGGCCAGTTTAAATAATTTGATGCTGGAGGGCAGTTAGAGATTTAATGGCAAAAATTACAACACCTGGAAGCAGCGGATGCTGACAATTTTTGAATACCGCTGCCTTGATCAGATGATCCTTGGCAAAGCTACTTGTCCCACAACGGCGGGTAAGGATCAGGAGAAGTTTGATGAGCAGAATCGTGAAGTGGTAATGCTTATTAAGCTTTCGGTTACTGATGATCAACTCCCGCAGATTCCACTTGGAAAATCAGCTACGGAGATCTGGGATCACTTGAAGGGTTTGCATGAAACTTCCGACAAAAGCCGTGCGTTTTTCTTGAAGAATATTATTATTTATTTATTTATTAATGCTCAACTATGTAAAATATTGTAAAATGTTTAGATAAGATCGTCTCAGTTGTTCGAGATCTTATCTGAAGTTTCTTTTAGAAACTTCCTGCTTTTTGTTGAGATAAGATCGTGTTTGATCTTATCCTCGTACATCTTGTAAATTATTTATTGAGCACATTGCTCGTTGTTAATACATCGATTATTTTACCAATTACCTGTGTAATAGGGCAATCCATTGATCTAGCCATATATAATTATGGAGAATCAATTTGGTGGTAGTTGGTTGCTCTTGACATCTGTGTTTGTCGTAGAGCACCAAGTCTATATGGAGGGCCAGGGGCTTGATGCAACATTAAAGTTGTGACTATATTACGGGTCCTTATAGTGTTGGCATTGACTTTACTTCAGTCACTTCCTTGTTATATAACTATTCACATTGCTTATAAGTTATACTTGTATTACATACATCTAGTTTTATTTGACCATGTTCATTATGGCTGTCTATGCTCTTTTGGTATGTCATTAATCAAGGTCCCACTAAACTTGGGTTTGTGAAAATTCCTTTTATCATTTTTTTTGTTATCACTAGTTAGTGGTGGGCATAACTAATTTTTTGAATTTATGCTGAGACGTCAAAAATAGAAGAGGAAGAGGAGCCAAAAAGGATTTCAAAAGTTTTTTTTGTTGAATACCACTGTTTTAGCTGCAGAAAGAAGACGGATGCATTGTTCAAGATGTTGTTAAAATTGTCCCAGCCAGCCTGGGTGGTGAGAATTTGGCAAGCATGGAGTGCAACTTCATCTGCAGATTGGGTCTTTACCCATTGCTTGAATAGATAGAAGAACCTGTGCTCCTCATTTCGTCTTTGAGGCTGTAATGGACTTTGCAGGGGGAGAGAACAGACCAAGGGAAGGAAGCTTTGCAAGCATAGGGTATAAGAGAGCAGTTTGAAAAGCTGGTTTTGAGGATAGAGGGGAAATCAAAGTTATGGCCTTGCACAAGACATAATCAGTGAAGTGGTAATTGACACGTTCCATGATGCACAAAATTCCACATTCAGTAGGAGCAGAAGTGAAGATCTACCATGACATTGTAAGATCTGCAACACCAAATGGATCACAAACTATTAAGAGAGTGCCAAATACTGGATGAAAGCTGCTGTATTAAGAGTTGTTGCTAAGGATCAGTAGAAGGAATTCGTTCCCAAGCACTTCAAGAAATAAGATGATTTCAAGTACTTCAAAATAGAATCGAAAAAGTTAAAAGACAATAATGGAGTTGTTTAATCTAATGAGAAAGTAGGGAAAGCTTGAAATTGTATGATTTCAAGTTAAAATCTTTTATAGAAAGATGGACATGGAGGTATCTTCTAGCCTTAAGAAGGGATGGTTTCTTTAGGATATAGAAGAAGGTGAATGTGGTGCATCCACCACATAAGAGCAAGTTGTATAATGAACCCTAAGTTTGGAAGGTAAGACTGAAAAGAACATATGAAGTTGCCTGCTAGTAGTAATGATATCAATGAACTGTCTATTTTTGAAGCAGTTTGTGGAGGCATGACAAAGATAATGGAGGTGGTCATAACAAATGGAGATGAGTAAAAGTTATGGTGCAGTAGCTATACACACTGCTAAACTTACCATGAGTGCTCCAAAAATCTTGCAAAATGGAAAATACTAAGTTAAATGAAAAAGTTTTGCTAGGAAAAATATAAACCTTAGAAAGAAGTAAACCCATTTATGATTACAAAATTACATGACCTTAGCTATAAGAGTATGGTTTTTATGAGATGCAATAAAGGGTAATAGAGTCCATCTCATAGAAAAGAGGAGTAATTAGACAAGGAACAAAATGAATTAAAATTCCCTGGTCTTACATTGGTACCATAAGGAGAGTCCATGGCATCCACTATCTTTATACTCTTCTTAAATTCCTTCATTACTATGATGAGAGTTTAAGTTCCCCAACCATGTAGTTTATTACCATTACATGTAGCTTGGGTTGGATCCTCCTGTTTGGAAGTTAAACAAGTCTAATATGCACGCTTCTGTTTCTTGTTGTGAATATCGTTGAGAAATTATATTGATAGTTGCAGTTGATAATAATATCTTATTCTGCACCTGTTGACTTCCCAACAAGATAAAATTAACATAATGTTTTATGCAGGCCAAAAATGTTTTTGTTTTGCTACTGAGTTGCAAATTGTTTACAATGTAACCCTTTACAAAGTCTTACCATAATAAGGTTTCTCTTGTTTAAGTACAAGTTTTGGACTTTCCATCTATGCATAAATGGGTATTGAGAGAACCAAGAAGGTAGTAACGCTACCTGCATGACAATTGTCAGTTTCTTGCAAGTAGGTATCATGTATTTTGACCAACATTTAAATATTGTTAGGAAGATGCTTAAAGAGATGGGCAGTTTTGTTTCCAATTGGACAATGTAAGATAGATTATTCTACACCAACAGCCATAGCAGTTTGGTTTCTTGTTTACCTTGTGCCTTTTTCTGGGTTTTTTTCCTGTGTGCAAAATTAATCATGTAGAACATGCTATACATGTATTTTATTTTGACCATTGGTTATTTTTATTGGTTCAACGGACCTTTTCTAACAAATTAATAATAGTAAAAAAATACAATATATTAGGAAACAGATGTCTAGACTTCCATGTCTATGCACATTATTTGATTCTTTTCTTTTTCTTTTCCTCAGTTTTTTCTTTCATTATTTAATAATTATTATTTAGAAGGTTGTATAAGTTGTATTTGTTTGTTTTCAATGCATTTAGGCTTTAGTTAGTGAGATGTGAGTTTTTTCGTCTTGCAATAATTATGCGTAGTCAATAGTACTTCAGAGCATGCAATTGTTATGTTTCTTTACCTTACTTCTATAAATAACTTTATATAGACTAGAATATAGGTATCAACCTTTCAACTCTGGAAAAGCCTTTTTTCCTTGCACCTTTGCTAACACCAATTTGCATTGCAGAGTTAAATTGGTGAGATTGGGGCACCCTGCACGACTTCTTCCTCAAGTATTAGACAGCGCTCTTGATTCTCAGGTTCATTGAATTTCTACTTGATTAATAGTTTGGTCTTGCAGAACTTTATTTTTATCACATAAATGATTATGAATATGCCTCTAAACTGAGAAATGGAAAATGATGCTCACTACATTTGCATGTATGTTTCTAATTAGCACATAAAAGAGTTAAAAATAAGAATGGTTTAACTACACAAATGCATACAATGTCTGTCTGCAGGATTCCAGCTGAAACAAAATGGTCTATTCCAAAATCCTATGAAACATCAAACCTCAGGAGAAATATGGATAATTCTCCAGTACTTATCCTTTCTCATAGCAATTTTACTTATTGATTGACAAATATCAAGTTGGCAGAAGTAGATGCCAAAAATACAAAACAAGCACGAATAGAACTCAACTCTTTTTCAAGGACTAAGATTAGAAATGTGTAAGTATCTCCAGAAATTACATAATTAGGGATATCATTCACAATTGAACAAAAATATATATCTTATTAATAAATTGTATGAGTGTGACATAAGCATGTCTATCACTTTTGTTTATTATGTATGTCATCCTGTACTTACCTGTGTGCATATATAGAAAATGGAATAAAGTAGGATATTTTCTTAATATTTGTGAATCATAAACAATATATGGGCTCAAAAGTGACTACCATACAAGACGTTATAGACTATGTAGAAGAATAAATAAATTTTAGAGATATATCAACTATGACACACAAACAAATTTGCAGGTATCACATGTACAAGTTATCTGATACAAGAACACTTGTAGTTATAAATCATTTAAGAATATATGTAGATGGATAAATCTATTTAGAGATAGATGACCAATAACTCACATATGAACAAATGTGCAGACATCACATGTATAAATTGTCTGATACAAGAACTTTTATCTATAATAAGGAAACTGTACATGAAATTGAAGAACAGGAATGCTTTCATTACTGTCAAATACAATATAAAATTATAAATATCTGCTACTTGATATGTTGCCTCTGTATGAATAGAGAGCCTCATAAATGCTAGTCAAAGAGATACATGTTGGAAGAAAATGTGGAAGATATGATGGTTGTACACAGTTTCTCATGCAGATCATGCTGTAACTAGAACTAGTATTCAAAGTGAAAATGCAGTTTGAATACTTTACAATTTATTCTAATGATGAATTGTGTTGGGTAATTTGAAACATCGATTCAAATAAATCTTGTCAGTGTTGTTTCCCAAAAATCTCTTTTTGTCAGCTTTTATTGACTGTGGAAGCTTTAAATTTCTAATAATTAGATTATTCCTTATTTTGAATGACTTGCCTCTAGTTGAATTCACATAGGTAAGACTCATAAGAGTACATAGCTAAAGTTCCTTTCTGCGTCTGATTTCTCCTTGAAGTAAGTTGGTGCCTTCTTGACAACTATTATAAAGTAGTGTGAAGTCCAGAAGTAGGGTTAAACTGTAGATTGGATGGGGACTAGAATGCTGAAGCTGTAAAACATTGTATTAGCAGAACAATTAGCTTGGAAAATAGGCTGTTTTACGTATCATGGCAATTAAGTGCACACCAACCATTAATAGATCATCTATTATGTTCCCTATTGCCCTTGCAAAGTCAAGGGACAACTGATTTGAAATCCAAATCCTCAAAGATAATAGAGATCTTGATTTTAGTGAGACACACTTTTTGCAACATTTGCCACCACAATGTTGATTACCAATCTCAACCTTAACAAGAACACCAAGTTAGTCTGGTGCAATCTGTCATGAAGCTAAGTTGGCACCAAAGGTGTGAGCTTGACATCATCTTGGTAACTTTTGGAAGACAAAATTTTTCATCATCCACCCACAATATTGAGCTTTTGTTCTGCACTAATGTATAAAACATATATTGAATTTTGAAGACCAAATACAGTAGGTTTCTTGGAAGATAATTGCATATACTTTCCATCTCTTCCCATTTTAAGTGCCATGTATAATTTTTTAGATAATTGCAATTTTTATTGTCAACTTTGATCTTTATGTGTAATGATTCCATGTTCTCTTTTTGTGCTCTTATTATTGTTTATAGATAATACCAAAACTTTGCTTCTGCCATAACCAACACAACTATGTGGTTTCAGATTTTAGTCTGTTGTCACCTAGATTAACCTAGAATCCAGATGTGGTATGAAATCAAAGTTGTCCTATGTTCCACCGGCGTCCGGGACGGCGGGACGTCGAGATGGGGGGACGGGTTTCCGGGACGGGGGGACAAAGGGGCCTCAATTTCGGGACGGCGGGGGGACGGCGGCGGGGGGGCGGGAGGGGGGACGGGGTGTATATACTATATACTATACATATGGTACTTAAAATGCTAGTTATGAAAAGATGTATAAGACTATTAAGAAGTAAAATAGCAAAATTGAGATACTAAATTAGTACTTGAACATTGAACATTGAATATTGAAGTTTTCAGTATCGAATGATGAATTACTAATTAGAAATTAGAATAGTAATACTCAATACTACAATGTAACAATTGTTGCATCGGCAAATGGAAGATTTCTATTATATTATATCAAAAATATCTGATTATAAAGATGATTACAATGAGTAGCATGATTATATGATATCAAAACAAGTACAAAATCAAAATGTCAAAATGACAAAATGTAGTGAAGGAGGCAGAGGCCTCTAATCATCCCTCGGGAGGTCGGCAAACTCCTCATCACTAGAACCACTGGACTCCTCAAGGTCAAGATCCGCCAAAGGAACACCAACCAACCCTATATCTGAAGCATCCTCATCCTCATCAATCTGTGATGGCTCCTCTGGCTCTACATCCCATCGTGCTGCTGGGCTCTCCTTGTACACACGTGTCCTGCGGTCAGTGATACGCAAGGCACTATGTACAGCCACTAGCTTCTCTGCTCTCTTAGAGGTAAGTCTATTCCTCTTAAGAGAGTGGATGAAGCTATAAGTAGACCAGTTCCTCTCAGAAGCTGAAGAACTAGAAACCTGGGACAGCAAACGAATGGCTAGTGTGGTAGTCAGTGATTTCGGTCCATGACAAGTCCACCACAAAATCGGATCCTCCTGTGCCATAGTTCTTATGTCCGCCTTTGCTGCAGCCTTATAACCCCTAAGAGTAGCAAATTTCGTCCACTCAGTGCGAATGGTGCCAGCAGCTTCAACATCATACATCCTATCAATGCATTTGAAGAACCCTTCCTTCACCTCATCATCCTGAATCGGTGTAACTCTCCCAGGCCTAGGCATGTACCACTTCGGATTCAATGCATAAGCAGCCATGTGCAAGGGAGTGTTTAGGCTGTCCCATCTACGCTGAATAATAGGCTGAATGTAAACATTGTAGAACGCTAAAGTGGGGTCCTTCTCTTGCACAACTGCCCTCATCTGACCAAGCATAGAATCAATGCACTCATACACCTCCCCAAGGTTAGGTGCATCCCCATCCCCATATCTGATGACCTGTACAACTGGTGTAATGATGGTGACAATATATTTTGCATCATGCCAAAATGCATCACTCTTCACTATCTCCTTCACCCTCTTCCCCTGCTCTGTCCTGGACCCATCCCAACGATTCCAGTCTTGTGTCATAACCATGACTTGCAGTGGCTCTTGCAACTCAAGCATTCTCTCCAAAAGAATGAAATAGGATGCATATCTGGTCTCAACTGGTTTCAAGAACTCCTTCTTCGCGAAGCTCCTGAAGATGGCATGTGAAGTGTGGTGGTTGCAGATATACATCTGCACATCTCTAGCATTGCTGACCACTCCTCTAATCCACTCAATCTTCCCCATGTCCTTGAGTGCATTGTTCATGGCATGCACACAACATGGAGTCCACCAAATGTGTCTGTATGATGCCTCTATAAGCCTCCCTGCAGCTCTGCACACATGTGCTGCATCTGTCACTACTTGGACCACATTTTGTGGCCCAATCTCCTCAATAGCTGCCCGAAGGATCTCAAACTGAAAATCAGCATCTTTTCGATGCCCTGAACAATCAACTGCCCTGAGAAAGAATGGCCCCTCTGAACATGTAACTATAACATTGATGAGTGGACGATGCCTAATGTCCGTCCACCCATCCATAACTATGCTACATCCAGAGTCCTCCCAACATGCCCTCATCGTCTCCATCAATGAATTGATCTTGGCATAGTTGTTATCCAAGATCGTGGTCCTCAATTTGTGCTCACCTGGTGGCACATATGATGGTCCTCCCTTCGCCACCATCGACATCATCTCCTTATAATAAGGAGATCGAGCTACATGGAATGGGATTCCATTGGCAAAAAAGAACCTGCCAATGGAATCATCTATCTGATCCCTCAGGTGCACATTAAATAAATCAGCTATGGGGTTAGGCTGACTTTGCATCTTGCGTTTCCCCTTGCCCTGTTGTGATGCAGCCATAGTGCTATAAGTGGATGACGGTCCTGAGGCTGACCCTGACAATGTTCCTGCTCTCTGATGCAATGTAGGAGTAGAAATACGTGGCTGCGTCTGCATTTGCTGCTCCTGAATCTGCTGAATAGTCTGAATATGTTGCCTACCAGACAAGGTAGTAGGCATTGGAACTGCCAGGTCATCTGGAACACCCCAAAGCTTGTTGAATTCAATTCTGTATTTCAAATTTTTAGGGTCCTTCAAAAATTCGCATGCTCCCACACCCTTTCCTGGCCAAAAGAGGAAGTGTGCATTAACTCTGGTGATGCTCCCAAACCAATCATCACCACAAATGTTGCATTGCCATTTCCTCGTACCACCAGTTGATGACGTTGGGGCTGTTATTCTTGTTGCAAACTGTTTGAGAGGAGATTTGGGATCATAAGAACCCCTAGCCCACTTTGCCAAAACCTGGGAAGGGCAATCAGTAGAAACTGGTGCACTAGCTATGGAACTAGTATGCCCTTCTGGATTTGACCCTTGCTCACCCCCCTCATTGTGCTCATCCTCATGCTCAGGTTCATATTCTGATTGGCTTGCACTATGAGAATCAGTTTCCATCTCATGCTCACTCATTTCATGACTATGGGAGCTCATTTTGACACTGCATTTCACAAAATGAAAAAAAATTCAATAAACACATAGTTTCAGCCTATGCCCTACTTTAAAATTAAAAAATAAAACTCTATATTTTAAATTTTTCAACAAATTTTATATTGCAAAACAAAATCTAAGATTCTAAATTAATTTAGAAACTAGAAAACGAAACAACAAGAATTTAGAATTTAGAAATGAAATAAGAAAAATTAAAAAATGAAACAACAAGAAATGAAAGAACTTAGAACATTGAAAATCAGAAAATAAAATAAAAAATAAGTTAAAAACCCTACCTTTTGCTTGAAAAATCTCTTCAACAAGGTGAAGAATCTTCCTCCTCTTCTTCTTCTTGCTCCTTGACACTCCTTTTTCACTTGCAATCACTCCTTTCACTCCTCCAATCACTCTTTCCTCAGCCTTCACTCTTCTTCTTCTTGCTGTAGCAAACAAGTAGAAATGCAAATGTGAATAAAAATGAAGATTAGAGGGCCTTTTGAAGGCATGTTAGAGTTTAGATGGGCCCCACATGCCCTTAGGGTTCGAACATAAGAAATAGACTATTAAAAAAATCTTTAAAAATTGAGTTTTAATGTTGCAAATGGCTGTCCAACGCGGGAGACGCTTGGGCGTCCCCGAGACGCTCGAGGGACGCCCAGGCGTCTCCCTCGGCGTCTCCGGCGGCGAGCTGAGGAATGGTGGCGCCGCCAGAAACGTGGGAACGCCGTCCCCATGTCTCCGGGACGTCCCCGTCTCCGAGACGCTAGGGCCTAGAGGGGGGGACGCGTCCCCGGGGTTCACTGAAGTTGTCTCATTGCATGTCTTATCAAATTAGGTCAGGATACATATGTATGGTTTCAATGCCACTCCTTGGAATACCCTCCTTGTCATTTTAAATGATCTCAGATGATAACGATTGCATATATACATTTTTGGCTGTACTTGATACATCTTTCATTAGTTGTGAGGTAATACTTTCCTCATAGTAAACTTGGGAATTTTTTTTGTGAGAAACCTGTAGCTTATACTCCATCAATAAGAACAGAAGATGTTACATAAAGGTGTCAAGATTTACAAGAGTGGAGCTGTGCCTCCTCATGCCATTATCTCCATGCAGGATTTACAAGCCAATGTACCTTCTTTATGCTTTTGAGAACATTACAACATCATCTAACAATACTTCTACGATTATCTCCTAAGCTTTTCTTGCATTGTAACTTGCTTCCAGAATGAACTCCCTTACTCTTTTTAGCTGCACATACGTCCTACAAGTCCACAACACTGAGCCAAGATGGTATACATGAACCCTAAAAGGTGTATCTATGCATAAGCTCAGTATTTGGACCAAGCAAAGATCCCAATTGATTAGGTCATTCGAAATGATGGAATTCCAAAGTTTGAGCTTCCTTCATTTTATTGGAGTCTATTTGTTTGTTTTATGTGGGCAAGTTTGACCTGAATATGAATCGTATGTATGTTATGTGCTGTGTAGGATGGGTTTTCTTCAAGCCGAATCCATTTGATAAGTTTGTCTAAGGCCAAACCAGCTTCATGACTTCGCCTTCAGCTGAAACTGCTAATTATTAATTGTCTTTATCTATGCATGGTGCCAAGGTGTTCAGATCAACCTTAGGACCCTCTACATTTGTTCATTTTGTCCCTGCAGTATTCTGCAGCTCTATTTTGCATTTGCTTTATTTCATCGCAAACCAAAATCACTTGACAAGTTTGTCTTGGTCCAAACTTGCCGGATGAGTTTGTCTTGAGCTGAACCCATCAAGTATCAATTTTTTTCATCTACTTATGATGCCAAGGCATTAGAATCAACCCTAGAACCCTTTGCATTTGCTTCATTTTGTCCTTATACTGTTTGGTGAATTTTTCTTACTGAATTGTGATGAGCACACAATTATACTAATAGGGGGGGAGGGGGGGGAGGCGGGGAGGTGAATCAGTATAACACAACTTTTACCAATTTAAAACTGTACCAATCACAATAACACCATTCACTGAACATCAACAATTATGCACATGAGAAGAACACAATAACACACGATATTTACGTGGAAACCCTTATGGGAGAAAACCACTGTACAAATACTGTACTTTATATATTTATGTGAATTACAATGATAGTAGGCACCAACTTACAAGAGGCACCAAACTCTAACTTGTTTTGTAGGCACCGACCTACAAGAAGCACCAACTCCCTCAATTTGTAGGCACCAACCTATGTAATGTCCCCATTTTAGCCATACACTCATCTGTGACTGATAGCCTATTTCCGGAAGCCTGTAGGTTAGTTAGAAGTGGAAATTAGGGTTTCCTATTTTGCAGGAGGTTTCTGATGCATTTTTGAAGGTTTGCATGTGAGAGTTTCTGATGCATGTCTGGTGGAGCTTTCTAGGTTTTTGGAGAGCTTCGGAATGGTGTAACATGCATCTCCATCTGACAAACTTTCCCGACACTTACTATTTTTAGTAAGTCACGACAACTGCCCGATTTGTGCTCAAAATGAGTTTGGAACAACTTATTATTTTTAGCAATATGCTATTTTTAGTAAGTTCTATTTATGGCAGTGTCATCTCCAGTCATCTTTCTGTTTTTGGCATTTTCGAAGGGTTGCACGTTGGAGTTTTGAGATTTGGTTTGCAGATTTTTTTTTGGTTTTCAGAGAGCTTCGCAGTGATATGACATGCAAATGCATTGGGCAACTTTTTTGAATTTACTATTTTTAGTAAGTTCCATTTCTAGCAGCGCTCCGGTTGGCAGCAGTCCAGTGTGCTTTCTTATTTGGGCAAAGCAGTTGAGTATATTTGGTTTTGGCTTTTCGAGGTGCATTTTGGAGAAATAAGTTATTTTAAGTCATTAAACATTCTATTTTCGTGTTGGCCCCCTTGGCCTAGAGATTATGACTTAATGTTGTTTTAAAATGTGGACTTGGAGGGTGAATGCCACATTATGAGGAGATTAAATTTTTTTTTAATGCTTATTATGTCTCCTCAAGACTTGGACACCTAGGGAAGAGGTGAATTAAATGTTTTAAAGATTAAAATATTTCAAAGGTGAAATGGGGCGTCCCTTCTTGTGGGAAATGTTGGAAGCTGAATGGTCATCTCAAGTTCTTTATAAGTAGGCCTTTGCTCTTTCATTCATCATCCATTGCTTAACACATCGAATTGGTGCTGAAATGATTTCAAACTTATGGCTTTGAGGAATGCATACCTCCTAGCAAGAATCTGATTTCGTGTCTAAGAGATAACACCTATTTGGAATTGAGGTTGCTTCTCACTTAGACAAGCAGATTGAGCATCATTGTTGAAGAATTTTGGTGTTATTTTCAGTTTTGTGTTTGCTGGTTTTTGTATGGGTGAAGCGAATTTTCAATTGCAGATCATTGAGTGATTTTTATTTCATTGTGGGTATTAGCCCACTCCATTCTAATGCTCTAGGCGCCCCTCTTTGTGCATTTTCAGATTTTATCTTGGAGTCTCTGATTTTTTAGAGAGATCGCCCTCCTTCTAGAGTCATACCATTCACCCTAGCTTGACATTGGAATTCGTGCTTTTCATTTAGAGGCAGTTTTGCATTGTATAAGTCTTGCTCATTGGTCGCCTTGCCTCTAGGAAGTATTGTTTCAGTTTTGTGGTGCATTGAAGGTGTCTGGTGGGAGAAATAAGCATTTTGGTGTTTGTTCAGCTTGCTGGTCTGTACTTCAGTTTGCTGGTATTTCATATCAGACTTAGCTATTTCCATTTCATGCTATATTTTCTTGGGTGTTCTCATTCATAATTGTAATAAGAAATATAGTGTCAACATTACAGTTGATTAGGATTAGATTTCTATTGAAAATCATTGTAACAAGCTTATTGTAATTGCTGGTTTCAGTGGTACTGAATCAGCCTTTTAATATTTCATTTGTATCTTTCTTAGTTCACCCACTGAATAAGTGGAGTATTCCCATTGCTTAAGTGGATGCCTGCTGTTAGCAGATGATTGCACTATTTTGTAATAATTTCCCCTCACGACATAAGTGGTAGTGCGGAATCTCATGGCTGGTTTACCGCCTACACTTTCATTTCCAGCAT
The DNA here is from genome assembly GCA_007258455.2 of Sequoia sempervirens. Lineage (NCBI taxonomy): Eukaryota > Viridiplantae > Streptophyta > Pinopsida > Cupressales > Cupressaceae > Sequoia > Sequoia sempervirens. The sequence continues at coordinate 545,059,523 of VDFB02281492.1, forward strand.
TGTAATTCAGTTTAGTTTATTGCTAACGACCCCTATCACCATATGCTATCACCTCGCCTTCAACGGGATCTTGGTGAACATTCTTGGTGAAGGTTACTTTCAAGCTGATTATCCTTGGAGCTAACGCTAATCATTGGTGCTTGTGCTGGATTTTGTTGTGTTCAAAAATCAAAAAAGTTAAGGGGAATATTTCAGTGGTATCAGAGCCAAGATGCTGGCATCCTGTGAAAAGATAGAGTTGGTGATCTTGTCAGCCTATTGGAAGTTAACTCTTTGTTGTAGATTGTCAATTGCAAATCAGAATTTTTCAGTAGTTGATTCAATTTTGGTGGCTTCAAGTCTCTTTGCATGTTGGTTACCAACACCTGCATGTCCATTCCAGTGCATTCATTTTGACAAATTGGTTGAAGTAGAGTTGGAAAATGTCTGCAACAGATAAGTGTATGTCAGAGTTGATGCAAGAATTGTCTGATCTAATGAAGGATGCAAATCTTAGAGGATATCTCAAGATAATTGCAAAACCTATACAAAGTGAATCGAGTTGGAGAGAAGATGTGACTAAGGTTAATGAGAGCATGGATTCTTTTGTTGAAGAGAAGAATGTTCTAAAAACATAAGATTGTTTGGTTGCCTTTCCGATTCACACACAAGAAGAGCATGAGAACTTGAAAGGTCAAGATAGAGATACTAATTTACTTGAAGATGAAGGTAGGAATGTCTCCAATGATGAAGAGAGAGTTCCCAAGCTTAAAGGCTATCAAATTGGCTCACTTGAGTTTTCAGAAAAAAGAACATGTTGAAATGGAGAGAGATGAACCTACAAAGCTGTTGTTTGCAAAAGAAGATTTCATTAATCAAGAGGAATGTATGGTAGAGCTTCAGAATGATTCATTTGAAGGAAATGCAGCTAATGAAGAGTTTGAGGTCACTGAAATTCTCAAAACAACAACTAAGTTGGAGCATGAACATGATTTTGTTGATGATAATTCAGAATATGAGTGGGATTTTCCCACGCCAAAATTTCTTCAGAATGACTTTGGGGCAGATTTTGTTGAGATAGGAGTTCCTAATGATAGAGCTAATTATTGTTATAACTCCAGTGTGTTTGATTTAGATCTTTCTAAATGTGATGTATTGAAGAATGTTATTTTTATGATTAGATGTAGTGCATAGAAAATTAATTCAAAATCAGACACAATAACACAACAGATACCCTGGGAAAAGCCTCCTCTTGAGGGAGAAAAAACCAGCAACAAATATATATCTCTTATATATATGTAATGGCAATAAGTCTCTTTACAACGAGGCCACACACAAGGCCAATAATCAGCACCAGCAATGGTTGTAATAACAAACTAGTAATCTGCTCTTACTTGACCTTCAATCTGCACTTAGAAACTTCACAATCTGCACTTAGAAGAATTCACACTTCTTTCTTGAAGAGTTCGGACTTGAATGAACTGTAATGTCCCCTTCCTAGGCAGTTCAGGTGTTTGAGGGGTTAGCCTATCATTCAGACCCTCGTAGGCTGACAGATGTGATTAGAGGGTTGCTTTTGGCAGTTATCTTGAGTTTTGGGACATTACTCCATCAGTTGATTCAGGTTTGGGCCTTTGCAGAGTCTTACAAAGTGATATTCAGGCACTTACTATTTATAGTAAGTCAGGCCAGTAGGGGTTACTATTTCTGGTAGGGCACTTGGCTCAGCTGGTCATCTCAGTTTCGACCCAGTTTGACAGTTTGATGAGCAAATAAGGAATAATGGAGCATTTAATAATAATTAAAAGATTATTATTATGACTTTATATTATAAAGTCAATTAAAGGAAATATTAAAGTATTAATTATTAATGGCGAATTATAAAGTATTTAATACTTTATAATAAAGGAGTAAAATTAATATTAAATGAGTATTTATTACTCATTTAAAATGGACGCCATTTATTAATTGATTTGCCTAAGTCAAGAGGGGTGATTTAATTATCATTTAAATGCTCATTTAATTGCTTTTTGAGAAGGGTCGAACTTGTGTGAGAGAGGTATATATTTCTCAAAGATAGAATAGAACTCATTATGATATGATTATTCAAATTTTGTCTTTTCTCTTTGAGAACATTTGGAGTTGGAGAAACAAGGGTTTCTGCAATCAGGTTTTGGAGAACGTCAACTCTTCAGAATCAGGCATACTGAGGCTGTGAAAGATTCAGTTGAAGATTGTTAGTTGAGTGGCTTCACACAAAAGTCATAATAGAGCATATTTGTGGAGTTTCAGATTGGGGTTTGGGTCGATTTCTCTCTAGAGGGGAATCTTTTTCATTGGCCGTTATTTATCTAGCATTTGGCACACATTCCAAGGCTGTACGGATTTATTTATTGCTGGTTCTTCGGCCGTACTACAGCAGCAAGGATGTCTTCTTCACAAACATCAAATCGCCTTGCCTTTTGCTGCCTTTTTATTCCACACTGGGTGCCTTGGTCTCCAGAGGACTCATCAATCATTATTTGGTGGGAGAAGTGCATTTAGCAAGCTGGCCGTACCATCCATTATCTCCTATAGGCGGCTGCAATCAGAAATCAGGTTCTTCAATATTGCATTTTTACTCGCCTTTTTGTATGCGTGCTATCAATTCAATACTATAAACATTTATCCTTCAGAATAAAGTCAATTGCCCTTTACTAGCCAATAGTTTGCTTTAGTATTTGTAAATTTATGCATTTTATTTGCTCTAGCATCATTTCTTCAAAAATCGCAAAAACCCTTATTGCACAAAAAAAATTACAAAAAAACTACAAAACATCAAAACAAACAAAAACTTGCATTCTTCGTGAGTGGTTTGGGGTTGAGAGACACCTGGTCTGTTACAGTAGGAGATCGAACTTGACTTGATGATTGAATGAGGAAGAATGAACTTCTATATATACATTGTGCAAGAGAGGTTGTGTTGTCCCTGATTTTTGACATGCAAAAATTAGAGATAACCCATTAAAATTTTGACATTTTTAGGCCTCAAGGCATGTATTACAAGGTACAGAGGTTGGGAATTTTAAGTTTTGGGTCTATAGTCCTTTTGGCTAACATTTTTCACTCACTCGTCCGTTTTCGTGAAATTCTGAGTCATTTTTGGTGTGTTTTTGGTCAATTTCGGGTTTCTGGTGCATCACTGCAAGTAGGGGTTTCAATTTCTTCTTACAAGAGATAGGAACTTTTTGCCTTTATTTTAAGTCAGTAATTGGAACTTTTTGTTCTAATTACAAGTTGTAGGAACTTTTGAGATAACTTAGAGGTTGTAGGAACTTTTAGCTCACTTTACATGTTACTTTTTAAAAAGTTACTTGCAACATGTTATAAAAAGTCCGATTTCACTTAAGTTAACTTGTTATGAGCTCCAAAAGTTCCTATTTCTCTTTATTTTTAAAAAGTGAACTTGTTATGAGGTCCAAAAGTTCCTATTTCTCTTTATTTTTATTTTGTTAACTTGTAATGAGCATCAAAAAACCCGAAATTAGTTTTGCAAGTGTTTTTGTGGATTTTTAGCTTGCTCTTGCTCATATGTACCCCGATTGGAGAGATTTTTGGTATGAAGAATACTTGGCAAGGTCTGCAACTTTATTAAATTCCCCAGTTTTGCTCTACCATTGCCACCTTTTTGCAGATTTGAGTTTGTACATTTTGCCTAGGGTTTTTCTTCTTTTATTTTTCTGTTTTTATTGCTTTAAATCTTTTGTTCCTGGGTTGCCTTTCTATGGAGATTGAGATTGCATATTTAAAAAAAAAAAACGTGTATGGCTGAAAACGCGTTTTTCCACTTCATATGCCCTTCATTCATTTCTCTTTCATACGCCTTTCATTCATTTCATTCGCCCTTCATTCATAAAAACATCTCTCTCTCTCTTTCATTCGCCTTCATTCCATTTCATTTCATGTTCATTGCACCTCATTCACATTTCTCCATGATCTCATTACTATTTTCTGCAAAAGAAAGAAAGAAAAATGATGCCTTTGGCTGCAAGTCGGGATTTTATAAACCAACTGCAAGTAGGAAGTTTTGGTCAAAAGTGCAAGTAGAAGTTTCAAAAATAAACTTGCAATGACCTCTCATTTTTCCTACCTTGCACTTTATTCACTTGCAATATGTCTCCAAAATCTCGATTACACACTGCACTTGCAGTTAGCCTTCCAAAACCCGAAATTGAGCTTTGGCCTCACTTTTGAAGCCCCTTTGTCTCATTTTCGTTAATCCCGTTTGCACACATGACCCACCAAATCAATAATATAAGGCATGGGCCTTATTTTTCAAACAAATTCCAAGGCTGAAGAATGATACAAAGGAAGAACAACAACATGATGAAGCCACACAAGGAGTTGAATAAGTGACATGATTGAGCATATAATGCTTTCAAGATAGAGATGGAAGAATATTTTCCAAACAACAGCATGAAGATCCACTCAAGGATGATGTAGTTTGAGTCATGTCTTGAACACTTAGAATAATTTCAATTATGCATTTGTAATTTTGTTTTGACAAATTACATGTAAATTCAGAAATTGTAATGGCAAGTGGCCATGCTACTCGCATTATTGAAGATTGTAATTACATGTAACCAAATTACAAGTCAAAATAAATTGGGATTGTAATTTGGAATAAGTCAACTGCAGTTAGTTAGTGGTTGAGAGAATTTCTCAAGTTAGTTGGGATCCTCCCACCTTTTTCTCAAGGCTTCTCTCCTATAAATACTCGAGGGGATCTATTGTAATATTTTATCTTTTGGCAATGCAACAAAACTCTGCTAATTTGTATGCGCACTTTAAGACTTTGAGCTTAGATGTAAATCAGATTACAGTCAATTAAAAGAGGCAAATTGCTTTCAAACTTTGTGTTGATTCAAGGTGTTATGTGACGACATTTTCTGCATATTGATTGTGAGTTTTGTGGTGTTATACAAGAGGGATTCAAGCTCAATTTTGCAGACTTTGAGCTGCTTATTGCGTTTGAAGGTTTAGATTGGTTTTCAGATTTGATACTGCAGACTTTGAGTTGTTTGTCACGTTTGAAGCTATTGTAGAACGCTCAAGTAAAGAGGGTAGCTTGCAGACTTTGTGCTGCTTTTATTTTCATTGTTTGTGCATTAAAAGTGTATCATGTAGTTAGATTTTGAGCTGCTACATGCTGTACTTGATTACCAGAAAATCATCTAAAAAGGTTGATAGGAGAGTAAGTTGTCAAAGACTTTGTGCTTTCAATTTGTTTTCCCATCCCAGAGGAGCAACGGAGGACTTTGTGCCTTTATGGAAACTTTGCTTCTTTATTTGTTTACTTCATTAATCATTTATGCATTCAGCTGTGATTCTTTTCCGAAATAAGAGAAAAGAATAAGTGTCTTTTCTGAAAAAAGAGAGAAAGACAGAGTTTCACCCAGATTTAGAATAGATTTATAGTTAGAGTTTATTTTTGAATTGTTAAAATAGAAAGCAAAGGGGGAGCCTTCCCTTTGAAAATAGGAGAGTTTATCCCACACACTGTGGCTGAAACCACAATTTTGCATATCCTCAAGGTATACAAAATTTTCAACCAACAAGTCGCACCTCTTCAAGGAGAAGGTCGGCGACCAAAAGAAAATATAATTACAAATAAAATCTAGGTCAATCATCTTTAGATATTACATGTTGCCATTTTATGTCTTCATTCGAGGCTGGAAGAATTGAGCCCGAAGTTACTTAACATCAACACTCCCTCTTAGCTAGGGAGAAATGCTTCCAGCTGCACAAGACACATCAACTCATCGTGATGTGTACCACAATGGCTACAACCATATGTGGAAAAGAAATGATATCTCCTCATCGTGATATCAGATATCACCTCATTGTGATATCAACCATAATGGCTACACCCATGTATGGTATGTACAAGTGTTCATCACTTACGTGATGTTGTCACCTCATTGTGACGTTCACCATGGCTCTCCCAGAGGGTGAAAACACAAGTACAAGAAAATCATCACGGACTCTCTCATGTGATGCTGTCATGGAGTCACACACACGACATCCACCATGGCTCTCCCAGATTGTGGAAACAAGGGCTTTCACCTCAAATCTCAAAGAGAAATGCATTAACAAGGGCTTGCACCTCAAATCTCTCTCGAAGAGAAATGAATTAACAAGGGATTGCACCTCAAATCTCTCTCAAAGAGAAATGCATTAAAGAGGATCACTGATACTAAGACTCCTCAGCTAGGGCTTGATTCTCCACCATACCAAGCTTGTCTCGAAAGTACTCAAACTTTATCCTATAGAGAGGCTTGGTGAGAATGTCTGCCGTCTGCTCATCAGTGCTGATATACCTCAACTGAATAGCTTTCCTCAATACCATATCTCTGATATAATTGTATTTGATCTCAACATGCTTGGTTCTGTCATGAAACACAGGATTGACAGAAAGCTTCACACAGCTCTGGTTATCACAATGAATGATAGTAGGCTCCATTGATTGTCCAAACAATCCTGCAAGGAGCTTACAAAGCCACACTGCTTCCCGAGCTGCCACACAAGCTGCAATATACTCTGCCTCTGCTGTACTCAATGCTATAGATGACTGCTTCCTGCTGCACCAGGATATCATAGCAGACCCCAAACTGAAGCAACATCCAGAGGTGCTCTTCCGATTAGTGACACACCCTGCCCAATCAGAATCAGTATAACCATGCAACTTCAAATCCACACCTGAAGAATATCTCAACCCATATCCAACTGTGCCACGCAAGTATCTTAGGATATGTTTTGCTGCAACAAGATGTATGTGCCTTGGTTCACACATGAACTGACTAAGTGCACTCACTGCATATCAGATATCTGTTCTAGTGTTGACTAGATACATCAAAGATCCAATCAACTGCCTTTACATCGTGGGATCCACCAGGTCTGAACTAGCTGCAGCCTCCTTCAACTTATGTAGGTTGGTCTCCATAGGCGTAGACATGGATTTGCAATCCATCATACCAAACCGCTTAAGTATATCAATAGTATACTTCCCTTGACTTAGAATCAGCTCGTCTGGATTTTGCCAAACTTCTAAGCCAAGGAAGTAATGCATGAGCCCAAGGTCCTTCATTTCAAACTCAAAAGCTAACTCCTTGCATTTGATAATGAGGTGCTCTTCTCTAGTAAGAATCAAATCATCAACATACAGAACCAAAATCAATGCTTCACCATTAATTACCTTGAAATACAGATTTGAGTCAGCAACGTTCTTGAGGAAGCCCAATCTTGACAGGTAACGATCAATCCTTTCGTACCATGCACGAGGTGCCTGCTTAAGACCATACAAGGCCTTCTGCAGCCTGCAAAGATGAGACTCCTTCCCATGTACCTCGAATCCATCAGGTTGCTCGATATAAACTTCTTCCTCGATCACACCATTCAGAAAAGCTGTCTTCGCATCCATCTGATGAATCTTCCATCCTCTAGATGCAGCAATGGCAATGATGGTTCTGGCAGAAGTATAGCGAGCAACTGGAGCAAATGTTTCTTCATAGTCAACTCCCTCTTTTTGTGAAAACCCTCTAGCCACGAATCTTGCCTTGTACTTCTCAATGCTCCCATCAACCACATGCTTGATCTTGAAGAGCCATTTTGAAGATACCACAGATTTACCTTCGGGTCTAGGAACGATGTCCCAAACATCATTCTTGAGAATTGACTGATACTACTTTGTCATAGCATCTCTCCAAACTTGTTGACTAGAAGCTTCCTCAACACTGGAAGGCTCAGACTCAATAATCTGACTCATCAATGCAACATAACTGGAGAACTTATGCGGTCTCTTACTTTCTCTGAAGGTATCTTTTGGAGCTGCAAACCTTTATGCCTCTTGCATTGTTTGCCTAGCCCAGAGAGTTTTTTTTCTCCCAATCACAATATGGGTAGGCCCATCAGTAGGTTCCAAGTGTTCAATTGGATCATCCTCTTCCTTTGGTTCTAAAGTCTCCCTCTAAATCTCAGGAGTATGGTCAACTTCCATATCCTGAGGAGACTTTTCATTATCAATCTCCATATGAGTTCCCTTGGATCTTCTAAATGCAACATCTTCCTCAAATGTGACATCTCTACTGATCTTGATCAACTTCTGACCTGGAATGTATATTCTGTAGGCTTCTGATGTTTCACTGTAACCCACAAATATCCCCTTCTTGCCAGAAGGCTCCAACTTCGTTCTCTTTTCCTTCGAAATATGAACATAGATTGGACATCCAAAGATCCTCAAATGACTTACCTCTGGTTTCTTCCCAGTAAAGGCTTCTTCATGAGTGATATTCTCTAGGATTCAGTGAGGACTTCTATTCTGAACATAGACTGCTGTCCTAGATGCTTCTGCCCATAGGAAGGTTTGCAGATCCTGGTCATGAATGATGGCTTTTGCTGCTTCCACAATCGATCTGTTCTTCCTCTCAACAACACCATTTTGTTGAGGATTGTAAGGGACACTGAACTCCCTCTTAATCCCAGCTTCAATGCAAAAGTTCTGAAAGCTACCGGAAGTGTATCTCTTCCATTATCGGATCTCAGGACTTTGATCGTCTTCCCGAACAAATTTTCCACTTGAGCTTTGAATTCCTTGAACCTTTCTAATACCTCCTCAGATTCTTTAGTTTTCAAGAAATAAATAGAAGTCTTTCTAGAGTAGTCATCAATAAAGATAATGTAATACAAGAAACCACTCGAAGAAGAAACAAACATTGGACCACATAAATCAGAATGAATGAGATCAAGAATACATTTGGATCTACTTTCTCTACTATGAAGTGGACCTTTTGTATTCTTACCCAAAGCGGAACCTTTGCAAGTACCTTTATGCTCCTGGTTGAATTTCGGAAGACCCGTGACCATCTTCTCCAGGATAGGTAAGGCCCGAAAGTGAAGGTGAGCCAATCTTCGATGCCAAAGATCACATGAACTTTAAGAGTCATGTAATAGAGCCTGAAGAGGGCGAGTGCAAAGTTTGTAGAGGCACTCATGACGAACTCCGATCACACGAGCTGTCTTGATACTTGAGTTCTTTGGCCATGCAAGAACTTTCCCTTCTGAAAATGCAACTTGGTACCCCTTGTCTTCCAATGCTGAGATGGAGACAAGATTCCGCTTGATGCCTGGAACAAATAGGACATCACTCAACTGCAGGGTAATGCCGGAATCCAAGTGGAGAGTAGAGGTCCCAATCCCTTTCACCGAGTAGCTGGCATCATCTCCAATAATGACTTGTTCAGTAGAATCTCTCTCCACCAAGCTTGATAGATGCTCCCTAAAACTAGTGATGTTTCGAGAGGCACCATTGTCAATCAGCCAAGTGTTGGTGTTGGTAGGTACATTGCTTGACAATGCCGAATAGAACAAGTATTCACATGAGTCCTTCTGTGGAGAGGCATCATCAACATCTACAATGGTGCCCTGTTGCTTAGGCCTGTTGCTTAGGCCTGGTTGGACAATGCTTAGCAAAGTGACCATACTTATCACATCTAAAGCATTGGACTTTGGATAGATCCCTCTTCTTGAATGTAGGAGCATCATCAGTTCCTTTATCTTGATTCCTCTTGAAGTGTCCTTTCTTCCCATCTTTCCCTTTCTTCTTTGAAGATTGAGAGGCGAGGACATGAATGTCTTCATTAGTTGAGCTTTGACCAATGCCTCTAGCCACCAACCTAGACTCCTCTTGAATGCAATCCGCTCTTAGACGATCAAACTTAGGAAGTTTCGATCTTGCACTGATTCTTTGAATATAGGACTCCCAAGATGTAGGAAGACCATTAAGAGCAAGCATGGTCAAGTCTTTGTCATCAACCACATGACCAATTGTAGAGAGCTAATCTCTCAATTCGGAAATCCTCATGAAGTAAGCAATAATTGTTTCTCCTTTCGCCATCTTCACATGATGGAGTTGTTCCTTTAGTGCAAGTGCCCGACTGGTGTTGTTGATTTCGTACATCTCCTCCAAAGTTTTGAACATGTCTCTTGTTGTCTTCAACTTGGAGACAATCGGAACAATATGATCCTTTACGGAATCAACTAACATTTTCTTCGCCTTGATATCTTTCTTCCTCCACTGAACCTTCTCTTCCTCCTCTATAGGCTCGGGGACTTTGGTCTCCACAAACTCAGCCAAATCATTCTCTTCTAAGGTGAGCATAATTCTGAATTTCCATGAAGTGAAATTTGATGCTCCCTCGAGTCTATCCTCAATCTTAAGACCGTTCACCATCTTGACGAAGAGATAGAGATAGACAACAGTGTGAAAGAGAATAAAGAGTATTGCTGTAATAAGAAATCTGATCACGATCTTCTTCACACCCGCTCTGATACCATGTTAATTTTATGATCAGATGTAGTGCACAGAAAATTAATTCAAAATCAGACACAATAACACAGCAGATACCCTAGGAAAACCCTCCTCTTGAGGGAGAAAAACCCAACAACAAATATATATCTCTTATATATATGTAATGGCAACAAGTCTCTTTACAATGAGGCGACACACAAGGCCAATAATCAACACCAGCAATGGCTGTAATAACAAACTAGTAATCTACTCTTACTTGACCTTCAATCTGCGCTTAGAAACTTCACAATCTGCACTTAGAAGAATTCACACTTCTCTCTTGAAGAGTTCACACTTGAATGAAGAAGGAGATCGAACTTGACTTGATGATTGAATGAGGAAGAATGAACTTCTATATATACATTGTGCAAGAGAGGTTGCACCTCTTCAAGGAGAAGGTTGGCCACCAAAAGAAAATATAATTACAAATAAAAGCTAGGTCGGCCATCTTTAGATATTACATGTTGCGATTTTATGTCTTCATTCGAGGCTGGAAGAATTGAGCCCGAAGCTGCTAAACATCAACAAAGAAACCAACCATTCATGGAGAGCTTGATGGGTGTGTTTGTTCAGAGCAAAATCAGAGATTCATGAGACCATGGGATCCAAGTGTTTTGACATCGAAATGCTTAGGGGAACAAGCAATGGAATCTTTTGATGATTCATTGCTTGAAGATATTGCTAACAAGCCTTCGATTGAAGAATTATGCATTGAAAAGGTTAGAAAGGAAGCTGATTTTGAAAATCATGTCAATGAAAACAAATCAGAAAATTTGATGTTTGATGAGCAAAGCCTATTTGCTGATTGTGATCACAGGCCTAAAGAGCTGCAAGTTTTGAAGGATAAATTAATTGTTTTAGAAGAGAAAATTGTTAAAGCATTATCAAGATTTGATATCACACACAATTTTATTGAAGAGCTCTACTGGAAGGTTCAGCTTGAAGAGAGACAAAATGGAGTTAAGGATGGAGACACTCTTTCCAAGATGCAAACCATCAAAGAATCATTGGAATCAATAAAGATAGATTATTTACATTTGCTCTCAAATAGGGATAATGCCATTAAGTTTGTAGAGGAGACCTATGATGCCTACCAAGAGAAGGAGAAAGAGGTTGATGGGCTTTGCCTTGATCTTACCTTAGCTCATCACTCTTTATGCAAAGCAGAAAATCAATCACCTAATGCAACCACACTCAAGGAACAAGAAGCTAATACAAGGATTATGGAGATCAAACAAATAGTTGAAGGAATAAATGAACTCCATAATGATGAAACATTGCATAATACTAAGGAGATTCAAGATGTTGATGGTGATTGGAAGGTACATCAAGAGTGTGAACTCTTGAGTTGGGAAGAGAAATTGCCACAAGAAGGAATAGTTTGCAGCCATGAGATAGATGTTATGACTGGTAATGTATGTGGTATTCAACATGTTACATTTTGTGGATCGGCAACTAATGATGGGCATCCACAAGTTGAAGAAGATGTGCACGAATTCTATGAAGACACCAACGAAAGGGATGAAGAAAATATTGTTTCTATGATTGTGAACAACAATCCATTGTCTTCACATGATTTGGTTAATCATAAGGTGATAGATAATTTTTATGTGGATGACGTTGGTAAGAGGCATTATTTTTTTGACATGCAAGGTTTTATAGTCAAGTATGAGATAATGTTGGTGGATCCAAGCTACATGCCAGGCAACACTCTCTTGAGATGGTTAGCAAATGAGCATTTAATGGTGTCCAAGTTTGAACCTGCTAGTCTTCACTCAACATTGACCAATGGAAGAGTACTACCTATCTTAAGAGGGTTGGATTGGTCGAGTCTCGGAAATGTGCATCAAATTGGGGGAGAATTTTTAGACTTGGTTCCTTGGTTTCCGGATTGTACATTGTTGTTTAGTGGTTATTCTAAAATGCTGGTCGTGACATGTCCAAACTTTGCATTGATGTTTGCAACTAATTACATGGATTTGTATGCACGAGACTGTCACTATAGCACTTGGAGATTCATCAAGGATGAAGTCTCCACATGGGAAGTGTTGATTCAAGGAGATTTCAACATCGTTGGCATCAAGGTGTTAATAAAACACGTCTTGGTAGCTGCTGGTAACTTCATTATAGCAGCAAGGAGTGAAGATTTCAGATTGGTTACTTATGAAGTAGGGGAGGAAGATGGACTAGAACATGGTGTTTGCACTCTTGTCAATCCATCCCTTTGGTTGAGTGATGCTTTAACCCTTATTGGTCTATTTTGGGAGTTGGATTTGAGGTCATTTTGCTGGTTGAATATTTTGTAAACTAAGAAGGTTTAACAAAATGGTAATTTCAACACAGTGTGTGAGTTAAACTCTCCTATTTAAGGGAAGGCTCCCCCTATCTAAATAACTGAAAAAAAATATGGGTGGAACGATAATCTCTCCTCTTGTTTCAGGAAAGACTAAACTCTTTTCTCTTTTAAGAAAAAGCAGGATTAACTTCTAAATAAAACTCTTACAGCAGTTTGTAATAAAATCAGTGGAAAGGAAATGAAGTTTCCTGAAAGCTCAAAGACTTCCGTCACTTCCTTTGGGACGGGAAAACAACCTTAAGCGCAAAGTCTTGAAAATCAGCAATCCTATCTACCCTTTTGTAAGATTATTCTAATGATGATATACAGCATAAAACAGCACAAAGTCTGAAAATATGATGTATCTATTTAACTACTATGAATGAGAATCGTCACGAGCACAAAGACTTGCAATTCTTCTTAACTTCTAATTTATGAATTCAATCTTCAATATTGACAGCACAAAGTCTGAAAATATATTAATTGAAGCTCTCCCTAGCAATCTTTCTCAATTTTCAAATGATCACAAAGCAATGCCCCAAAATGACATAAGAACACAATGGACACAAAGTGAGAATTTAACACAAAGTCTGAAATCTGCAACTCTTTGATATTATTTGAAAATGAACAACTTGTAATTATAAAGCTCAAAGTCTTTATGAGTACAAAATTCTGCAAAGTTTTCTTGTTTGCCAAAAAGATATGTTTACAAAGGACCCTCTCAAGTATTTATAGGAGAGAGGTCATGAGAAAAAGGTGGGAGGATCCCAACTAACTTAAGAAATTCTCTCAACCACCAACTACTTGTAATTGACTTATTCCAAATTACAAGTCCTATTGTAATTTGACTTGTAATTTGATTACATGTAATTACAATTTACAAAATTGCAAGTGAAAGAAACACTTGCGATTACAAAATCTGTTTTTACATGTAGTTTGTCGAAAACAAAAATGCATAAAGATAAAACATTTTATCCTATATCAATCCTACATTTGAAGGATTGAAATCTGCTGATAATTTCCTGCAACTTAGCTGGATCGGGGCCTAGTGTGTTCTTGGCAACTGCAACAGTTTTCAAGATTACATCAAAATATCTTATCGTTGCTAGTCTATGCTCTTCATAAACAGTTTGCATTTTATCAAGGATCATTCGATGATTAACCAACTTGTGAATCAAATCCATGGTAAAATGTTCCGATTCCAGCTCTTGACGAAGATTTGCTGCCATTTTTGTAGTGACCATATCAGCTGCAAGTAATTCACTTTCATGATTCAAAATTGTGCAAGGGATTTTCTCAAAGCTAGAAAGGATGTCTTGCTGAACTTCATCATTCATTTCTAGAGTAGCTTGAATATCTTTGATGAGATCTTGAATAACCAATGACTTGTTTGTCATAAGTTCTTCAAATTCTATGTATTTCTCTCTGTTTGGTAGGATTGAATTGCTGCATAGAATTTGTAGCTTGGTTTGATCCATCTCATGCCAGATTTTCAAATCTTTTTCAAGTGAATCTAAACTTTGCTGGAAAGCTTCCAAAGTCTGATTCAACTTTATTTTTGCTATTCTGACATTGTTTAGAACTTGTAATGTCTTTTCAATCATTGGTATGCTGTGATCAATCAACTGTGTTGCCCAAGAATCAACTGCTTTGGATTTTTGTGCAATTTTCTCCAATTGCTTGACTGATTCTTCAGAAGTGAAAAAAGTTAGTGGATTAACCTGCTCTGAAGAATTGGCAATCTTCTGAATAACTGAGATGAGCTGTGAATTTTCTTCTTTCAGCTTTTCCTTCTTTGCCAAAAGTTCATTGTAACTATGTGTTAGAACAGTTACTGAATTTTGAGCGTCTTGCATCATACCAGCATGTGTCTGCTTGCCTAAATCCACCCTTGTGAATTTATAATCAGAAACTTGCATCTCTTCTGGTGACTTATCTGCAAGGGGTTCAACTATCTCTACATACTTCATTTTGTTGCTATCCACAACTACCTGTGAAACGGTTTTAGCCTTCTTAGCAGCTTTTGGCTTTGATCTCTTCAACTGTTGGAAATCAAATACATCTGGAGAGATTGCTTGTTTCTTTCTCTTTAGAGTAACTGAACTCAACCATGGAGGAAGATCCAATGTGTCTGTATTTGAAACAGCAACCGTATTTGAGACAGCAACAGATTCATTTTGAGTCACGGTTGTTACTCTTGGAGATGTCTCAGTTTGAATCGCAACAAAAGCTTGACTGGATGGCGCATTGTGATCAGCATTAGCCATGAAACAATCGAAGCTTGCAGCAGATGTATCAATTTCTGGAAGTGTTATCTGTGATGTGTTTGGATACATTGGATTAGCATCAAATACATTCTCTAGATTATCATGTATGTTTTCTATAGAAGCAGTCACCATTGATGAAGTTGATGTATGAAGAGCAGCTTCAATAGGAGGAACGTAAACTGTTGAAAAGGAATCAATGTCGCTATCAAATTGAGACAACAGAGACATTACTGATACTGGTGCAGCATCAATATGAGGAGACATTATATTTAGAGTAGTAGGAGACTGAAAAACTTCTCCTTCTTGCTGATCGATGATGTGGATCTGTGTCTCTTTAACCTCCTTCCCTTTTAATGTTGGTTCCTCCAAAGGTTGTTCTACAGCACAGTTGACTCTCAGCTTAATCCTCGTTCCTGAAGAAGAAGCACCTTCCTTGGATTTATCTCTGACTTCTGATTTTAATCCAACAGGTCCAGCTGAATCATCTTCATTATTAACCCTGATTTTTATAGTTTTGACACCTATACTCTTGAGCCAAGAGTTAGTATTAGCCAAGATTGATTGAAATCTGTTGAACATAGAAACTGATTCTTTATTAGACCATTGTATTGCTGGAATAGAAGCGTCAACAACTCTTTGTTCTTCATATTCTGGATCTAAAATCAGCCTGTCATCAATTACTCCTTCTGGAATTAGGGTCAGATTAGAATCAATAACCTGTTCAACTGTAAGCCTGCAGTAGTCCATCTTATAGATTTCTTTCTCTGTCCGGAGATCTGCCCAAATATCTTCAAGGCGATGCACATGAGTGAAGGCCCTCTTTATCTTGTCCTTCATGCCTCTGTAATCAAAATCTGCCCTAGCCTTGAATGTTTTTAACTTGATCTCTTGAATCTCAGTTTCCATAGCTTTCGCCTTTGAAGTGCTTGTCAAGGAGTATCTCCCAATTTGTAATGGTTTATGAGATGAGATACTCACTCCAGTTTTATGTTGCAAAGCTTGCCGTGCATGTACTGTCATCAATTGTCTTGCCAGCTCCATTAGAATGATTTTATCAGTAGGATACCTCGGCAGCATGTATGGCTGATCTTCAAAACAGCCAACCCTCATATAGGTAAAAGTAGGAAACTGAAGAAAAAGGCAACCATAGTCATTGATTTTTTCCAAGCAGCATCTGATATTCTGTTATTCTGCAAGTTCTTGTCAAAAAGGCACATAAAATAACCAAAGAACGCATCTTGAACTCTTCTGTAATGAATCCTGCTAGGAATCAAAGGCAATTGATCATAATATTCCCAGACCGGGACAAGAGATCTATCTCCGACGGTAGAAAGGCTTAGAAACTGTCTCAATGAAGCTGCTATATAAACTAGATAGGAATTCATATAGAAGGTGAGCGTGGTAGGGACTTGTGCAAGCTGCTCACATAAGCTATCACTGATTATTTCACCCCAGAAGATTGGGTGTTGTGCCTTTCTAATCACCACAATGAATTTGTACATCTATTTCTCAAAGACATTAGAGAATTTCAACCCCATAATTTTGCTCAAGAGAGTGATGATATCATTGATCTCTTCTTTGAAGTCAGATTGATACAGCTTGGCCCACCGAGACGCACCAGCTCGACGCTTCAGAAGCCATTTGGTATTAATGTGCTGTTTACAATCTTCCTTCTTGTGTTCATAATGATCTAGAGCGCTCTTCATTGAAATATCTGAATATATAGGTGAGTCTGGAACTCTGAAAACCCTATGAATGGTTTCTGGATCGAGCCTTATGACCACATTCCCATCATCATCTTTAATGGTTCTAGATTCTCTGTCAAAATGAGCTGCGCACGCAAGAACGAACTCAGGTTCTAGGGAAGCAACAGGAAAGGAAGCAACCAGATGAATATGACTTTTAAACAGCAATTGCATATGATGAGAAGTTGATTTCTCAGCTCTCCCCAAAAACTCGGACATATCAACATGCCCAATCTCCGTGTCTTTGATTTCTTCAATATTCGAGACAACGTGAGAAGGTAGAATCTCATTCTGGTATTTGTCGTATTTGTACTTCATCTTTTTGTTCGGTGGAGAAGAAGGTTCCTCCGTCATCGAACAAGAATCTGCAAGGCTGCGATGAAAGTTCCATAAGGTCAAGACATCATCAACGTTTACAGGTGTAGACATGGCGAAGGCTCAAACTCAGAATGGTGTTTGGCTGTTTGAGGGCAGGAAATGAGCATTATAACTCATTTCGGGTTTTTGAGGGCTGATTGCGAGTGAAAAGGACATATACTTTTCATGACAAATGAAAAAGTTAGATTGCAACTTTGCAAAATGCAAGTTAAAACTTTTAAATTGCATTTGCAGTCAAGGACAAAAAGTCCGATTTTAAGGCACTTTAAAGGTATTTTGGGATTTTGGAGGCTGGCTGCAAGTGAATAGTGAATGTCGGGATTTTGAAAGGTTATTGCAAGTAAAAGAACATTTCGGGATTTTAAAAGGTCATTGCAAGTAAAGAAACAAACTTTTAGACTTGCATTTTGTATTGAAATTTCCAACTTGTAATGAGTGAGAAAAATCCCGATTTGCTTCTAAAAGCATCATTTTTTGTATTTCTTTTTCTATTTTTAGAAAATGGAAATGGGGATGAAGTGAAAAATATGGATGACATGAGAACGAAATATATGGAAATGGAATGATATGGAAAATGAATGGAATGAAAGCAGATGAAGGTCGAATGGAAAAGAGAATAAATGTTCACAGCTGAAAACAACAAAAACGCTATTGGAAAAATAATGGCATTATGAAAGGCGTATTCAGCTGTTGAAAGATAATACACTTGTATGAGAGAACATGATATTTGAATAAGGGCGTATACAAAATGAAGGGCGCATGATATGAAGGGAAACGCGTTTTTCAGAAGCTAATAATGAATAAATGTATGACGTTTTAGTATGGAGGTGAAAATAGGGTAAATGAAAACGTATTTTCAGTGAAGGCGAGTTGAATGAATGTCATTTTGGAATGAAAACGCGTTTTATAAAGGTGAATAATGACATACATATATATAAACAAACGTGAGTGAATAAAGAATAGACAAAAGGCGAATGACTATGACGTTTTAGTGTATAACAGAAAAACGTGTGAAAGAGATAAAGAAAAATGCGTTTTTATGAAGTGGAAGATGAATGCAAAAGGGAAAAGAACAAAACGCATTCAGTAAAAACGTTTTAAGCATAGACATTTATTATAAAGACAAATATTTACAAAAACGTTTACAAGAATCTAAGAAAGAAAAGAAAACGCACCTGTAACAAAGATTGCAGACAAAAAGAAGAAGAAGAAAACCCTAGGCGTGACAAATAAACTCAGCAAAGAAGATGACTGGATTTATTGTAGATGAAAATCCGTTTTTCTAGCTTGTAAATGCACGAAACAAGGTAGAGAAGCAAACTCAAACTCGAACTATTCTTCTAACCATGGATGCCGTCGGGTTCTCAAGAGCTCATTACAAGTAAAAATAAGATCAAAAAGAAATCGGGCCTTTTTGATCCAAATGCAAGCGATTTTATAAAATCGGGCCTTTTTGAACTTTTAACAGTGAAATCAAACCTTTCAAATATAAATGCGAGTGAAACAAAGAAAATCGGGATTTTATCATCACTTAACAAGCACTTTTTAAGTGAAATCGGGTTTTTTAAATGCAATTGCAAGTGCTTTTAAATAAAATCGGGTTTTTTAAATGTCATTGCAACTGCAATTAAGTGAAAATCGGGCTTTTTGAATCACTTTACAATTAAAATAAAGAAAATCGGACTTTTAAGAAGTCACTGCAAATGACTTAAAGGAAATTGGAACTTTTAAGAACAATTACAAGTACTTTATGAAAAATAACTTTTAATGAACTTAAAAAGTTCCTATAATTGCAAGTGCTTCAAAAAGTTCCTATTTGCAGTGATGTTAGAAAAACCCGAATTTGACCAAAAACACACTAAAAATGACTCAGAATTTCACGAAAACGGACGAGAATGTATAAAAAGTGGTAACCCAAAGGACTATAGAGGTAAAATTGAGATTTACTGATCTTAGCACCTCGAAATACGAGCCCTAGAAGAGAAAATCTTCAATTTTAATCAAAATTTCGATTGGTTATCCCAATTTTTAACAAGTCAAAAATTAGGGACAACACATTTAATGTTTCATGCTCCATTGTTGAAGCTGTCATGGTTAGGCTTCAAGGGTTCACTAGAGAAGACACCAATTTCGTGAGTATGCACTTGGTTCTGATTGGTACTCGGGGACATGATGGGAATTCTTTCCAATGTGTTGGAGTTTATTCTCGGTTGGGAATTCATGTTGGAATTCTCAACCTCGCTTGATGGAGATTGTTACAAGTACAAAGGACCTTTGGAGAGATAAGGATTCAATTTTCAGATTCTTTGGTGCTGCCCCCATCCTTACCAACCATTCGACGGTTCCTTTTGCTCATCAACTAGTGGATTGGAAAGATATTTCGAGCAAAGGATGGTTTTATGTTAGGTTGCAGTCTCATGAGAGGATGTTTCCAGCCTTGGACATGAGCAAATGCATTAAGTTGGATGATGATTTTCAGTATAGCAATAGTTGTTCATATTCTTGGATGCTGATTATTTTTAAATCAGATTGTAAGTGGTTCATTTTAGATTTCATGGGCAGGTGGTACACTCATTTTTTCACCTCACAATCTCTTATCAGTGATGGTTTTTGGCCTCAAATGTGGGATGATGTTTCATAGTTATCCAAATCAGTATTGGATGGTGTTCAAATTCTTTTCCAGTGGCTATCATTGTACATTCTCTTGCACTAGTGTTTGGGGCAGCAAACCTTTGCTTGATTTAGTTCAACTTTTTGAGACTCTTGGGGAGAGATTGGTGAAAGTTTTCAGGAGTTTTCTTGAAAATATTAGAATTACTTAGAGGAGGAACTGTACATCCTTGAAGAGTTTTGAGGATGTGGTTGCTATGAATTTGCAAAGAGCTGTTTTTGCCTTTGCAAATAGTTATGATGGAGACATTCTTGTTGTTGTGACTCTGTTTGATGCTTTGAGGAGTTATGCTGATGAAAATATTTTTGAGTTGATTAGATTATTCTTCTTTGTTCTCAGAATGGTGATTGTCATTGACATTGCAGATGTTAAATCCTTAGAGTTTATTGGGTGTGAAATCCTGCTAGATTTTGATTCCAGTCCTTCCATGTTTTTCAATTTGAATTTCAGGCATGTTATCTCTTTGAGGATGCAGGGAAGGTTAGTGCAGTTTTGGTACAATGGCTTCATTTGTATGATTAGAGTGGAGCAACATCAGCATGGTGGGTCTTTTCAGAGATGGAAATGGGACCTTGGGATCCTATATGTTTTGGTGGGATCAGTTTGGAGTGTAGTGGCATTGCTTGAGGGCTAGCAATTTTGGGAAGGGCGGACTGTAATGTCCCCATTTTAGCCATACGCTCTTCTGTGACTAATAGTCTATTTTCGAAAGCCCATAGGCTAGTCAGAAGTGGAAATTAGGGTTTCCTATTTTGCAGGAGTTTTTTGATGCATTTTTGAAGGTTTGCATGTGAGAGTTTCTGATGCATGTCTGGTGGAGCTTTCTGGGTTTTTGGAGAGCTTTAGAATGGTTTAACATGCATCTCCATCTGACAAACTTTCGTGACACTTACTATTTTTAGTAAGTCACGACGGCTGCTCGGTTTGTGCTCAAAATGAGTTTGGAACAACTTACTATTTTTAGCAGTATGCTATTTTTAGCAAGTTCTATTTATGGTAGTGTCATCTCCAATCATCTTTCTATTTTTGGCATTTTTGGAGGGTTGCACGTTGGAGTTTCGAGATTTGGTTTGCAGACTCTTTCTAGGTTTTTAGAGAGCTTCGCAGTGATATGACATGCAAATGCATTGGGCAACTTTGAAATATTCCGAGCCAAATTTTTTCAACTTTTTCAATTGCAAGTTACAAACAATATGCACCCGTTAAGGTTAGCTCTAAACCAAAACGATGCTGAAACAACTCTAACCAGAATGTACACCAGGATCCCGATGTGGGCAAGGTGTGAGCATTGGTCAGAGGATCTGAATTGAAATGCTTTTGCAAAAAATCTAACCAAGAATGTGCCCGCGAAGGACGATCATATGGTCAGAGGATCCCTACCACTAATAAGCTAAAATAACTCGACGTCAAGAATGTGCTTTCCAAACCGAGATGGAATGGGAGCTACCATATGACGGAGATGCTAAGAATTACAATGCGATTAAGGGAAATAAGCTAGAATGCGGAAAGTAACTCAACACCTAGAATGTGCTTTCTAACCCGGAATGGGAAAGGAGCTACCATAGGGCGGAGATGTAAGATATTACAAGGCAATTACAGAATGTAAAGATGAGCATTACAAATCAGATAATTAAGCAAGATTAAGAACTGCTGCCAGTACTACTGTCAGCTTACAATATGATAGAGAATTCGCCTGCCAAGAGCATAGAGTTAGAACAATTCAACGAGCATTTAGATATAGAATTCTCCTTGCTTAATGGAAATACCAAACTGATTTCTTCTCTCAAAAACCAGATTTAAGATTCTGATCAAATCAGATCTGCACCTTTAAATGCAAAACCAGCAACCCTAAAATCCACTAAAATGCTCACAACTCACTCAATACTTGTCAGAATGACATGAGACTTGATGCAAACGAATGCTAGGATGATGACAATGAAGACTAGACAAAGAAACAGCTGACAAATTGAAGTATTTTTTTTTCTAAACACTTGCCAGGCGGAACAGAATGGTACAGCCTCTAGAAATGTTCTACCAACAAGATAAAATCAGATTCTTCATTATAAATCACCAAAATTTGCACAAATGGGCGCCTAGGGCATAGAAATGGTTCTAGCCAATACCCAGAACGAATATATTTTTATTTTTTGACTTATGAGCAAATACAACATGCAGCTATACTAAATCAGCAACTCCAGAACTTCATTAACATGCTAGAAATTG
The DNA here is from genome assembly GCA_007258455.2 of Sequoia sempervirens. NCBI lineage: Eukaryota > Viridiplantae > Streptophyta > Pinopsida > Cupressales > Cupressaceae > Sequoia > Sequoia sempervirens. The sequence continues at coordinate 545,081,505 of VDFB02281492.1, forward strand.
AACTACAAATGCAAAATAACTACTACAATGCAAAAATCTCACTACAAAATCCACTCAACTACAAACTAACTCTCCACTAGTTGCTATCTTTCAAGCAAGAAGTCGAGCCAAGGCTAGGAGGCATTCATTCCTCGAAGCAATCCCAATACCATTTCGGCAGCATAACATTACTCAAGTCATAAGATGATAAAATGAAGAGAGAAGGCCTTCTTTTATAGACTTAGTAGAGAATCTCTAGATGCTTCTAGAAAGTGCGCCCTTTTTCCAATTTGAATTTGACTTCATTTTCCCTCCAAGAGTGGCGTCCCTTTTTAAGAGCAAAAATAAATCTTTTAATAAAATAATATCTCCCTCAAAGTTGGCGTCCAAATCCTCTAGCTAAAATTTGGCCTTTAGAAATATTAAAATATTTCCTCCATGTGAAAATACCCTTCAATGTCCCCCTTTTAAAGACAATATTAATTCATGATGCTAGAACAAGGAATTATAATGTTAAATTATAACATTATAATATAAAATATCTTATATCACCATGGAAATGCATCAGAAGCCAAATTCAACCATACCGTCTGAACAGACTGCCATAGTGAAGCCTACTGATTAGGAGTCAACAAGTCAACTGCTAAAAATAGAATTTACTAAAAATAGTAAATCCATGTAATTGCTCAGAATGCCGAACCGAAACCACCAACGCGAAGCTCTCTGAAAACCCAGAAAGAATCTGCAATCCAAAATCAACAATTCCAAATGTAGACTCAGCAAAAAGACGAAAAAATCCTCTAAGAAGTTTGGAAACCCTGATTCGAGCTTCTGCTAGCCGACAGCTCACCGGGGATAGGCCATCAATCACTGAAAGGTGTAGTGCTAAAAATGGGGACATTACAGTCCGCCCTTCCCAAAATTGCTTGTCCTCAAGCAATGCCACCACAACTCCATAGAATATAGAACTGATCAATACCCCAACAAGTAAGATCCCAGGGTCCCAAGTTTGTCTCAGGGAAAACCCACCATGCCAATGTTGAACCACTCTGATCTCATCAGTGAAGACATCTCGCCAATGCTGCACCAACCTCCCTAGTAACTCCAGAATGTTACCGTCCATGATACTCAAACTGAGAAATCTTAAAGGATAGATCAATTTCATGCAATGTCTGATGTCCAAAATGCTCTGAGTCAAAAATATCAACCATACCAATGTCTATCACAATCCTAGGCAAAAGGAAAGATAGTCTACTCAACTCAAAATCGAACTCTTCAGTATACCTCCACATGGTAACAAACGGAACCATGACTGGAAATGTGACATCTTCAAATCTTCTTGCAATGAGGAAGGCAATCCTTTGCAAGAGCTCAACAAATTCAAACTCATGACTCCACATGAATTCCCTACGCCTCAACTGAATTATCATGGCACAACTATGAAGTCTGAAGAAGTTTTTCACAATTCCAACCCCAAGAGTCTCAAAATGTAGGATCAAAGCATGGGGTAGCTCGCTGTCATGAACCAATAATGAAAATAAACTATCAGAGTTTGCATCACAAACCTCCAAAGTGGCTGAAAAACACGCTAAAGCCATCTCCATCAGAAAACTACCACTTCTTTGATCATGAGTGAGGAACCAACTCTCCTGAATGAAAGTAACTCCATAAGTAAGGTGGCTGGTCTGCCTCCAACCAGCAAGCTCGTGTCTCAAAATCTGCCCTTGTCTGAGCTGAAAGCCACTTCCAAGAACTACCGATCGTTGATCTCTCCAACCCATATTCAAAATTTCTCTCCAATCCATTTGTTGATGAACAAACGGAACCATCAAGTAGCTGGAAAAGAAGGGAACAACATCAACAAATCTGGAAATTTGATCCTTATCCCTCCAAAAGTCTTTTCCATAAGTAATAAACTCTAACAACCCAAGTTGAGAATCCCAAGCATGGATACCCAACTGAAAGTGATTTTCAACACACTGAAAAGAAATCTCTACACATTCCCAAGTGCTAGTGAGAACCACGTGCCTTCTCACGAAACTGATGCCCCATCTAGTAAATCCTTGAAGCTTAACCATGAAAGCTTCCACATTAAGGGAGTATGAAACATAGAGTGGCTTCAAATTCAGCTCCCAAAACTGATCAATATGATTCCAAACATCATTCCACCCAAGGGATGGATTGTCAAGAGTGCAACCACCAAAGTCTAGTTCACCTTTTTCCCATTCCTCCTGAGTAGTAGGTCTGAAATCTTCACTCGTTGCTGCTGTAATGAAGTTACCAACAGCTACCAAGACTTGTCTCATCAACACCTTGATGTCATAGATGTTGAAATTACCTTGCTTCGTCACCTCCCATGTAGAACCTTCATCCTCAAACCCACTTATGCATTCATTACTAATCAGCAAACGTGGCACATCCACATGGAGTGAGATCAAAGCATCCAAGCACTGGAAACCATACTCAGTCTCATTCTCTGTTTCATCTTCCATCACATAGAGAGGATTGCCATAATCTCCTTCATCACCTTCTTCAAAGAGAGGATTGTCAAAAACTCGAAAGTTATTCCTTTCATCTTGCTGCTCCAAACCAGCACATGCAACTTCTGATTTTCTTGAGATGCTTTCAAGATCAAACTCCTCTTGAAGACAATCAAGCTCTCCAATCACTTGCTTGATTTCTTCAGCTCTTTGTGCACCCTCTTGCTCCTTGAAAAGTTTGAAGTCAGCAAATTGGTCTTCAACCTCCGTTAGAGCCAGCTGAGTTTCTTTCAACATGTCCCTTGTTGATTCGAGCTCCAGAGTGAGCTCATCAACCATACTCTCCTTTTCTTGAAAAGCACAAATGTTCTTCTTTGCAACTTCAATGGCATGATCTCGGTCTTCAATCAAGTGCATGTACTCGGACTTCAAGGTCTCCAAAGAATCTCTGATAAGTTGCAAATTGGGAAGAGCAACTTCATCTTTTACTCCTCTTAGTCTCTCTTCCAGCTGAGCCTTCCAGTAGAGCTCTTCAATCAAACTGCGAGTGCGATCAAATTGGGATAGAACTCGCACTTCCTCTTCAAGGGTCTCTCTGACTTGATCTTCCCTTCCAAGAGTATGCAAAGATGGTAAACTGTTGATAGGCTGCAACTGAAAATCAGAACTTAGTTTCACGCCTTTGCTGCCCTCAAAGCTACTCCAACATTCTTGTCTTTCACCACCAACTTGTTGAGAATGCTCATTGTCATAAAGAGCATCATACTCCACGAATTCTTCAATCCATTGCTTGCAATCAGCTTCACGCATTGAAAAATCAGATTTGTGTTTAGTAACAACTTCAAACTTTCCATCTTCAAGAGCCATAAGGTCTTCTAGCTCTTCTTCTTCATTACTGTCTCCTTGATCAAACATTATAGCAACATCCAACTTGCTCAATGGGTCATAATCATCCGCTGTTCGGAAAGCTTCCGTAGAAACATTTTCTTCTTTAGTGGCTGCAACCACTTCAAAGTGTTCATTATGGAGCTTCATTGAACACTCTTCTTCTTCAAAGACAACTTCCTTTTCAATGGCTACCTCATAGTTTGCAGTGCAATCTGATTTTTGTTCTTCATCAGGATCAAAGGGAAATTCATCCCACAAGGGTTCTCTTTCATACCTTGGTGCCAACACACCCGGATCCCAAATGCTAGTGGGTTGATTAGGATGATCAACTGGGAAAAACTTATCATGCTCCCTTTGTAGTGATGACTCTTTGAATAAGTCAAGTCCCAAATCCCTTAAGCTGATATCATCAAAAACATTTCTCTCCAATGGCTCAGTTTGCTGCTCAAACCCAGTGTCACCTTCATAATGGAATGAGAAATCTTCATTGCTTGTTGTTTTGAATACTTCACCGTCATTATCTTCACCATGAGGAAGTATTACGCTGATTTCTTCATGTAGAACTTCTTGAGAAGTTGGGGCAGCAACATGAAGAGAATCCCTCTTTACCAAATCGTCAACATGATCGGGTATGGACTCATTGGAAACATCTCTATCATCATGACCACTAATCTTTCCTGCATCTTGCTCTAATTTCTCCGAAAATGGCTTCAGTTTCTCCTCACAATGATTAAACAATTCCTTAATCAGCATAGCAGCAATAGGAGAATCCTCTTCTTCATGTTCATATGCGTCCAAGAGGAAGGATTGGACACTAGGCGGAATTTCATCAACCTCATTAATGGTGAGAACAAGAATATTCTTCACAGCTGCAATAACATCCTCTTCTTGCTCACTCCAAGTTGAAGAGAAGAGATAATTAAACAAACGATAGATTTGAACTTCCATCTCTAAATCTATCAAAAGGTGGAAAACTCTAATTTCTGAAAATGTCTTCAATATAGCAGCTTTTCTTGGAAACAATTTATTTCCCGTTTCATCTAGGTCTTGAAAACTCTCCACAATCATATTCAGAATGATTTTCATGGTTTCATCATCATAGGGTGTTAGGGGAGCCGTAATTCTCATCATCTCCATGAAGCAAGAAGAAATCAACAGCTTGGTTTCTTCATCTAGATGTCCCAACCAATAGGGCTGTTTTAAAAAGGTTACTGTAGGTGACATTGCCAACTGCATCAAATAAGAAGGTGACTGCTTCACCTGTCTCAAACATTGTTCCAATATTTGAAGATTATTCTCTTCATCTTCCCTTGACTGAAATTCTTTGTCAAGTCTATTTCCAGCTGTAAAAAGTGTTTGTTCCAGCTTTATCTCTTCCTTCTTAGCCATGTTTAACTGCCACTTCTAAACTGAACTGAACTCCGTTCTGATCTCTGATGTAGAAATTGAATTCTTTGTCATTTGACTATCACTAAACCTTGTTGGGCACAGGATGGCAGGATCTTGGCTCTGATACCACTGAAATATTCCGAGCCAAATTTTTTCAACTTTTTCAATTGCAAGTTACAAACAATATGCACCCGTTAAGGTTAGCTCTAAACCAAAACGATGCTGAAACAACTCTAACCAGAATGTACACCAGGATCCCGATGTGGGAAAGGTGTGAGCATTGGTCAGAGGATCTGAATTGAAATGCTTATGCAAAAACTCTAACCAAGAATGTGCCCGCGAAGGACGATCATATGGTCAGAGGATCCCTACCACTAATAAGCTAAAATAACTCGACGTCAAGAATGTGCTTTCCAAACCGAGATGGAATGGGAGCTACCATATAACGGAGATGCTAAGAATTACAATGCGATTAAGGGAAATAAGCTAGAATGCGTAAAGTAACTTAACACCTAAAATGTGCTTTCTAACCCGGAATGGGAAAGGAGCTACCATAGGGCGGAGATGTAAGATATTACAAGGCAATTACAGAATGTAAAGATGAGCATTACAAATCAGATAATTAAGCAAGATTAAGAACTGCTGCCAGTACTACTGTCAGCTTACAATATGATAGAGAATTCGCCTGCCAAGAGCATAGAGTTAGAAAAATTCAACGAGCATTTAGATATAGAATTCTCCTTGCTTAATGGAAATACCAAACTGATTTCTTCTCTCAAAAACCAGATTTAAGATTCTGATCAAATCAGATCTGCACCTTTAAATGCAAAACCAGCAACCCTAAAATCCACTAAAATGCTCACAACTCACTCAATACTTGTCAGAATGACATGAGACTTGATGCAAACGAATGCTAGGATGATGACAATGAAGACTAGACAAAGAAACAGCTGACAAATTGAAGTATTTTTTTTTCTAAACACTTGCCAGGCGGAACAGAATGGTACAACCTCTAGAAATGTTCTACCAACAAGATAAAATCAGATTCTTCATTATAAATCACCAAAATTTGCACAAATGGGCGCCTAGTGAAATATGCTAACCAATTTTTTTTAAGGAATAACACAAAATAACCAGCAATGGATGATTGGATTAGCGTTAGCCTCAAATACAAATCTGAACTTGAATGGAAGATACTGAACTTAAACTGAAGAAACTGAACTTGAATAGAAGAACTACTCAACGTCAAGAATGTGCACTCAAGATCCCACTGAGGGCGAGGTGCTAACATATGACGGAGTTTAAGAAATTGAAATTATGAACTATTAGGTGGATAACCAGCCATGAGAGAACAATTCCACGCTACCACCAAACAGTGGGGGGAAAAGATTACAAATAAAGCAATTCATCCGCTGCGGCGGGCATCCACAATGCTGTGGGGATTCACCACTATGAGTGGGTATGAGATATTACAATTAAATTAACCTCACTGGCGGTAAACCATCCAGGGGACTTATGTGAGAAGAAACAGAAAGAAATTGCAGCAAATTAAACTGGAACAGTACTATTGTTTACAGTTTGTACAATGTGGAATAAGCTGCAAATTACATAAGGAATATAGAATTCTTCATACACAAGATTAAGAGATGATTTTCAATGATATTTTAACCCTCTAACAGCTGCTAATAAATCAGAAATCAGAACTTCAACAATCTGATGTAAAAACAGTAAACTGGAAATTACAATCTGCAACTGTGAGAATCAAGTAAATTATCATAACTCACTCAAATCTCCTCCGAATGGCGTGAAACGAGTTGCAAATGCACCTTACAAGTCTGGCGCCCAAGTTAGAATCCAGAAACAGCAATCAAAGTCTCCACTTTATTTGGCACGAATCCCAAGACATCATTAAATGGTACGGCCCTTGAGGAAAATCGATTTTGCAATATAAAATTGAATACTTGGAAATAAATTCCCAAACTTTGTGAAAGGTGGCGCCTTCAGTTGACTAATGCATGGCCAAAGTACCCAGAACAGAATAAAATTCGCTTTAGAAGTTATGAACAAAACTCAGCTTCAGCTGTGTAAAAACCAGGAACTTCAAAACTGTAGAATTCACCAAAATTATCAACCTTTATTGCTCAATCTGCTAGTCTGTTGTGAGAAGCAGCAATGTTCCAACTAGGTGTTATATTTCAAACACGAAATTGGGAAGGGGCTAGGAGGTAGCATCCTCGAAGCAATAGCAAAATGTCCATAGTCATTTTGACAGCATAACAGTAAGGTAATTGATGGATAACCCATGCTGGAGTCATGTCTTCATTTTATAAGAATTGAGAAACTCTTCAACTTCCTCAATGGTACGCCAACAGACAACTATTTGAATTCTCCTCATTTTCAAATTTCATAAAATAATATTCCTCATAAAGTGGCGTCCCTTTTTCCTCCAAGCATAACTTCAAAAATATAAAATATTAATATCTCCTTATGACAAGGCGTACCCTTCAAGTCCCTTTCTTTAAAACAACTTACAAGTTGTATCCTTAGGCCAAGGGGTGGTCAATTGAAAATTATAACACTTATGCCAATACTCAGCAATTTTCATCAATTAAGGCTTGAGAGGAAAATATTGAAACAATCAATAACATGCTTAACTGAAGTGATGATTGAAGACAACCAACTGCATACTGCCACAACTAGCATTTACTAAAAATAGTAAATAATATGAAATGCTACAAAAGCCAAGCCCAAGAAACCCTAATTTCCACCTCATTCCAGTCTACGGGTTCCGGAATAGACTGAAGAATACCAATGCTGATCACTGATGAGAAGGGGACATTACACCTAGGGCATAGAAATGGTTCTAGCCAATACCCAGAACGAATATATTTTTATTTTTTGACTTATGAGCAAATACAACATGCAGCTATACTAAATCAGCAACTCCAGAACTTCATTAACATGCTAGAAATTGAACTAAAAATGCAAAATAACTACTACAATGCAAAAATCTCACTACAAAATCCACTCAACTACAAACTAACTCTCCACTAGTTACTATCTTTCAAGCAAGAAGTCGAGCCAAGGCTAGGAGGCATTCATTCCTCGAAGCAATCCCAATACCATTTCGGCAGCATAACATTACTCAGGTCATAAGATGATAAAATGAAGAGAGAAGGCCTTCTTTTATAGACTTAGTAGAGAATCTCTAGATGCTTCTAGAAAGTGCGCCCTTTTTCCAATTTGAATTTGACTTCATTTTCCCTCCAAGAGTGGCGTCCCTTTTTAAGAGCAAAAATAAATCTTTTAATAAAATAATATCTCCCTCAAAGTTGGCGTCCAAATCCTCTAGCTAAAATTTGGCCTTTAGAAATATTAAAATATTTCCTCCATGTTTAAATACCCTTCAATGTCCCCCTTTTAAAGACAATATTAATTCATGATGCTAGAACAAGGAATTATAATGTTAAATTATAACATTATAATATAAAATATCTTATGTCACCATGGAAATGCATCAAAAGCCAAATTCAACCATACCGTCTGAACAGACTGCCATAGTGAAGCCTACTGATTAGGAGTCAACAAGTCAACTGCTAAAAATAGAATTTACTAAAAATAGTAAATCCATGTAATTGCTCAGAATGCCGAACCGAAACCACCAACGCGAAGCTCTCTGAAAACCCAGAAAGAATCCGCAATCCAAAATCAACAATTCCAAATGCAGACTTAGCAAAAAGATGAAAACATCCTCTAAGAAGTTTGGAAACCCTGATTCGAGCTTCTGCTAGCCGACAGCTCACCGGGGATAGGCCATCAATCACTGAAAGGTGTAGTGCTAAAAATGGGGACATTACAAACTTTTCTGAATTTACTATTTTTAGTAAGTTCCATTTCTAGCAGCGCTTCGGTTGGCAGCAATCCAGTGTGCTTTCTTATTTGGGTAGAGCAGTTGAGTATATTTGGTTTTGGCTTTTCGAGGTGCATTTTAGAGAAATGAGTTATTTTAAGTCATTAAACATTCTATTTCCATGTTGGCCCCCTTGGCCTAGAGATTATGACTTAATGTTGTTTTAAAATGTGGACTTGGAGGGTGAACGCCACATTATGAGGAGATTAAATATTTTTTTAATGCTTATTATGTCTGCTCAAGACTTGGACGCCTAGGGAAGAGGTGAATTAAATGTTTTAAAGATTAGCCCATTCCATTCTAATGCTCTAGGTGCCCCTCTTTGTGCATTTTAAGATTTTATCTTGGAGTCTCTAATATTTAAGAGAGGTCGCCCTCCTTTGAGAGCCGTACCATTCACCCTAGTTTGACATTGGAATTCGTGCTTTTCATTTAGAGGCAGTTTTGCATTGTATAACTCTTGCTCACAGGTCGCCTTGCCTCTAGGAGGTATTGTTTCAGTTTTATAGTGTGTTGAAGGTGTTTGGTGGGAGAAATAAGTATTTTTGTGTTTGTTTAGCTTGCTGGTCTGTACTTCAGTTTGCTGGTATTTCATATCAGACTTAGCTATTTCCATTTCATGCTATATTTCTTGGGTGTTCTTATTCATAATTGTAATAATAAATATAGTGTAAACATTGTAGTTGATTAGGAGCAGATTTCTATTGAAAATCATTGTAATAAGCTTATTGTAATTGCTGGTTTCAGTAGTACTGAATCAACCTTTTAATATTTCATTTGTGTCTTTCTTATTTCACCCAGTGAATAAGTGGAGTATTCCCACTGCTTAAGTGGATGCCTGCTGAAAAGCGGATGCTTGCTGTTATCAGATGATTGCACTCTTTTGTAATAATTTCCCCTTAGGGCATAAGTGGTAGTGCAGAATTTCATGGCTGGTTTACCGCCTACACTTTTATTTCCAGCATTGTAATTCAGTTTAGTTTATTGCTAACAACCCTTATCACCATATGCTATCACCTCGCCTTCAACGGGATCTTGGTGAACATTCTTGGTGAAAGTTACTTTCAAGCTGATTATCCTTGGAGCTAACGCTAATCATTGGTGCTTGGGCTGGATTTTGTTGTGTTCAAAAATCGAAAAAGTTAAAGGGGAATATTTAAACCTACTGGAGGCACCAAACCCCCACTTGCCAAGCACCAACTTAGCAAAAGATAATGACTTCAAAAACAAAGTTCCACCTTCAATGTTGCTTCTTCAATAGATGATGGACAATACTGCTCAAATATATCTCTTTTCAATCTTGCATCAAGTCCGCTATAACTCTTTTCTTAGATCTGATAAAATTCTTCTTCTATATCTGCAATAGCTTCTCTTCAATATTGAACCTTTTGACTTCCTCACAAATATGGTGAAAACACTCTTATAAAATCTGCTTAAGACAACTGCAAATCTCCTCCTTAAATCTGTGCTTGATCTGAAAGATATTCAATTTGCTCTTGCACAATCACTCAAATGATGTATGTTTCTGCTTCTCTATTCACATCGTTATTCCCACACTCACACTTGCAAATGTAATTTTGATTCTCATATATATATATATTCACAAAGATAGGTGACTCTATGAATTAATGTGTCCTTTCCAATAGATAGCAACTCTTAAATTTAAACACATCTCTTCAAATCTGTTTGCTTAATACACTCTTTCTTATTGAATGGTAATTTCACCACATCAATGTTTATTTATTTTTTCTTTAGAAATCTGGAGTTGCATTATAAATCGTACCACTTGAAGAAAACAATTTTTTATTGTTTTTCCTTAACGAAAGGTAATCACACCTCTTCACTTTATAAAAATGTTTTTATCAGCAAAATGACACGTACTTCTCCACAAAATAATTCGCACCATTTCATTAAGAAATTGTATCACTTTTTGACTTTTAATATTCATCGTATCATTTAAAAAGTGAAGTGTATCCTTTCAAAACTGAATCGCTGCCTTTTAAAGACTTTGTCTTTTCCTTTTTTTGTCTTTATTCATTTTGTCTTATGTGCTGCACAATTTTTTTTTGTTTTAATATTCAGAAAAGATATTGCTTTATTCACTTAGCGATCTGTTTGTGCTCTTTAAGGAATACGTTGCTTTTAACATCTGTTGATTGCTGCTTTGATGTAATAGAAACTCTTCAACAAACTATATAATGATCTTCAGATTAATTTGGTTTCTTCAAGGCTATAATGATCTGATCTAAACAATAACTGGTCTTCAATTGAAAGATCCCCAACCCAAATCTGATATGCTTTTCCGAGTTTTGTCTTTTCAAAGTCTTTGACCATCGAATAGGAAGGTTTTTGTTTTGTTTTTGCGTTTTTCTGATTTTTTTTTGTGGTTTTGCTGAATTTTGATTTATGCAACAATAGTGTAAACTAGAAGGAAGGAAATTGCTGCTAAAACTTAAATAAATCATACAATTTAAATAGAGAGCAATAATGATGAATTTATTGGCTCAAATGTTATTGTACATACCACAAGTCTTCATTTACAATCTGATATAAACTTGAACATTAAAGACAAACCCTTTTCAACTTCTTCCCAACTTCACAAATCTGCCCTAGGGTCTGATATGAATTTCTAGCTATTTGAATATGCGAATCAGATCCAATAATTGATATAAAACCCTTCGTAGCACTTAGGGTTTGAAGCCTGTGATCTTGAAATGATGCAGCCAGCTGAGGTATGGTATAAAATTAGTTGCCAAGGCCTTAAGAAGGCCTATACTGCTTATGGCTGCCCCTGATTTGTTGCAATATGGTGATATAATACTGCTGCAAACTCAGATCTGAAAAATATATACCTGAAAATCATCCAATAAAGCCCAAATGAAGACCCAAGGTAGGCCCTCCTCAAAGGTGAACTGGGTTCTCGTCCAATTCATGATAGCCTTTGAGAGTTTTTGTTCCCAGAAGGCTGAAACAATGCTGAAACCCTTCTTCAGAGCTCAACCTGCAAATTGCTTTTGTCAAAATGAGAATAGAATGCCCAAAAATGAGCCCAACATATTGTTTTATAACATCCCATGAGCTTTTTTATAAAAATCAATAAAATAATCCTCTTTGAGGGTTTTTCCTTATCAAAAGAAAGGGCCACTTTTTAAAAACAACTTTGAGTTACTAGGATGGGGGAACTTTTCACTATTCCCTTTATAAGTTTTTGTTACTATTCACTTTTTACTATTTTATTAAATCAAACTTTAATATTTCCAATTTATCCCTGGATTCATCAACTAAACTCCAAACTGAAAGGCTCGTAAAGCTCCCAGCTAAGTTCCACAGCCCTCGGTTGGGTCCCCTAACCATTCTACTAACCTACGGGAACCCTAATAGTAGGTCAACCTCTACTATAGTCTGAGTTTCCTAAGGAAGGGACATTACATCAACAAAGCATAGAAATCTTTAGATTAAGTTGATCTCTTTTACTTGACATCAATGACAAATTTGAAATTTCCAACAATCTCCCCCTTTGTCATTGATGGCAACACAAAATAATTTCCTTTTGCATTGCTCCCCTTACTCTATTTCTCCCCTTTTGACATCAATGTCAAAGGGAAGTTCAGGAAGCATCTATCCATAAATGGATCATGGAAGACATCCATTCTTATCCAATGCAATGAGAATGTATTTCTCCCCCTATCAAAGATACTCTTATGCTCCCCCTTGCTCTAATACTTCTCTTTCTCTAACTTCTTCATCCCTTGACTTCTAAATTACTTGGGTGACTTGCTTCCTCTATATCTTGGCTGTTGAATGAAGAAGATCATCCTCCTTTTGATCTCTTTGTGAAAGTCTTCTCTCCTTTCTTCTCTTCCTCATGTTTTCTGATTGCTTTTTGTTATCCTCTGTATGGAAACTTCTTTTCTTTGACATCAATATCGCAATTTCAAACAATTGATGCCAATTTATTATCTTCTCCATAGGGTTGAATGATAATGCTATACTTGGTTCCCCATGAATTCATGCCTCTTCAAAATTGTGTATGAAGTGTATCTTGTATGACCATAGATTTATCTTTCTCATCATTTTGCTTTTGTTTCCTTCTCCATACTTTTGTAAACTTTCTTTCCTTTTGTTTATCCATGGTGTTTTCATTCATGCCCTATCTAGGTGGTTTCACAAACTGCAATATCGTGCTATATGTCCATAGTTATTGCGTTTGTAGCATACAACGCTATAATCCATTAAAGGAATAAAGGAGTTATAGTTCCTTCCATAAGATCTTCTAATTTTGTTCCTACCATAATCATATCTCACATGTGTTCTACAATCTCTTGCTTTATGCCCAAAATGATTGCATGAGTATTAATAGCCATAAAAGGTACTCTTGAACCTGTATGGATGCACTTGCCTTGAAGGAAAGGACTTCTTGAAATTGTCCTTGTTAACTTTTGGAGGAGTGTTTGTCTTCTTAGGAGTCTCTATGGAATCTTCATTGCTTGTTTGATTTTCTTCATAACCAAGTCCTGTTTTATTTGATGATGACCTTTGTCCATTAATGATGTCTTCTAGGATTTCATAGCTCTTTTCAAATTTGAGACTTGTATTTAACTTGGTTGTTGCCTTCTCTAATTCTTTCCTTATGGAAACAATTTCAATTTCCAACTTTTCACATTCTTTTTCTTTTTCTTCAAGTCGAACTTTGGTTTCATCTTCTATACTTTTACTTTCCTCAATTTGAAGCTTCAAGTCTGAAATTAGTTTCTTAGTTTCGATAAATTTCTTCTTTTCTTCTCTGACCTTTCGTTTTCAGCCTCCCAATCTCGCTTATAGCAAATTCCAACTCTTCTTCCAAATCTTTTGGATCATGATCTATCTCTTCTTTTTGGTTTTCATCCTTATCTTCATTATCCTCTATTACTTCAGCCATGAACAACATTTCATCTTCACAACTTTCCACATCATAGTTACTTGAAAAATCTTTATCTCTATATGAGTATAAGCTCTTATTGAAGTTTTCCCTTTTGTTGTTTCTATGATACTTATTAATTTTGATTCCTTTGTTTGGCTTGTACTTCTTTTCTTCTTCACTATCATTGCTATAAGAATAAGGACATGTTTTTACATAATGTCCAATTTTACCACAAGTGAAGCATTTGAAGGGTAGTTTACCCTTGTATTTTCCTGACCCCCTTTTTAGTTTCCTCACAAAATTTGCTTCTTCCTCATCTGTTGTATCATTATCTTCCACTTTCTTCCCTTTTGAATTCTTGGATGCTTTGAATGCAGCCTCCTTTTGTAGAAAAGTATATCTTTCGGTTCTCATCTCATAGGCTGTTAAGATTCCATGTAGTTCATCCATGGTTAAGGTGTCCAAGTCCTTCATTTCCTCTATTGCCGATGCTTTGTGGTCAAATCTTGGTGTAAGGGATCTCAACACTTTTTGCACTACTACTGGTTCCTTTACTTCTCCAAGGCCTCGAATGGTGTTGACAACTTCATCCACATGCAAGAAAAATCCAGCAATATTTTCCTCTTCACTCATTCTAAGAATTTCAAAATTGCTTCTATGTGTTTGCTATTTGGCTCCCTTCACTTTCTTGTCTCCTTCATAAGCATGCTTCAACTTGTCCCAAATCACTTTGGCAGATTTGCAATGCATTATCTTCACAAGTTCAGATTCATTTAATCCACATAGGATTGCATTCTTGGCTCTAACATTATTTTCACTTGCCTTCTTTCCTGCTGAATCCGTTGGAGGTGTTGAAGGAGCTTTATATCCATTCACCAGTGATTGCCAAACGTCAAATCCTATAGCATTTATATATGCCTCCATTCTCATACTCCAAAATGCATAATTTGTCCCATCAAACAATGGACCCTTGTTGGAAGAGAATCCTTCTCCACTTATGATGTGTTCTATATGGATCTCCCTTCAAGTTTGTTAGACTTATTCGAAGGGCCTGCTCTGATACCAATTGATGAGCACACAGTTATACTGAGAGGGCACCGCACCGGGGGTGGGGGGGGGGGGTGAATCAGTATAACACAACTTTTACCAATTTAAAACTTTACCAATCACAATAACATCAACAATTATGCACATGAGAAGAACACAATGACACACGATATTTACGTGGAAACCCCTACGGTAGAAAACCACGGTACAAATACTGTACTTTATATATTTATGTGAATTACAATGATAGTAGGCACCAACCTACAGGAAGCACCAACTCTCTCAATTTGTAGGCACCAACCCTCACTTGCCAAGCACCAACTTAGCAAAAGATAATGACTTAAGAAACAAAGTTCCACCTTCAATGTTGCTTCTTCAACGGATGATGGACAATACTGCTCAAATATATCTCTTTTCAATCTTGCACCAAGTCTGCTATAACTCTTTTCTTAGATCTGATAAAATTCTTCTTCTATATCTGCAAAAACTTCTCTTCAATATTGAACCTTTTGACTTCCTCACAAATATGGTGAAAACACTCTTATAAAATCTGCTTAAGACAGCTGTAGATCTCCTCCTTAAATCTGTGCTTGATCTGAAAGATATTCAATTAGCTCTTGCACAATCACTCAAATGATGTATATTTCTGATTCTCTATTCACATCATCATTCCCACACTCACACTTGCAAATCTAATTTTGATTCTCATATATATATATATATATATATATATATATTCACAAAGATAGGTGACTCTTTGAATTAATGTGCCCTTTCCTATAGATAGCAACTCTTAAATTTAAACACATCTCTTCAAATCTGTTTGCTTAATACACTCTTTCTTATTGAATGGTAATTGCACCACATCAATGTTTATTTTTCTTTTTCTTTAGAAATCTGGAGTTGCATTATAAATCGTACCACTTGAAGAAAACAATTTTTTGTTGTTTTTCCTTAACCAAAGGTAATCACACCTCTTCACTTTATAAAAATGTTTTTATGAGCAAAATGACACGTACTTCTTCACATAATAATTCGCACCATTTCATTAAGAAATCGTATCACTTCTTGACTTTTAATATTCATCGTATCATTGAAAAAGTGAAGTGTATCCTTTCAAAACTAAATCGCTGCCTTTTAAAGACTGTCTTTTCCTATTTTTGTCTTTATTCATTTTGTCTTATGCGCTGCACAGAATTTTTTTGTTTTAATATTCAGAAAACATATTGCTTTATTCACTTAGCGATCTGTTTGTGCTCTTTAAGGAATACGTTGCTTTTAACATTTGTTCATTGTTGCTTTGAAGTAATAGAAACTCTTCAACAAAGTATATGATGATCTTCAAATTAATTTGATTTCTTCAAGGCTATAATGATCTGATCTAAACAATATCTGGTCTTCAACAAAGCATAGAAATCTTCAGATTAATTTCATCTCTTTTACTTGACATCAATGACAAATTTCCAACAAATTGTCTCTTAGGCGTGAGTGAGTGTCTCAAATCACTTATTATAGTCATACAAATTATTAAGTGCATTTAGTGGTATTGATTGGAATATATTCAACATATTGTAACAACACCCAAAATGTAACCCCAATTTTTTAATACTTTTATACATGTACCTCACATAACAAGTACAATCTCAAATATAAGTTACCAGGTCCTTCACTTTTGCCCTTTGTACCTGTGTGGGTTTGGTATGAGTCTTGGTTCATTGCTGGTTTGCCTTAGGGTTCGCCTAGGGTCCCTCTTGGGCACCTCGGGTTACTTGTGGGTCCTTCACAGGGAACCTCGGGTTCTCGGGAGGGACCCTAGGCGAAGCTGGTCCGAACCCAGGGGGACCCAAGAGTTGCCCCAAAAGAGAAAAAGCAGAAAAAAAGTAATTTTTCAAAACGTTTTAATAAACTAAGAATGCTTGCATACATAATTTCACTCGTAAGTGACAAAATTATGAATATCATTGACTTACATGCATATTAGTTTTATTGGCACTTATGAATATCTTGTTTTATATTATATAGTTTTAAATTTTGTAATACATACATACATACATATCTACATACGTACATACTTACATATTCTTGTACGGTCGTACCTGTATGCAAGGAATAAACTTGCCGTATCGCCGTACTCGTACCCGTACTCGTATTTGCACTCGTACCCAAACTAGTAACTCAGAATATAATAAATATATTTCAAAATACAATTCAAATTGTATGGGCACTCCTTTATTGAATGACCCATGACCTGGCATATCTCACAAAATGTCCTTTTAGGACAAGTACCATTTGTGTGCCCCTCAATTTTGCAGTCAGTACACCATAGTTTATTAGTTTCTTTGTTGGTTTCTCTCTCCACCTTCAATTCTTTCATCATTCAAAGCATGTCCCTTTGAAGTGCTTGTACTGTTCCTGGTTCATCGTTGCTATTGTCATATGAACTTCCATCTTCCTTTGTTTTTCTTTTACTGCACGAGGACATTTTATATTCACTTTCTATGTCCATTGCTCGATTATAAGCATTAGTGTATGATGACAGTGGCACGAACTTCATTTTCTTCCTTAATGAAGGGATTAACCCTTCGATGAACCATCTTTTCTTTAGTCCATCGACTGACTGGTTTTCTAATTTCACTAGTATTTCCTTGAGCCTATGATTATAGGCTCATACATTCTAATGCTTTCCTTGTTTGGTATTGTAGATCTGTGCCACAATTTCATTGTCATCTCTCATGAGTTTGAATCCCTCTTGAAATGCTCTTTTCAATGCATCCCATGTATTTTTGTGTGCTACTTCCAATTTTGTATACCAGTCTATGGCTATGCCTCTGAGAGTTTCTAGAAATGCTCTCTGCCAATATGCTCTGTCATCCTAACTGTTTGCTACCCAGATTGTCTCACATGTCTAATAATGCCTTACAGGGTCCTTTGACCTGTTTCCAATGAACTTTGGAATATTTTTCTGCTCTACATGCAGACTTGCTAGGGGAGTCACCATCTTGCCTCCCTGTTGCGCCCTCTGTGACGATAACTTGATTGGAGAGTTTTGATTAGTATGTTCTAGTGCCTTCCCTACACTCACAATCCTTCACTTGCCCCTCTTCAACGTTCATCACCCTTGGGTTGCCTTCGGGGTTCTTACAATGCTCCCTTTGTCTTGGCGTTATTGGCTCTGATCTTCCAATGTTTGGATCTTCTGTCATTATCAAGTCTTTAATTTGGCATATGGTCTCTATTAGACCGTTGGTAGGTACTCCTTGTCCTTCCCCTTTGGCCTGTTAGTTTTATTATCAGATTAAATGCACAGAAAATTAATTAAAAAATCAACACAAGACACAGCAGATACCTTGGGAAAACCCTCCTCTTGAGGGAGAAAAACCCAGCACTAATATATCTCTTATATATTAATTCTTGAAGAGAAACACTTGTACAAATGAGGCCAATAAGAGGGGCCAAAATAATGCACCAACAGATGATGCAATCACAGATCTTATCACATATAATCTGCTAACACAGAATTGAAGTCTTTATCAAAATCGCACTGCACATATGATGAACTCGCACTGTTCCTATAATGAATTCGCACTTGAGACAAGTGATAATGGAATGAACTGAGTGCTGAATGGATGATGAATGAATGAAACTCAATGAATATAAATACATGTGTGGAGAAGAGACGCGCCTCTTCATGAAACTCCAAGTCGGCCTCCAACAATAATAACGGATGTCTAGAGAAGGATCGTATCCAATAAGGAATGGGTTGGCACACATAAGAACTCGTGCCATTCAGATGAAGCGCACCTCTTCACAATGTCGGCTTTAACAAATAGATAGCACCTCTAAATACTTGTGCCTCTTCAAGAATAGAAGTCTATAAATTAAATAGCTTTAAGCTATTATTTAATTTACTCAATCGAAAAATAGATAGGCTGGAAGGAATCGCACGATGCTGCTTTTATCATCAACACTCCCTCTCAGCTAGGGAGAGTACGTCTAGCTGCACAAGACATATCACCTCAACGTGATGTCTACCACATTGGCTACAACCAAATGTGAAAAGAAGAATATCACCTCATCGTGATATTAGATATCACCTCAACATGATATCAACCATAATGGCTACAACCATTCTCTGGTGTGTACAAGTGTTCATCACTTGCGTGATGTTGTCACCTCAACATGACTTTCACCATGGCTCTCCCAGAGGGTGAAACACAACTAGAAGATGTGTCATGGAGTCACACACATGACATCCACCATGACTCTCTCAGAGGGTGGAAACAAGGGCTTTCACTTCAAATCTCAAAGAGAAATGCATTAACAAGGAATTTCACCTCGAACTTCTCTTCACAGAGAAGAACTCATTAAACAAGGGATTTCACCTCAAACTTCTCTCGCAAAGAAGAACTCATTAACAGGCTCACTGAAACTGAGACTCTTTCTCAGTTAAGGCTGGATTCTCCACCATACCAAGCTTATCTCGAAAGTACACAAACTTTATTCTGGAGAGAGGCTTGGTGAGAATGTCTGTCGTCTGCTCATCAGTGCTGATATACCTCAACTGTATAGCTTTCCACAGTACCATATCTCTAATATAGTGGTACTTGATCTCAACATGCTTGGTTCTGTCATGAAACAAAGGATTGACAGAAAGCTTCACACAACTCTGGCTATCACAATGAATGATAGTAGGCTCCATTGATTGTCCAAACAATCGTGCAAGGAGCTTACGAAGCCACACTGCTTCCTGAGCTGCCATACAAGCTGCAATATACTCTGCCTCTGTTGTACTCAATGCTACAAATGACTGCTTCCTACTGCACCAAGATATCATAGCAGAACCCAAACTGAAGCAACAACCAGAGGTACTCTTCTGATCTGTAACACATCTTACCCAATCAAAATCAGTATAACCATGCAGCTCCAAGTCAGCATCTGAAGAATATCTCAACCCATATCCAACTGTGCCACACAAATATCTTAGGATATTTTTAGCTGCAACAAGATGTATCTATCTCGGTTCACACATGAACTGACTAAGTGCACTCACAGCATAACATATATCTGGTCTAGTGTTAACTAGATACATCAAGGACCCAATCAGCTATCTGTACATTGTAGGATCCACCAAGTCTGAACTAGCTGCAACCTCCTTCAATTTATGTAGGTTGGTTTCCATAGGTGTAAACATGGATTTGCAATCCATCATACCGAACCTCTTAAGTACAATGGTGTACTTCCCTTGACTTAGAATCATCTCATCTGGTTTCTTCTAGACTTCTAGGCCAAGGAAGTAGTGCATAAGTCCAAGATCTTTCATCTCAAACTTAGAGGCCAACTCTTTCTAGTTTCTTACATTTGATGATCAAGTGCTCTTCTCCAGTAAGTATCAAATCATCAACATATAAGACCAAAATCAATGCTTCACCATCAATTACCTTAAAGTATAGATTAGAGTCAACATCATTCTTCAAGAAGCCCAAACTTGACAGGTAACGATCAATTCTTTCATACCATGCACGAGGAGCCTGCTTAAGACCATAGAAGGCCTTCTTCAACTTGCAAACATGAGACTCCTTCCCATGTACCTCGAACCCATTAGGTTGCTCGATGTAAACTTCTTCCTCGATCACACCATTTAGAAAAGCTGTCTTCACATCCATTTGATGAATCTTCCATCCTCTAGATGCAGCAATGGCAATGATGGTCCTGACAGAAGTGTAGCGAGCAACATAAGCAAATGTTTCTTCATAATCAACTCCCTCTTTCTGTGAAAACCCACGAGCCATGAATCTTGCCTTGTACGTCTCTATGCACCCATCAACTGCATGCTTAATCTTGAAGAGCTATTTCGAAGATACCACAGATTTTCCTTCGGGTCCAGGAACAATGTCCCAAACATCATTCTTGAGAATTGATTGGTACTCCTCTGTCATAGCATCTTTCCAAACTTGTTGACTAGAAGCTTCTTCCACACTAGAAGGCTCAGACTCAATAATTAGACTCATCAAGGCAACATAACTGGAGAACGTATGTGGCCTTTTACTTTCTCTGAATGTACCTCTGAGAGCTGCGAACCTTTCAACCTCTTGCATAGTTTGTCTAGCCCAAAGAGGTCTCTTTCTTCTAATCACAATATCGGTAGGCCCATTAGAAGGTTCCAAGGGTTCAACTGGATCAACATCTTCCTTTGGTTCAAAAGTCTCCCTCTGAATCTCAGGAGTATGGTCAACTTCCATATCTTGAGGAGGCTCATCATAGTCAATCTCCACATGAGTTCCCTTGGATCTTCTAAATGCATCATCTTCCTCGAATGTGACATCTCTACTGATTTCAATATACTTCTAACCTGGAACATATATCGTGTAGGCTTTTGATGTCTCACTATAGCCCATGAATATTCCCTTCTTGCCAGAAGGCTTGAACTTAGTTCTCTTCTCTTTTGGAACATGAACATAGATAGGACATCCAAAGATCCTCAAATGACTAACCTCGGGCTTCTTCCCTGTAAAGGCTTCTTCCGGAGTGATATTCTCCAAGACCTTGTGAGGACTTCTATTCTGAACATATACAACAGTCCTAGAAGCTTTTGCCCATAAGAAGGTTTGTAGATCCTAGTCATGAATCATGGCTTTTGTTGCTTCCACGATCGTCCTGTTCTTTCTCTCTGCAACACCATTTTGTTGAGGATTATAGGGGACACAAAACTCCCCCTTAATCCCAGCATCAAAACAGAAATTTCGAAAGCTACCAGAGGTGTATTCTCCTCCATTATCAGATCTGAGGATCTTGATTCTTTTACTGGAAAGATTCTCTACAAGAGCTTTGAATTCCTTGAACCTTTCTAACACTTCCTCAGACTCTTTAGTTTTCAAAAAATAAATCCAAGTCTTTCTAGAGTGACCATCAATGAAAAGAACATAATACAAGAAACCACTTGAAGAAGGAACAAACATAGGTCCACATAAATCAGAATGAATAAGGTCTAAAATACACTTAGATCTACTTTCTCTACTGTGGAAAGGGGCTTTTGAATTCTTACCCATAGCACATCCTCTGCAAGTTTCTTCATGCTCCTGATTGAACTTAAGAAGTCCCGTGACCATCTTCTCCATGATAGGTAAGGCTCGGAAATGGAGGTGCACCAATCTTTGATGCCACAGATCACATAGGCTTGAAGAATCATGAACTAATGCTTGTAGAGGACACGCACATAGCCTATAGAGGCTTTCATGTCTAACACCAATTACTTGAGCATCCTTGAAACTGGAATTCTCCATCCACACAAGAACTTTGCCTTTGGAGAAGGCAACTTGATATCCTTCATCTTCTAGAGCTGAAATAGAAATAAGATTGCGCTTGATTCCTGGAACATACAAAACATCTCTCAACTGAAGTGTAATGCCGGAATCCAAATGAAGAGTAGAGGTCCCAATTCCTTTTATGGAATAGCCAGCATCATCTCCAATAATAACTTGCTCGGAAAAATCTTTCTCCACCAAACTTGATAAGTGCTCCTTAAATCCAGTGATGTGACGAGAAGCACCACTGTCAATCAGCCAAGTGTTGGTATCTGTCGGTACATTGAAATATACCGAGCCAATTTTTTCAATTTTTCAATTACAATGAGCAATGCAACACACATCCGTTAGGGTTAGCACTTAAACCAAAATGATGCGGAATTCAACTCTAGCCAAGAATGTACACCAGGATCCTGAGATGGGCAAGGTGTGAACATATGGTCAGAGGATCTCAATGCAATGCAATACTGAATAACTCTAACCAAGGATGTGCCAGATGACGGCGAGCATATGGTCAGAGGATCCTTATCAACTACAATGCTGAAAGTAACTCAACGCCAAGAATGTGCTATCCAACCCAAGGTGGGAATGGAGCTACCATAAGGTGGAGATTCTAATGAACTACAATGCAATATAGAAAGTAAATAGGCGGCAAGCCAGCCTCTTCCACTTATTCAGTGGGTATTACAAGCATGAAGAGAAAGATGAGCTGAGATGCTGACAGTACTACTGTTCAGCTTACAATATAAAGAGAATTGCCTGCCAAGAGCACAAGATAAGAATGTCTAACAATGCTGCAATAAAGTATAATGTCATCCTCAATGCCCACAATGACTCCCCTTCCAAACCCAACTCAAATGATGGACTTTATGTAAACTGTCATGACTGATCATGGACTGAAATTACTTAACCGACAATATAGAAACCTATTGAAATGCTCACAACTCACTCATTACTCACTCAAATTGCATAAGATCTGATGCAAAGTACTCATATGATGAAGGCGCCCAAGAAGACACTATAAAACTGAACCTAAAAGCTGATATTTATTTTTGGCACAAAGTCCAATGAAACCCAAAAGGTACGGCTGCAAGAGAGGGGCGATTTTCTCTTTTAAAATTCAATTCTTTGATATAAAATCTGCAACTTGGCAAATATGGTCACCCATGTCAAGGAAATGCAACAAGACAATACCCATAAGGAGATAAATTTTCTTTTTTGATATATGAGTGAAAACAACTTTCAGCTACACAGAAACAGCAACTCCAGAATCTGATATAAGATGCATAAAACAGAACTACACAGCAAAACAATGCAACAAAGCAAACCTCACTACAAATTCTCTCACAAGCAAACTAAATTCTCCACTAGATGCTATCTCTCAAGCATGAAGTCGAGCCAAGGCTAGGAGGCATTCATTCCTCGAAGTAGTCCTAGCACCATTTCAGCAGCATAACAATACTTCAGACATAAGATAATCAAATGAAGAGAAGAGGCCACCTTATAAAGGCACAGCAAGGAATCTCCAGAGCTTCTAGAAGAGAAGCCCTAAATTCAAATTTGAAATAAACCTTTTCCCTCCAAGAGATGGCGTCCACTTTCAAGGCTTCACATTGACTTTTATTTTTTAATTCCATCTTCCAAGAAATAGGCGTCCAACATAAGCTTCAATTTGACATTAATAAAATATAAAATCTCCTCCATGAAGCGCCCACCCTTGAAGACCACTTTTTAAAACAACATTAAGTTATAAGACTAGGCCAAGGGGATAATATAACATTTAAATATAACATTACTGAAGTTAATTGAACTTATCTCTCCAACTGCATCCCAAGGCCAAAATTGAATAAACCAACTGAACTGACCGCTGAGGGAAGCCAACTGAATAGGAACCAAACTGTCAACTGCCAAAAATAGAATTTACTAAAAATAGTAAATTCCAGAAAGTGCTCGGAACACAAAGCAAGTCACACCATTGCGAAGCTTTCTGAAAACCTAGAAAGAATCCGCAGTTCAATCACCAAAACTCGAGCAACAACAACCAACAAAACAGGAAACCCTAATTTCAACCTCCGAGTAGCCTACGGGTCTCCGGAATAGGCCAACGGTCAACAGAGTTCATCACGCTTGAGAAGGGGACATTACAGTCCGCCCTCCCCAAGATTGCTTGTCCTCAAGCAAACGCAAGCCTGGATGTTACAGAATCTCCTCATTCTCCCAAGTCGCATCCTCCATAGGCAAGTTTTTCCACTTCACCAAGTACTCTCTGATTGTTCTTTTTCTTAAAGAACGCTCTCTGGAATCAATAATCTCTTCTGGAATCAAAACTAACTGTCCTTACTCATCGAAAGGTGGTAACTGTGACAAAGCAACAACATTGTGTCCAAGTGCCTTCTTGAGGCGAGACACGTGGAAGACATTGTGTACTCTGCTATTTGAAGGTAGCTCCAACTCATAAGCTACTGCTCCAACCTTTCTAATAACTTTGAATGGCCCATCGAAACGAGGTTTGAGCTTCTCAGCTCCACTCTTCTTGAGAGTAGACTGTCTGTAAGGTTGCAGTCGAAGATAAACCATATCTCCAACCTCAAAAGAGTGCTCAATACGCCTCTGATCAGCGTACATCTTCTACTGATTCTGTGCCATCTGAAGGTTGTTCTTCAAGGATTTCAAGATGTCTTGACTCTGTTGCAACAAATCCTTGGCTTGAGGGGCTTTGCTATCACCAAACACCAAATCAGCAAAGCTAGGAGCCTCATAACCGTAAAGAGCCATGAAAGGTGACATCCTTATTGACATATGAAAGGAAGAATTGTAACAATACTCACCTATGTGAAGCCATTTCACCCATGCTCTTTGCTGCTCCGAAACATAGTTTCTCAAATAACCTTCCAACCACTTGTTCACTATCTCTGTTTGTTCATCGGTTTGAGGGTGATAACTAGTGCTTGGAGTAAGCACCGTACCACTCATTCTAAAGACCTCTTGCCAAAAAGTGCTTAGGAACTTGCTGTACCTATCACTCACAATGTTTTTCGGCAACCCATGCAATCTAAACACCTCACGAAAAAACAAATCTGCAACTTGAGCTGCTGAAAAAGAACTAGTGATGGAAAAGGAGTGAGCAAACTTGGTTAATCTGTTCACTACAACATAGATACAATCTTTGCCTTGGACCTTAGGCAACCCAGTGATGAAGTCCATGGATATGCTTTCCCATTTTTGATTGGGAATGGGAAGAGGTTGTAGCAGACCAGCTGGTAGAGTATGCTCATTCTTGTTCATCTGGCAAGTGGGACACTCTTGGATGTAGCGTTGAACTTCCCTTTTCAGCCCCTTCCAAGAAAATCTTTCCCGAATCTGGCTATATGTCTTGAAGAAATCCTGATGACTAGCAAGTGGAATTTCATGAAATGTCATCAAAATCTTCTTTTTGAGCTTAGAATCAGCCACCAAAAAGATTCTACCCTTGTAGTGTATCAGCCTTTCAACCACCTTGTACCTTTCGTCATGAAAAGTACCTTCAATGATGCTGGTTGCAAACTGATTTTTGGCATAATCAGCAAGCAACATGTCCCTCCAATCAGCAGTAAGCTCACATAATGAGCTCAAATGGGGTCTCCTAGATAAAGCATCAGCCACAATATTGTTTTTTCCTTTGACATATTCAATGTCAAAATCGTAAGCTTGAAGCTTACTCACCCACTTTTGTTGCCTCTCGTTCAAATCTTTCTGATGCATGAAGTGCTTGAGACTATTGTGATTAGTCTTGACCACAAACTTGCTCCCCACCAAATACTGTCTGAACTTAGCTAATGCATGCATAATGGCAAGCATTTCCTTGTCATAGATGGAGTAGGTCCTTTCAACACCTCTTAATTTTCTGCTCTCAAACACAATGGGATGTTTGTCTTGCATCAAAACAGCCCCAACTCTTTCACCGGATGCATCACACTGTAGCTCGAAAGGCTCGGAAAATTCTGGAATAGGCAAAACCGGACAAGAGCTCATGATCCTCTTAAACTTATCAAAAGTAGATTGAGCCTTTTCTGACCAACAAAAAGCCCCCTTTTTCGTGAGGTCAGTAAGAGGAGCAGCATTCTGTGAGTAGCCCTTCACAAATCTTCTGCAAAATCCACAAAGACCTAAGAACCCTTTCAAATGAGTCAAGTTCTTAGGAGGTGGTCAATCAACAATTGCCTTGATCTTTTCAGGATCAACCTTCACTCCTTCAGCACTGATTATATGACCAAGGTAAAGTAGCTCCTTCATTCCAAATTCACATTTGGATTCTTTAGCAAACAAGCTCTTTGATTCTAGGATGCTAAGCACTTCCTCCAAGTGCTTGAGATGTTCTTCCCATGTCTTGCTGAAGATCAAAATGTCATCAAAAAATATCAATACGAACTTCCTCAATTGCTTCTGAAAGACTCTGTTCATACAAGACTGGAAGGTAGCAGGAGCATTAGTCAACCCAAAAGGCATGACTAAAAACTCGAAGTGGCCATAGTGACATCTAAATGCTGTCTTCTCAACATCAGATCCTCTCATCCGAATTTGGTAGTAGCCCGACCTCAAATCAATCTTTGAAAAGAACTTGGCTCGATGTAGCTCATCAATGAGCTCATCTATCCTCGGAATGGGGTATCGATTTTTGATGGCGCTTTGATTCAAAGCACGATAATCCACACACATGCGGATGGTACCATCCTTCTTCTTCACAAGAACAACTGTTGAAGCGAAGGGACTCTTACTTGGACGAATGAAGCCCATCTCCAAGAGTTCCTTAGTGTTTTACTCAATCTCATCCTTCTACTGCTTAGGGTACCGATATGGAGTTGTAATAACGGGCTTAGCCCCTTCCTTGAGCTCTATGACATGCTCGGAACCCCGTTCAAGAGGTGGCCCAGGAGGTAAATCAGCAAACACCTTGCTCTTCTTGGTGAGTAAAGACTGAACATCAGGAGGATAGTCCCTCTTTGTTTCAACCGGACTAGCTAGAAGAATCATACATTCCGCAGCCCACTCAACTTGGTCTTGCCGAATCAGCCTTGCCATTCTCTTGAATGACACAATCTGAGGACCACCATTGAACATTCCTCTTAGCACCACCTTCTTTCCATCAGATTGGAACTTAAGTTCCATGGTTTGCAGATTTAGAGAAATCTCTCCAAGTGATTGCAGCCATTGAATGCCTAGAACGGCATCCGTATCTCCAATGTTGACTACATAGAAGTCATCCTTGACTTCATAGTTGCCCAATTGCATAGTCATGTTTGAAATCTTCTTGGTGCAAGAAATGTGAAACCCATCAGCAACCATAACCTTGAAGCCTTCAAATTCTTTTGTTTGCAGCCCCTTCTTTGCCACCACAACTTCATCAATGAAGTTATGCGTTGCTCCAGTGTCAATCAAAGCAACTATTCACTGCCCCTTAATCATCCCTCGAAATAGAATTTACTAAAAATAGTAAATTCCAGAAAGTGCTCGGAACGCAAAGCAAGTCACACCAATGCGAAGCTCTCTGAAAACCTAGAAAGAATCCGCAGTTCAATCACCAAAACTCGAGCAACAACAACCAACAAAATAGGAAACCCTAATTTCAACCTCCGAGTAGCCTACGGGTCTCTGGAATAGGCCAACGATCAACAGAGTTCATCATGCTTGAGAAGGGGACATTACATACATTGCTTGATAGTGCTGAATAGAACAAGTATTCACATGAATCCTTCTGCGGAGAGGCATCATCAACATCTGCAACGGTGGCTTGTTGCTTAGGTCTAGTTGGACAATGCTTAGCAAAGTGGCCAAACTTATCACACCTAACGCATTGGATCTTGGACATGTCTCTCTTCTTCTTGGAGGCAGGTGCATCATCATTTCCCTTATCTCGATTCCTCTTGAAGAACCCTTTCCTTCCATCTTTTCCTTTCTTCTTCGAAGCATGGGAGGCGAGAACATGAATATCTTCATTCTTTGAATTTTGACCAACGCCTCTAGCCACCAACCTTGATTCTTCTTGAATGCAATCTGCCCTTAGACGATCGAACTTAGGCAATTTTGATCTTGCACTGATTCCCTGAATGAAGGATTCCCAAGACAAAGGAAGACCATTGAGAGCAAGCATAGTCAGATCTTTGTGATCAACCATGTGTCCAATTGTCGAGAGCTGATCTCTCAAATCTGAAATCCTCATGAAATATGCAATCATAGATTCTCCTTTCTCCATCTTCACATGGTGTAGTTGTTGCTCAGTGCAAGTGCTCGGCTGGTATTGTTGATTTCGTACATTTCTTCCAATGTTTTAAACATGTCTCTTGCCATCTTCAACGTAGAGACAATAGGAACGATATGATCCTTAATGGAATCAACCAATATTTTCATTGCCTTGATATCTTTCTTCACCCACTGCAACTTCTCTTCTTCCTCCTCAGGTTCAGGAACACTGGACTCCACAAACTCACCCAAGTCATTTTCACGCAAGGTAAGCATGATTCTAAATCTCCATGATGTGAAGTTTGATGCTCCCTCGAGTCTATCCTCAATCTTCAAACCGTTCACCATCTTGACAAAGGTAGAGATAGACAAGAAAGTGTAAAGAAGAGAATAGAGTATTGCTGTATAAACAAATCTGATCACGATCTCCTCAAACCCGCTCTGATACCATGTTAGTTTTATGATCAGATTAAATGCACAGAAAATTAATTGAAAAATCAACACAAGACACAACAGATACCCTGGGAAAACCCTCCTCTTGAGGGAGAAAAACCCAGCACTAATATATCTCTTATATATTAATTCTTGAAGAGAAACACTTGTATAAATGAGGCCAATAAGAGGGGCCAAAATAATGCACCAACAGATGATGCAATCACAGATCTGATCACATATAATCTGCTAACACGGAACTGAAGTCTTTATCAAAATCGCACTGCACATATGATGAACTCGCACTGTTCCTATAATGAATTCGCACTTGAGACAAGTGATAATGGAATGAACTAAGTGCTGAATGGATGATGAATGAATGAAACTCAATGAATATAAATACATGTGTGGAGAAGAGATGCGCCTCTTCATGAAACTCCAAGTCGGCCTCCAACAATAATAACGGATGTCTAGAGAAGGATCGCATCCAATAAGGAATGGGTCGGCACACATAAGAACTCGTGCCATTCAGATGAAGCGCACCTCTTCACAATGTCGGCTTTAACAAATAGATAGCACCTCTAAATACTTGTGCCTCGTCAAGAATAGAAGTCTCTATAAATTAAATAGCTTTAAGCTATTATTTAATTTACTCAATCGAAAAATAGATAGGCTGGAAGGAATCGCACGATGCTGCTTTTATCATCAACATGGCCGACTTTAATGGTACACACGTTTCTTCGACGACAAGGTTGGCAATTTCTTCCTCGCCTTTCCTTTCGCTCAATGTTGAACCTTCTTTGTCCGACGGTGATGGTCCAGATGGTTCGTCGATGGCGAGGTTGGTGGGTTCTCCTCTTTATCCTTCGTTTGATGGTGATGGTTCAGATGGTTTGCCGATGGTGAGGTTGGTGGGTTCTCCTTTGCTTTCCCCTTTGTTTGACAGTGATGATCCGAATGGTTCACCAATGGCAAGGTTGGTGGGTTCTCCTTCACTTTCTCCTTTATCCGACATTGATGGTATAGACAACTCTCCAACTTGGTCGGTGAGGTCGGTGTATGCTTCGTAGGGGAGTGGTAGGTGTTGTGCTATTTCTTCCCACTCTCCCTTCGTGCATTCTCTTGTTGTGAAATTTCTCTTGCTCTTTCTCTTGTTGTCTCCTTTCTCTTTGTTTGATGATCCTTAAAGATCGCTTGATCTCTTGATCTTGACCACATTGTGGTCTTTTCTCGTGTTTATTGGGGTCTAAGGGCATGGATCTCTCAATTCTGACCCGATTTCTTTAAAGCAACGACGCCAAATGTTTATTGATCTATCTAATAAATTAAATACATGAATTAATAATAGAGATACAATGCATATCAGATAGATGTGTAAATATATCTTGATTCACACATGAAATTATTATTGATGAAGACCAGAGATGGTCAGCCAAGGATCAAAGTCGATCCGACTAGATCATACTACTCTCCTTGACAATACACGATGTATTTAAAGGACCCGACGGTTGCTAAGAAGAACACAACCGTCTACCGATTGATGCTTATAACTACTCGAAGCCGACGACCAATTAATACATAGTCGGATAACCAATATTACTGAAGCATAATAATAGACATTGTACACTGACTATACCTATATGTGTGAAGTTGTAATTGAAATTCTGAGACATAGTTTTGGGTGCTGTTATTTTATGCTGAGTTTGAGTGTTAGAAAGAAACATAGGTCCTAAGTGCTATTGGCTCAGCTGACAAATAGGCTTGTTGCTGTGGTGTGTAATAACAAGTATTGTAAAGTACTTGTTGTTGGATTGTGTGCCTGAAAGCAGTGTTTGAGGACTTGGCGAGTTCTGGCAAAGATTCATGGGACTTGCGATTCCTAGGGCTTGCCTAGTCGACTCACCACGGACTCGTGAGCTGAGCACTGGAGAGTCTAGGCTAGGACTGAACGAGTCTTGGTGAGTGACTCTCTAAGACTCGCGAGTCCCGACTCAGGACTTGGGTCGATTGGAAACTATGAGTATGAATGCTGTTATACATTTGAAAGTTTGAAACTATGAGTATGAATGATGAAATTTCAGATATTGAGTGTTTGAAGATCAGATGACGTGTAATATTTGAATTATGACAAATTTATAATCAAATTAAGCTCTTATGTTCTCTAAATGCATTAGTTTCTTTTTTTTTGTAAAACTATGGTTTTCTTCTTTGCCGAGTCCTAGCTGAGTTTTTTGCCGAGTCCCGAGTCTGAGTCCTATTTTGGGCTGCTGAGTCCGAGTCCTCTTTTGGGCTGCCGAGTCGGTGCCGAGTCTGAGTCCTAAAACTTTGCTTGAGAGGGAAGGATGTATCTAAACTCTGATTAAGAAAGATGGTGTTGCTGTATTATTTCATAATGCCTTAATGTGTTGATTGTGTGTGTGTGTGGCTGGAAGGATTAGCTGCCCTTCATTGGGTGCCTAAACCTGAAACTGCACCAACTTTGCATTATTAGGTACCTTTATCTCTATTCATTGTTTGACCCATAGTTGGAAAACTCGGACTCGCTGCGGACTCGGCAGCCCAAAAATATGACTCGGACTCGGGACTCGGCACGGACTCGGGAAAAGACTCGGCTAGGACTCGGCAAAAAAAAAAACCGTAGTTTTACAAAAAAACAAGAACAAATTAATGCATTTAGAGAACATAAGAGCCTAATTTGATTATCAAACACTCATAATTCAAATATTACATGTCATATGATCATCAAACACTCAATAATTGAAATTTAATCATTCATAGTCATCAAATACTCATAGTTTCAATGTATAACATCATAAGATTATAAATGTTTACATATAATCTTGGCTTCTTTCAACCCCAATTCAATTTGCAGACCTCTATTTCACAAACTTGAGTGTTAAAATGAAAGAAAAAGTTAAAAAAAACATGGGTTTTTAACCCCTTTTGACTCCCAGCTACACAGGAGAGTTTTGGGTTGGGACTCCCGAGTCCAACCTCAGGACTCTTTTCAACCCCTTTGGACTCCCAGCCACACAGGAGAGTCCTGAGTTGGGACTCCCGAGTCTGACCTCAGGACTCTCCGAGTCCTGAGGTTGGACTCTCGAGTCCTGACCCAGGACTCTCCTGGACTTGACTCCCGAGTCCGCGGCGAGTGGACTCGGCCAGGGTAGGGACTCCCGAGTCCGCGGCGAGTCCGCGGCGAGTCGGCCGAGTCCGCAAACTATGGTTTGACCCAACCCAATGATAAAGGATTAGGATGATCATATTTAACCAATCCAAGTTTGTCTACCATCTCTTTAAAAACCAGATTTGCTTGTGAGAAAAAAAAGAAAAACCATTGACCTTTGTCTTCTTAGTAAAAAGTTTGATAAGTTCACCCTGATCATTATCCTTTTACTACTCTTATTTTGTTTTGGAACCTTCTAGAAACTCCTAGCTTTCTCATAAGGGTCTATATGATGTCCATCTTGTAAAGCTTCCCTATGAAGGGGGAAATCATCCAAACTAAGGAACATAACTTCTCTAATATGAATCTGATCCGTAATTGGCATATGTAAAACTGCTATTTTATCAACTTGAATCTTAATTTATATGTTATTGTCTTTGTGAATCATGCTTGCTGTTCTCTTAAGCATTTACTTAAGAAAACAATAAATTGCCTAAGAATTGAGATGCTTAAGTGCCAAAAATTTTGTAAGCAGTGATTAGATGATTACTACAATACACACACACAAAAAAAAAAGCCTCATACAAGAGATTACCTTGAAGAAACTAAATGTGGGAAAGCTCTAGAAGAACAGGATTGTACTTCCTTATGCCACTATCTCCATGCAAAATTTACAAGACAATTTTCCTGCATGAGGTCTCTGAGTAGCACGAGACTTAAGAATACTAACACAATGCTCTTCTAAGCTTGCCTTGCTCTTACAATAAACCGTCCTACTTTACTCAGCTGCACATATATGCATCAACTCCCAAAAACTGAACCAAGATGATATACATGGCCCTCAATGGGCGTATTTATGCAGAAACATTAAAATTGGACTGAATAGAGTTCACAATCTGCAAGAACCTTGTAAAAGATGAAATTCCAAGTGTTATAGCTCTCTTGAATCTGATGGAGTATGCTATTTTGTCTTATGTGCGCTGGTTTGTCTTGGTACAAATTTGCTTGTATATTTTGTATTGGGTAGGACAAATTTGTGTCAAGCTGAATCACTTGATAATTTTTTTGTAAGTATTGGTTGTTTGGATCTGTTTAAATTCCAAAGGTGTTTAGAACTTTAGAGCACCCTAGAACCTTCTGCATTTACTTCATTCTGTCCTTGCACTGTTTTGTAACTCTGTTCTTGCTGAATTGTGTCTTAGGTGTGAGTGAGTCTCAAGTCACTTACCTTAATCATACAAATTTAAAGTGTATTTGGTGGCACGGATTGGATTGACTTCATCACATTTCAGGGTACAGTTTGGATTGATAAGATTCAAATATATAGAGACTATGCTAATTAAATTTGACTTTGCATTGAGCTTTAGCTTAGTTTTTATTTTTATGTTTTAGGATTATGCCTTTTTTTGTTCTCTATAGTATGCCTCCAAGCATGTCCCAAAATATGTTAGAAGAGTCAACAAACATTCTTCTTACAAACCTAGTGATATACAACTTCTGTACAATACAAAACAACACAACACAATACTAATGTCTTTTGGGACCACTTCTTTATGAAAGAAAAGGACAAGTCAAATGCCTTCCTTTATTCACTGTAGTGTAAAATAAAAATTAACATATTGTAACATGGGACAAGGGAGAGCGACAGTAGCATTAAACAAAATGATGGCCAAAATCTACTAAGTCAACAGTAAGATACTAAGATGCACAACATTATTGGTTTAAGTTTGTTAGTATCTGTAGAGTAAGCCTAGATGGGGTTGGGACATAGAAATGCTGGACTGAACCTTAAGCTTCTATGATTTATTTTGGAGACTCTGAATTGTGGATATCATAGCTCAAAGGACTATATTCTTCAATGATCTTATTTTATCTGTTGAGGCTCATCCCCACAGTATTAATTCCTTTGGACAATCTTTGAGAAGTAACATGTTCCTCTTTTTCTTTCCCTGCCATTTAGAATAAATGAAAAATTCAATATTCTGATCACTCAGATCAGTGAAGTTATAAATATCAGCTGAGTTTTGCAGGTCACAAAACTTTCACAGGTACGTGATTTTTGTTGTTTGCTAGACTGGGTAATTGAAATATTCCGAGCCAAATTTTTTCGTTTTTTCAATTGCAAGTTTACAAACCAATGCACCCGTTAAGGTTAGCAGCTAAACCAAAACGATGCTAAAGCAACTCTAACCAGAATGTACACCAGGATCCTGATGAGGGCAATGTGTGAGCATTGGTCAGAGGATCTGAATGCAGAAACAAGCTGGAAGGAACTCTAACCAAGAATGACGCCGATAATGGCGAGCATATGGTCAGAGGGTCTTGTACACTACAAGTACTGAAAGGGAACTCGACACCAAGTATGTGCTACCCAATCCAGTATGGAGTTGAGGCGACCATATGGCGGAGTATTACAAATTACAATGCTTGAAAGAAATAACTGTAATGCTGAAAGTACTCAACACCCAGAATGTGCTTTCTAACCCGGAGTGGGAAAGTAGCTACCATAGGGCGGAGATAAAGTAGCCAAATTTTTTTGTTTTTTCAATTGCAAGTTTACAAACCAATGCACCCGTTAAGGTTAGCAGCTAAACCAAAACGATGCTAAAGCAACTCTAACCAGAATGTACACCAGGATCCCGATGAGGGCAAAGTGTGAGCATTGGTCAGAGGATCTGAATGCAGAAACAAGCTGGAAGGAACTCTAACCAAGAATGGCGCCGATAATGGCGAGCATATGGTTAGAGGGTCTTCTACACTACAAGTACTGAAAGGGAACTCGACACCAAGTATGTGCTACCCAATCCAGTATGGAGTTGAGGCGACCATATGGCGGAGTATTACAAATTACAATGCTTGAAAGAAATAACTGTAATGCTGAAAGTACTCAACACTCAGAATGTGCTTTCTAACCCGGAGTGGGAAAGTAGCTACCATAGGGCGGAGATAAAGTAAATACAATAGCAATTACTGAAAGTAAAGTTGAGCATTACAAATTGATAAAGCAAGATTATTTACTGCTGTCAGTACTACTGCCAGCTTACAATATGTTAGACAATTCCTTGCTATCAATACAAATCGAAATGTAAATAGAGTTGCAACAATATTTATAGAATTCCGTTCAATGAATAAGGAAGCTTTAATCAGAAACTGCACTATTAAGGCCAACCTGATAATCTGATTTTTGACAGTCCGGATCTTCGTATGCATGAACAGCAGCCCTGTATCTCACAGATTCATTCACAACTCATTCCAAACTTAACCAAATTCCACCAAACGAAATGCAATATGATCCTAATATGATGGCGACCAATTGAGAACACTGAAACTCCCTCAAAGGACTCTATTTATTTAATGCACGAATTCCAAAGCAGATCTGCATAGTACGGCCCAGCAAGAGGGCGATTTTGCATTTAAAAATCACAGCCTTCGAAATAAAATCTACAACTTCAGGAAATGGGTCGCCCCTTACAAACAGAGAGAAAGGAACAATACCCAGAAGCACTCTTTTTGTATTTTTTGATTTACGAATTAAAAAGACAATCTGCTATACTAAAATGCAATTTCCAAAATATTTCTAACATGCATAAATCTGAACTAGAAAGCCACAAGCTGATAACAATGCACAAATACCAATGCAACTCACAAAACTACACTAATTCACCACTAGTCGCTATCTTTCAAGCGAGAAG
The DNA here is from genome assembly GCA_007258455.2 of Sequoia sempervirens. Taxonomy (NCBI): domain Eukaryota; kingdom Viridiplantae; phylum Streptophyta; class Pinopsida; order Cupressales; family Cupressaceae; genus Sequoia; species Sequoia sempervirens. The sequence goes on from VDFB02281492.1 coordinate 545,116,905, forward strand.
CAATGCCTAGCTAGGAGGCTTACATTCCTCGAAGCAATCCCAGAGCCAAACTGGCAGCATAACATTCCTGTAGACCAAAGATAATCTCAATGATAACGAATGGCCTCCTTTTATAATTTTCAGATGATCTTTCTCGAAACCCTAAACTTCCTTTTCGAACCAAACCCTAATCCTCCAATAGAAGGCGTCCCACTTTTCCAAGCAAACTTTGACTTTTAATAATACTTTATTTCCTTCTTGAAATTGGCGTCCAATTTGAGCTTGGGTTAATCTTTACTTTATAAGAAATATAATTAATTTCTTTCAATGAGGCGCCCACCCATAAAGACATCTTTTAAAACAACTTAAAGTGACGAGCTAGGCCAAGGGGGTCAATGTTAAAATATAACATTAAAACATGACTTTAATTAAATAATTCGACTTATCTCTCCAATTGTGCCCCGAAGCCATAAATGAGCAAGCCAACTGATCAGTCTGAAGTAGAAAGTCAACCATGCCGAAACCAACAGGAACACTGCCAGAAATAGAATTTACTAAAAATAGTAAATTCCTGAAGATGCTCAGAATGCCAAGAAGAACATATCACTGCGAAGCTCTCTGAAAACCCAGAAAGAATCCGCCATTGAATCAACCAACCTCGAGCAAGAGCATCCTTCAAAACAAGAAACCCTAATTTTACCTTCCGAGTAGCCTACGGGTCTCCGGAATAGGCCAACGGTCACTGGAAAGATCATGCTCGAGAAGGGGACATTACAGTAATTGTGGTTTTATAATATTTTGCTAGTTAAAAGGTTATGCTGGGAACAGAGTCCTACACAGAATTATGTTAAGAACTGGTATACCACAGAGATACTTGTATTTGTCTTTTGCTTTTGCAAACTTTCTGTGTGCTCTGTAAAATTCCCAAGGCATTTAGATGTCAAATTATTTAGTTTTATATTTCAATGTGCCTTTTTTTAATTTTTATTAAGTTTTCCCAAATGAGGGCACTTGTATTGCACACCATTTATTTTCTTGGGCACTGTGGAAGTTAGTGCATGAACTAACAATATTGAATTTAGAGGTTAAGTTCCATGGAAAGGCTGAAAACATGGGGGATATATGGAGCATGTTTTTGTTAGCCTTATATCAGTGTTCCACGGAGTCTCGGGGACGGGGACGGGGGGACGGCGGGGGACGCGTTTCCGAGAGGGGAGACGGGGGGCCTAATTTTGGGGACGTGGGGGGGACGGCGGGGGGGCGGCGCTAAAATACATATAGTACTTGAAAAATTAGTTATAAAAAGATGTATAACAATATAATTACATAATTGTAGAAGCCTAAGGAATAAGTAAAGTTAACACATAAAAACAAAACTTAAAACTTAAAAGATTAATTGTTTAAACACAATAACACATTGCAATAATATATCATTTCATTGAACTAGTGAACCATTGAACATTGAAAATCAAAATGAAAATATAGACATTGGAAAATGCTACAAGAACTAGATGTTTCATAATGACATAATCATGATTCATGAATCATAATTACAATCAAGTATCACTGTATCATCAATGTGCAAACTTCAAACTTCAAAAAATAGAGTACAAGTAACAAAATACTAGTAAATAGTAAATACAAATAGTAAATGGCTCCAAGCCAATGGCCTAATGCCTCTAATGATCTAATCATCTCCAAACTCCATGCCAATCTCCTCATCACTGGAACTGTTGGACTCCACATGCTGAAGCTCATCTAAACCAATACCAACCAACCCTGTCTGTGTAGGATCATCATCTATCTTCTGGCTCTACATCCCATCTGGCTGCTGGACTCTCCTTGTATGTAGTTGTATTGCGGTCAAATAGACGTAAGGCACTATGTACAGCCACAAGCTTCTCTGCCCTCCTAGAAGTAAGCCTGTTCCTCTTAACAGAGTGAATGAAGCTATAAGTGGATCAGTTCCTCTTAGCAGCAGAAGAACTAGAAACCTGGGACAGCAAACGAATGGCTAGAGTAGTAATCAAAGATCTAGGCCCATGCATAGTCCACCACAACTTGGGGTCCTCCTCTGACATAGTCTCCAAATCTACCTTGGCCGCCTCTGAATATCCCCAAAGAGTGGCAAATTTTGTCCACTCAGTACGAAGCAAGCTGGCCTCTACAGGATCATACATTCTGTCAATGGCCTTCATGAACCCTTCCTTCACCTCAACATCCTCTATAGGTGTTATTCTGCCGGAACGTGGCACATACCACTTTGGGTTCAATGCATAGGCAGCCATGTGTAAGGGAGTGTTGAGCTTCTCCCATCTACGCTGAATGATTGGATAAATGTGCTTGGTGTAGAATTGCATTGTGGGGTCCTTCTCTCGCACTTTAGCCTTCATTTGATCAAGCATGGAATCAATGCACTCGTATACCTCTCCAAGGGAAGGTGCATTAGAGTCCCCAAATCTAATAACTTTGAAGACTGGATCAATGATGGAGACAATATATTTGGCATCAACCCAAAAGACATCATTCTTCACCACCTCCTTAACCCTCAACCCCTGCTGTGTCTTCGACTCAGGCCATCGGTTCCACTCTGCTGTCATTACCATTATTTGCAATGGCTCTTGCAACTCAAGCATCCTCTCCAAGAGAATAAAGTATGATGCATACCGAGTCTCTATAGGTTTCAGGAATTCCTTCTTGGAGAAGGTCCTAAAAAGTGCATGCGAAGTATGGTGGTTGCAGATAAACATCTGCACATCTCTAGCATCACTCACAATTGATTTGATCCAGCTGATTTTGCCCATGTCTTTAAGTGCATTATTCATAGCATGCACACAACAAGGAGTCCACCAAATGTGTCTATAGGCTGCCTCAACCAACCTCCCTGCAGCTCTACACACATAGGCTACATCTGTCACTACCTGCACCACATTTTGTGGCCCAACCTCCTCTATGGCATCCTTGAGGATCTGATACTGATAATGAGCATCCTTGTTATGCCCTGAACAATCAATAGCCCTAAGGAAATAAGGGCCCGCTGTAGATGTGACCATGACGTTGATGAGTGGACGATGCCTAATGTCTGTCCACCCATCCATGACTATGCTGCATCCACTTGTGACCCAGGTTCTCTTCATCTTCTCCATCAAAATATTAATCTTGGAAAAGTTTTGATCCAAGATTGTTGTCCTCAATTTAGTCTCCCCTGGTGGCACATATGATGGTCCTGCTCTTATTACCTTTGACATAGCTTCCTTATAGTAAGGAGAGCGAGCCACATGGAATGGAATGCCATTGGCAAAGAAGAATTTGCCAATAGCATCATCTGCCTCATCCTTTGCTTGTGTATTAAATAAATCTACCAATGGTTGTGAACTTGAAGATGCAACTTTACATTTCCCCTTAGGCTCTCTTGCACCTGAACTGAATGGATTTGGTGGCCTTTGACTCTGCAAAGTAGAAGTAGAAACTGCTGCAATCTGATCACTCTGACTCCTTTGTCCCAATGTGGCAGTCATAGGTGTTGCTTCCTCATTAGTACCCCATAATTTTAGAATTTCAGCTCTATACTTTGCATTTATTTTCACCTTTTTGCAAACACCTACACCTTTGCCTCGAATAAGAAGTAAGTGAGCATTAGTTCTAGTAATGCTCCCTTTCCAGTCAATATGACAAAGGTGGCACTTCCACTTTCTGGTGCCTCCACGTGTCCCAGGCTGTGTTGGCATCTTAGATGCAAATTGTTTTAATGGTGATTTTGGATAGAAGGGGCCCTTGGCATATCTTTGGAGGATTTTTGAAGGGCATTTATCTTTTCTACTCCCAGTAGAACTTGTTTCAGCTTGAGTTTGAATATTTAAGTCATGTTCACCCTCATCTATTTGAAAATCTGAATCATCAGATTCATTTTCACTTCCACTTCCAATTTCTGTTTCAAGTTCAACCTCTTCACCCTCAACCTCATCATCACTTCTATTGACTGGTGAACTCATTATGCCTTATGGTAACCACGTAATGTCAAATGATGCTGCAAACAACAATTTCAAAACAAAATCAGACCTTTACAAATTTTAAAATTTTAAAAAGAAAAATAAAAAAAACAGTATTATCATTATGATATTCACAGAAAAGTTGAAAACTGAAAATCATACAATATTTGAGATTCAGTCTTTCAGATTATGAATTATGAATTTATGATTATCAAAAATTTTGAAAAAAAAAAGCAGTATTTAATATTCAATGATTCATATAAATTAATAAAATTATAAAATTATAAATATTTTAAAATCAGTATCAGCCATCAGGCTTCAAAAAATGTGGAACAGTGGAACTAGAAGCACAGTTGTAGGCAAAATATCAGTATTAAATTTTCAGGGTCACGAAAATGGTTGATAACAAAAAATAAAGAAATCAGAATAAATTTGATCCATTATTACTTTGAAGAGGGATCTCAAAGGAGACTAGAACAGTTGGAAAAAGAAAAATTCTTGAAACAGTTGTATCCAAATATACTTTCAAAACTTTGCCTGTGGAAGCCTCAATTCACTAAACCAGAATTTTAGGCAACAAATGTATATCTTCTAAAACTGAAAGCAAAAAATCTGTGAAATTAAAACTTAAAGAAAAAATGAATCAAATTGCAATGATATTCGTCTGTTCTGTATACAATCATGATAACATGAACAGCACAAGCTCCTTATTTTATTAGGCTTAGCCTTCAGGCTTCAAAAAATCAAAATGTGGAAGCATAGCTGTATGATGTGAAATTTTTGACAGTATGCCTCAAAGAGATGTCATCTCATGGAATGCAATGAATCAGAATTTAAGAATTATGAATATGATAAATGATAAATCTGAAATCATAAAAATAATAAAATTTAAATGATTTTTAAATTTAATAATTTATAATTTTATTTTTATTTTTTAAATTTTTATTTTTTACAGGCTGAAGTTCTGAAGTTTTTTTTTCAATGCCAGCTGCTTCGAAATGCATTTCTTGCGCTGGCGCGGGCATTCCCAACCCCAACAGAAAAACGAAACAAAAATAAATAAAACAAATAAAACGAAATCAGAGATTCAAAAATGATTCAATAAAAACAAAAAATATAAATGATAAATCTAACCTGGTGGTGGAAAAAGGCCGACGGCGAAAATGCAAAAAACCTTGCTCTCCAAGTCCAGTCTCCAGATCCACTTCAATCTCAGACTACAAGCTTTTACGGCAGCTCTTACTCAGGCGCACAACATAAAAATGACCAAAATAACATATTGTAAAACATTATAGTTTATATTTTTTAATAAAATTATAAAAATATTATTAAATTGCAAGTTTTAGTTTTGGAGGGGACTTGGGAGACGTTTCCCAGGAGTTTCCCAAGTTTCCCAGGAGTTTCCCAAGTTTCTCAGGCGTCTCCCTTTGAGAAACTTCAGGGAAACGTCTCCCTCATGGAAGGAAACGGCGGGGGGACTTGGAGACGGCGGAGGGACGTTTCCCAGGCGTCTCCCCGTCTCGGAAACGTCCCCGTCTCGGAAACTCCATGTTTTTGGGGGGGGACGCGTCCCCGTGGAACACTGCCTTATATGGCTTGTGCTCTTGACCCAAATAAAGTCAATATCAGAATATTAAGAAATGCTATATCAAGGTTGTGTACCTCATGGTCATTTACATGAAAGGCAGATTGATTCACTTTGTGAAGTGAACTTTGCCATTCATTGGGTCCCTTTTCACTTCCCTCATCGATAATATTTTCATGCTTTCTTGCAAGAAAGTGTTACAGCATTTTTAAGAAGAGACAGCAAGCTGAGTACTAGGAATAGAAGTGTTTTATGATAAGAACACCAATTCACGTTCCTGTTCCTAGTACAAATTAGGAGTATTTTATTGGAAGATGATATGAGTTCCCTGTTGGAACTCAGTAAGAAAATACTAATTACTTGGTAACTTTCTTTCCTATAAATGGATGCCTTGAACAGCAGAATCTATTGCTCATTGGGCTTACACCAAGGAAATTGTTTAACAGTTCCATTTGAAGATACATATTCTGGAACTGGTGAATCATTATGTCAAATCTTTTAATGAATATTATTTGTACAATTGTTGAAGTCATCTTTCTCACAAGGAGCAAAACCAAAGCAGGGGCAAGAAAACCTCTGTTTGCAACTTTGCTGTGGTAGACAGTTTTCATCTGCATTTGTAAATTTTTTGTTCTTTCCTTTTTGTTGATTAAAACAGATAAAAAGGAACTCTCTCGATAATCTATGGGACTCGAGAACATAACAAACCTATTTTGAAAACTTATATATATTTTTTGAATGGTAAGTTGAGGGTTTCAATGGACCCTTGGCCTCAATATGGAACATTAACCAGGCCTAGCTGGTGGGACCACAAATGAGGTGCCCATACCCAAAAACTTACAGTCCAAGCTCATGAGTGCAGTGGACCAGCAGGGGCCTGAAGTCACGGTCCCAGTGGAGGTTTGAACCTAGGTGGGCACAACAATAGTGCCACCGATAACCATTAAACTACACCCTCATTGGCTAAAACTTCTATCATTTAGAATGTGTTTTGTATAAACTAGTTCAATTGACAGTGCTTGACAGCATAGGAACATTCCATTTACATGCCCTGAAAAATGAGCCGATAACAAGATAGGCATGCATGAAAGAACATCAGAACCATTTTAAAAAATCTTGGCAAACGATATGGCAAATGTCACGATTTGTGATTTTTTTGGATTAGTCACGAGATTTTTGAGTGTTATTCCACTATGGTTGGCACTAGACAGTGCTTAGCATGCTTAGTAAATATGTATTTTGACTGATATTTCAATGATATAGTAGAAATCAAATTGCATATCTGCATTATAGTGGAGAATAATCTAGTGGGTGTTGTACACTTTGAATTTTTGAATAAATAGCCTAAGACATTGCTAAGGCAAAATCAAAGGATGCTTCTTGTTGTTTCTGAATCTCTACATAATTTTTTTTTTAGTAAGATCTGCATTGCATTACTTGATAGGGTCCATTGCATTGGAAATTAAGACAATGTCTTTTTTCTTACAGGTTTTGAAGGCCGACAACAATGCACTTGCAAATGATGTGAGAAAAGAAATGAAGGTATTGATTTTTGGATTCATTTTTTGAGAAGCTATATTTTAAATAATTGATTCAAATATAATATAAAACATTTTCCTTTGAACCAGAATAAGAACTAATTGCATAACATAATGAATCTTAGCTATTGTACTTGTGGGAATGGATAGTTTTGGTGTCTTCTGTTGAATTTAGCAGCCAAATTTGGAACCTTCTCGTAATGTTTGGCTTTGATGAACCCAAGGATTCTTTTTCAAGTTAAAAATAGATTCAAAGTTAGTTATGTATTATCACTTAGTGTTTCTTGTGCAAACCTTGCTGTATCTCTAAAGGACAATGAAAAATACTAAAAACATGTTCTTACAGAGTGCTTTGCTAAACTATGATAATTTGGAAGTCAATTTTATACAGCTCAAGAGAGAGCTTCTAAAAGAATTTGATTATAGGTCATGCTGGGGAAGATATCCTTAGATTCTCTCAGATAGATCTTGGAGGAGTTGATAGCAAAAATGACTTGCTGGTCTTATACATGGTATCTGGTGGATTAGTTCCTCTCAATCCTTGTCCCCAATACAAATACATAAAAGAGTGTTTGTCAGAAAAGGAATAGCAGTTGTATTGTCACCAATTAGCTACTGTTCAAGGCATGCATGAAATTTGTACTAGATTTACAAAGAATGACACAGGATATGATCATCAACAAACCTATCAAAGATGCGTATTCTTTAGGAGGCTTAAGAAGGTCTTATGGATGCTCTAAATAAGTTGCTGATGCAACTCTCCAAAAATCTAAGTTTCAGGTCTACTGGCAGTGGTCCCAGAATTGATGCAAGATTGAAAGAGAGAAAGCAAATGATGGTCAATGACTAAATAAAAAGTTTGTTTTGTGTTTGTCATAATCAATTTTGCTAGGAAAAGTTATCTTCCAATCTGTTGTTTTAGAAAATTTCTCTTAAGAATATTATCCCACATAGGCAGCTTTCTGCAGAATGTAGAAGTTTTTTTTAAGAATACTTATATTTTCATTTTCTAGGTGCAACTAGGCATTTTCCATGGTCCTAAGGATATATCTAATCCCTTCTTGACTAATCTTGTCTCTCTTGGGGCTATACTGTAGGGTAAATTTTAAACTATGTTTAGTTCATTAGCCCCTACTTTAATGTATTGATTAAACTAACAATATTGTTTACTTTTCTTTAGGAAATAAAGAGTACTAGCATAAAGTAAACAACAATAGATCTCTAATCTAACAATACACAAGAGCTGAGTTTTATATAAAGAAACTAGCTAAGGTTATTGAAAAAAGGACAAAAGTGCATTGTTGATTTGGTGGTTGGAGCAACAGTAGATCTGTAATCTAACAATACAGAAGAGCTAAGTTTTATATAAGCAAACTAGCTAAGGCTATTGAAGTGACAATGAAGAAAAAGTTGCGTTATTGATTTGGTGGTTGGAGCAGAAAAAGGCTGCAAAAGCAGTAGAAGACTGTAATAGTGATGCACGGGCATTTTGGATCTGATTCTGAGCAGCGAATTGGCAGTGTGGTGTAGACTGCTACAGTGCAGTCATGACTGTTATAATGCATTAGTGACCCAGAACAGAAGCAGAGAAGTGTGTGGAACATAAAAATCAGCCTTAAGACCAAAAAATAAGAATTTGTGGCAGCTACTGTCCTACACTAGAGACGGGTACAATGCAAGGGTGACCTTTGAGCATAGGACCTTTAGATTTTCATAGTTTGTTTGTTTCAGTCTGGCAATTAGTGTGGTGCTTTCAGATCCTGGATCTGGTGTACCTACAAAAAGATATGGGGGTTGAAAGTTGTGGGAAAGACATGAAAAATTGCTTGGACTGCTTGGGAAGCTGCCTCAGTCAGACCATTGAATGGCTTATTTCAACTTCCATGTAGCAATGGGTAAATGTTAGAGAGTATGCTAACCTAGATGCAGTCGTGTGAGTAAAGAGAAATTCTTAAAAATATTTTAAATCCAAAAAGCTTCTATAGGTGTGTGTTTCTGCTCTGGTATACGGAAAGAGATATTGAAATGGAGTTTGCTAAGATGCCAAAGGGAGTTGGTGTGCGGTTATAGGTTTTTGGAAGTGGATAAAAGCTATGGCAACAGTAGTGACAATGGAGGAACGGTTGGCAGTTGTAGATAGTTCATGGGGAGAATTGAACAAAGAAAAAAACTTATGGGAAGGAGAACGGCCAATAAAGTAGAATTTAAATGTGAGGGAATTCTGAAAAGTGCTATGGAAGATTGAATGCAAGATGAATTGTAAGAGCTCAGAATGTCATTAATAGGGTTCTTCAAAATAGAATTTTTATAAAATTTGCAAGCTTATAGCTGTTTACAGATACAGAAATGTGGTGGGTCAGTTTTTATTTGTTTTAAAATGCTTTAATTTGCACAGACACTACCATGAGCATAGTTGTGACTGAGGTCACTACTGCAATTGCATTAGAGTCTAGGTGGGCATGAGTTTGTAAAAAATCATGAAGTGATCAGAAATAGAAGTTGGACTAGATTGGGTTTGTATGGCATCTTGATAAAGGGTTTTAAGGCTTGGGAATTGGCTAAATGAGGTCCTAAAAGCAATGTTGTAGGGAGATGCATCTCATGGACAGGGATGCGTTTCTTGTACCAAAAACGAGTGCAAAGACGTCTTGAAATGTAGGAAATGTCACACATTTGATTCTGTCTCCCCTTTGGAAAGCCTTAAATTGTGGTGTCTTAGCCCCCAAAATGTATAAAAATGAAAAACAAAAGAACCCTAAAAGCTTTGTGTGATATTATTTTTGTCACTATTTGCATTGTGTTTTTACATTTTCATCCCTTAATATTATTTTCTTCATTTTCATTAGGCAATTTCATTTTTGTCATAGTCTAAATCTTTGGATTTTGTTGTGTGACCAAGGAGCGGGTGTGGACAGGAGGCGGGTTGGACCAGTGAACAAGTATTCTAGATTCTTTTTACTTTCCGAATGTGGGAAAAAATTATAATTAGTAAAATTTCATTTCCTAGGTAACATTCCAAGTTTCGTTGCAAACACATAATTTGTGCTAGACATTATATTATGATGAATAATATAAAAGGCAATTGGAAACTATAATAATATTATGTTCGGAGGAATAATATTATGAGGTTACTAGAAACAAGCTACATGTGTTGGTGAGGTTAGACTAGTGAACTAGACACCATATTTAATTTATTATATTAGTTTGTGTGTTTCAAATTGAAAGTTAAATGTCATGGTATTGATTGTCAAAGAAATTAAAATAGCAAAAAAATATTCTTTTCAGTTTTTCTCTCATTAAACTTGACGTATATTCCAAGTTTCAATATATATTAAAAAAAATTGGCATCTCCAAAATACTTAGTCTCCTACTTTTTTCAAAAAAAGATGTACTGGTACCAGTACCCATCTCCCGTACTAGTGCCTGTACCATTAACCGTCTCTCATACTAGTACTAGAATCAATCTCTTGGCAACAATGTTTAAACGTGCTAAGGGAATGGATACTAAAGTGAGTGCAAAATATAGAGTGGAAATTGGATTAGGTGATTTGGGACTCTATAGGATGACACATATGCTCGGTGTTTTGCTAGGAGTGATGTATATCAACCTAATTATAGTTGTGTTGTTTAAATGGATCCAATGATTTATTTGCAAGCTTGGAAACTCCATATTAATAAGCATTATGGGTGGGAATTTTGACACATCTGATGCACTATAATCTATTGCATTTTGTATTGGAGTGCTTTCCTATAATGTATCGCAAGGCCATGTTCAAGATTTTCAATGATGCACATGGTGAAAAATTCAAGAAAATAATCATTTTGAGCTAATTTTCTCAATTGTTTGGTTTGCTAATGTGGGAATATTTGTGTTTATGATAAACATTTTTCAATTCCTAGTCACATCATCAAGTTCTTTTCTTTATTTTTTCTCTTTGCTATAACATGAGCACACTTGCATTTATGGCATAAATACCTAGATATTCCTATTTATTTCATCAACTTCTTTTTTATTCCTCTCTTGACCTGTGGTGATTTGGAGGAAGACTGTTTTTGGTGATTTGTTGCATAATAAATGAACAACCCCAATGTTGAAATTAGCAGTACTGGGTGGCAGCCTGAAATCAACATAATAGAAAGATGAATACATGTGCATTCAAAACATTGTTTTTTCATACTTGTAGAACAGAGGAGAAAATAAAAAGACAATTTTTGAAGATTTGTTATTTCATTTAGTTTTTGACATTGCCAAGTGATCTTGGCATGAAATTTGTTGCTTAGAACAACACCCACCGGATTTTTCATAATTATAGGTCATATGTGCTTATTGTCATTCATAGTACTTTCCCAAAAGTCTCAATGTAAAATTTTGGTAAAGTTTAATCCATGGTTGTTTGAAGTTTTGGTCTCTCACCATTACTTATTGTTCAAATTAAGTAAGGTTAATCAAAGGAACAACTTGTTTTTAGGTCATATGCAATGATTTGGGTTTCTTATACTAAAGGTTCAGCAATATCTTAAGAATTCAAGTGATACAATTTTCAGTGATGGAGGATAGTAGCTACAATTTTTTTGGGAGTAGCATATTGCAAGGCAGAGCAAATCGAATACAAAGCTTTTCAGGGCTAAGTGCAATAGCCGAAGTCTTGATGAAAACATTCAAATTGTTTTCCAATAATAGTATAGGGTGCAATATTCACGTGGAAAAAAGAAACTTGGCTTCAAAAACTTACACATTCATTGTGGTCTTTCAGAAGAATTGTTTACACTTGATGGTTCCCAGGAGGATGATTTTAGTTCACTTGATGTCATGGGATCATCTTGGCCATTTACTGCAGCTTCAAGGGGTAGCGATAGGGTGTTTTTTTTTTAATAAAATAGAGGCAAAATCTTAATAAAATTAAGATTTTGCAACATCTCAACTTAAAAATTCTAATTGCAATTGTTGATATGAAATCAATCTCACAACTAGTACCTTCTTGCTCATACCGAACTTAAAAGCTTCACACAAACAAAATTGACCGTTTAGTGTCACTAAAGATTGGGGGCCTTGTTTTAATCTTTTCTTATAAGGTTTAATCAACCTCATGATGGATTTAAATTGTCTGTTCCTTTCTATCCATGCCATTGAGCATTTAAAATCTTTATATATTAAAGGATTTTTTGGCTGTGGATTTGTTTATAACCCGTAATGTCCCTTTTTTTCGGTGTCCTCTATTTTGGGCAATTGGAGATTTGACCCACTTACTATTTTTAGTAACTGGTCCTGGTGATCGTGCAGTGTAGGGTTTCCTATTGGGCAGTATGTGGCAATTGTCTGGTGAGCTTTAATGCTTTGTGCTAGTTTGATATTTGGGAGTAATTATTAAGAGCAGTTGCCATTTATAGTAAGTCTATTATCGGTAACTGGTCTTGGCAACAGTGTAGTGCAGAGTTTCCATTCTTGGCAGGGGGTGAGTTTTCTCCATGGTCAAAATTATTATTGGTTAATACGTCACTAAAGTATTAATGTTGCTTTTTAATTAAAAAAGGGAATATAAGCTTGGGTTATAAAAAGGACCCCTTGGCCTAGTTGCACAACGTTGTTTTGAAAGAGGGGACATTGTACTTTTAGTGGACATCTTATAATAGTTTTATTTAATAAAGTCGAGGCTTAATTTATGCCTCAAGAGGTGGACGCCTAGCTTGGGAGACATAAGGATTTTAATAAATAAAATGAAAAGGCTCATGAAGGGGGCATGGGGTTTTGGAGGGAAAAGTGAATTCAAAATGATGTTGCCCTAATTTCTCCCCCTTTCTCTATTTTTTCATTTGGAGCTCTCATTTGGAGGTATGGATATTTTGGCAACTTAAGGAGACTTTGCTGGAATGATTCCAGATTTTGATTGCAGCTGATTGAGGACGAAAACCCTCATTTCTAGTGCTGGTTTCAGTGGTGAGAGATCCACCCTAGCTGGTTGGAGTAGTTCTACTTCAGGGATCACCATTGTGCTTACAAAGTTCTTGATTTCCTTCACTTTTGGAGATGAATAATGAAGATTTTCTTAGTGTTTTGATGTGGGTTCAAATATTTTAGTGTGTTTGATTCTTGGCTTCATTATTGGTGGTGTTTGGAGGAGATTTGAAGCCATTTTCAGAGGTCTGATTGAATTTATAGAATTCTGGAAATTATCTTTTGCCAAGGTTTGAAAGTGAAAATTGATTGTAGCTCCGTGTACGTTTGAATCATTTTGGGTATTCTTCCATTGGATTCATCTCATCTTGGCGCCCCATTTCAAGCACACCTTCGTATTTTTCGGTGAAGATCTGATTTTTAAGGGCAGATCGCCCTACATAGGGAGCCATGCCTTTTTTGGAGTTTTCTAGGTTAAGTGGCCTGCTGATGTATAGGCCCATATTCTGTATTTCTCAGTGATTGTGGAGCTGGTTTAAGGCATGGGAATCTAGGAGGTTCATTGGCCTTCACATATGTGTCGTATGATGCAAGTTGATAGTGAGTTGTTGCTGATATATGATCATTTCTAGGTTTGAAACTGTTATTACCAGGTCTGAAATATATATTGCATTAAGTCTGATTTGAATTGCTATCATTTGTCCTTATTGTGAGATGTTATTCAATATGGAAAGCAATATTTTATTCCAATATTTCCTTCTTTATGCGATTTTCAGTATGTTTGCAATGAATCTATGAAAACAAATGAAAAACAAGCAAAAACAAACATAACAACAAACAACACAATCAGCATACAAAGTTCTAAAAAAAATCAGGGGTGTATATTATAGTGGTATCAGAGCAAAGTTTTCCCGCCAGCCTGTTGGGAAGCTAAACCTTGTCAGATTTTCAGTTGCTTGATAGTGATCAGCACTTGCATGTGTGGTTGTAATTTCACCTTCGGGAGAAGCATCTCAGTTGTATTTCTTGGTTAATTGGCTTGTTAAGTGAAAGCATGGATTGGTGACCTAAATTCCTACTTAAGGAAGAAGATCCTATGAAGAGTTGTTGATAAGATTACAGAAGGAAAGAGTCAACTATGAAAGTGAAGCTCCCAAAATTATTGATGAATATCAAGAAATTCCCGATGAGATAAAAAACAATGTTTCCTTTGAAGCTTTCTTGGACTATGTTGTGTGGAGGGACCCTAGCAAAAAGGGTTTGATTAACTACATAAGAAGATCAAGGAAGAAAGGAGATTCTCAAGAAGTCCTTTGAAAGACAAAGAAGAGTCTAAGGCAGAAAAGGTGGTTATGAGGGAGCTTGCTGATTTTAACATGACAAGAACATAAATTTCCAAAGATGAGCTTGAATGCATGGAGGACAAACTATTAGAACCTCCCTATGAAGAAGAAGACTTCATCAATCAAGAGGCATGTATGGCAAAGCCCCAAGACAACTCCTTAAAAGTGCATGCAGCTTCTATTGATGAGATTGTGCATGAGCAAAAAGGACATAACAGCAGCACTAAATGCATCTCTAGAGCTATCCAGTGAATTTGTAGACACTAGTACCAAGGTTGGCAATGTTGAGATCTTTAACACATCATTGGATGATGGTCTTGTTGAAGGCAAAATAGATGAGGCTTTCGAAACAACAAATAGTGATGATTACAGTGATGAAGACATAGGTGGTTTGGTTTGGACTTCCATACCCAGCTTATGGGGAGAGAGATACTTATGTTGACATGAGTAGTGGTGAGTTGGAGAATGATTTATTCAAAACATCATAGGAGGAGCACAGCGAACAAAGCAATCAGCCTTCTAACACATGGGATCTGGGTGTGTTGGCATCTAAGTATGACAAGGATCCCATTTGGGATAAATTTATTTTAGACTATAGTGCTGTTCTAACTTCGTCTCCACAGTTATGCAAGGATGATGACATTGATGGCATTGATGATGTTGTTCTTGATCTTGAGAACAAATCTAATTTCACATTGCATGTAGCTGGTCTTAAGCAAGGACCTAGCAGCCTTGTTGGTTTGGAATCACAATCCACTATTGAGGATGATCAAGGAGAGGCACATGTAATTTGGGACAGCCACGGAGACTTTGATAATAGGTATGAAAGTTCTGATTTTTGCATGCAACATAACAGCAGTGTACTATCCTTGCCTAAACAAGATTGGAAATCAATTTTTGGTGTCTATGGACAATGAAGTGCACACTTTATCTAGGTTGGAGGACATTAGAAGACTTGTTGATAAATTCATCTTCATGACACCAAGAAACCAACATGAACAAAAAGTTCCCCTTGCTGATTTGCACATGATTAAAAGTTCTATGGATGGAATCTAAATAGTTTCCTTACACATGTTGCATGATAGAGATGTTGCCTCCAAGTTTGCTGATGAAACTTTGCCCATGACTAAGCAGTTAAGGGAAGAGGTTAGTGAGCTCACCATTGAGCTTAATTCCATCAAGTTTGCTTTGGAAAGTGTCCAAGAGGCACTTCTTGAAGCAAATGAGCAACTCTATGAGGCTCAAAGGTTCAAGGAGAAGGAGAGTAGAGAAAGGGAAAAGGAGATCAAATAGGTAATGGAAAAGCTTGATTTCATTCAGGAGGAGTATTATGTTGTCCATTGTCCCAAGAAATGAGAAGAAGAGAGTCTAGAACAACATGTGGATAGTCTTTAGTTTATTGATAATCCTATGTTTGAGGTAGATGCTGATGTGACTTATGATAATCCAGTCTTCGAGTTGGATGATGGAGCTCTTTCCGATTCCAGTGTGGAAATTGGTGGTAATCATAGGATTTGGGATCTAGGTGCAGTTGCCAATGGTGAGATATTGATTTAGAGTTGGAATGGTGGACACAACTTGAGGATTGGTAATTTGGTATCACTGTCCATTTTCCAGTCAGCCTACATAGGACAATGAATGATATCATGCAAATGGATTGGCCCACTTCCCTAGCTCAACGGTGGAGTAATTCTCAATTGGGGTTGATTAGAGGAGGTAATGTGGTTAGTGGAGGAGTTCCTTGGGTCAATTTCACATTCATATACCCTATGTTTTCAGGGGTCATCTTTCGTGACAGCTGCTGCCCTAGTATTTCAGCATTGTTTATGGCACATTCTGTTTATGAGCAGATGGATTTTGAGATCTTATAGGCTTTGGGGTAGTAGGTTGTGGGAGAATAGAAAAAAATAGAACAGTTATTTCCAGCTCTCTTGTTTGAGTGATAGTGACTGTAATCAGTTCGAGTTGTTGATGTGTATATCTTTTGGTGATATTGTGATGATTGTAGTCGATTGGATGAGTTGGTGTGCTCGATATGAGCATCATGACACCTAGGGATTAGGTGTTAGTGAGAGGTTATTAGTCTATGATCGGGATGGCATTGTCAGGATATATCTTTCTAGGGATGACACTATTGTTATTGGCTTTTGGTTAGGGATTGATTGGTATCACTTTTGGGGTAATGTGAGGAGATATGCTGAGGATTTCCTTGGTATTGTGCAAATTATACTTCATGTTGCCTAGGATCAAGTCTGGCAGGGAGATTGCAGCTTTGGACTTCACTGAGATGCCTTGGCAGGATATGCCACTTGGTGAGGACTTCAATCCTTTTGGGTATTTCAAGTATGGGATTTAATGGTGATTACTCTTTAGGTTTCCATGAGAGGAGAATGCGGCTTGAGGTTGATGGTCAAATAGTTATGATCAGAGTGGCGCAACCTCAGCGTAGTGGAGCCAATTTAGAGGGAAGTATCTATGCCCATGATCTTCAACATGGGTTATTGGATACAAATGGTGATGGAAGAAGCATACCATGGGTGGTTGTGGACCGAAAAGGAAAAAAATATGCTGCTGTTACCCCTTTATACAACCACCTTATGAGTCCATTTGTTTTCACACAAGTGGATTGGAAGGACATTTTGAGCAAAATTTGGAGTTCTACTTGGTTGATGACTCTTGGAAAGGTGTTTACCGTTAAGATAGTGATCAATTTTTTCTTTCGGGTTGAAGATTTTCAGTGTTGCAGCTGCTGCTCATATTTTTGGGAGCTGTTTTGTCAAAAATCAGACCACGAGCTGTTGATTTCAGACTTGGACAGCTGCAAGAATTCACTTTTTCTATCCATTCAACCTCTTGACAGGGTTTGTTTATGGTTCCAGATGAAGGGAATGATAGGATTGGAAAACCGAGTTCAGTGTTGGATGAGAGTTCTGGTAGAAAACAATTGTTATTTCTTACTTCTAGCTTGCATTCATGGTTGGGACAGTAGATTACCTCATAATTACAGAGCTTCTAGGCTGACTTGGGACCTTGGGATCTTATTTGGTTTCAATGTGGATCAATTTGTTGTTACTGGAGTTTTGATGGCATTGCTTGAGGACAAGCAATCTTTGGGAAGGGAGGATTGTAATGTCCCTTTTTTTCGGTGTCCTCTATTTTGGGCAATTGGAGATCTAACCCACTTACTATTTTTAGTAAGTGCTATTTTTAGTAACTAGTCCTGGCGATTGTGCAGTGTAGGGTTTCCTGTTAGGGTAGTATGTGGCAGTTGTCTAGTGAGCTTTAATGTTTTGTGCCAATTTGATATTTGGGGGTACTTATTTTTAGCATTTGTATTTATAGTAAGTCTATTTTTGGTAACTAGTCCTGGCGGCATCGTAGTGGAGAGTTTCCATTCTTGGTAGGGGGTGAGTTTTCTCCATGGTCAGAATTATTATTGGTTAATACGTCACTAAAGTATTAATGTTGCTTTTCAATTAAAAAAGGGAATATAAGCTTGGGTTATAAAAAGGACCCCTTGGCCTAGTTGCATAACATTGTTTTAAAAGAGGGGCCATTGTACTTTTAGTGGACGTCTTATAATAGTTTTATTTAATAAAGTTGAGGCTTAATTTATGCCTCAAGAGGTGGACACCTAGCCTGGGAGACATAAGGATTTTAATAAATAAAATAAAATAAGTTCATGAAGGGGGCGTGGGGTTTTGGAGGGAAAAGTGAATTCATAATGATGTTGCCCTAATTTCTCCCCCTTTCTCTATTTATTCATTTGGAGCTCTCATTTGGAGGTATGGATATTTTGGCAACTTAAGGAGACTCTGCTGGAATGATTCTAGATTTCGATTGCAGCTGATTGAGGATGAACACCGTCATCTCAAGTGCTGGTTTTGGTGGTGAGAGATTCATCATAGCTGGTTGGAGTAGTTCTACTTCAGGGATCACCATTGTGCTTACAGAGTTCTTGATTTCCTTCACTTTGGGGGATGAATAATGAAGATTTTCTTAGTGTTTTGATGTGGGTTCGAAGATTTTGGTGTGTTTGATTCTTGGCTTCGTTATCGGTGGTGTTTGGAGGAGATTTGAAGCCATTTTCAGAGGTTTGATTGCATTTCTAGAATTCTGGAAATTATCTTTTGCCAGGGTCTGAAAGTGAAAACTGTTCATAGCTCCATGCACATTTGAAGCATCATTCTGGGTATTCTTCCATTGTATTCCTCTCATCTTGGTGCTCCATTTCAAGCACACATTCATATTTTTCTGAGGATCTGATTTTAAGGGTAGATCGCCCTACCTAGGGAGCTGTGTCCTTTTTGGAGTTTTCTGGGTTAAGTGGCCTACTGATGTATAGGCCCTATTCTGCATTTCTCGGTGATTGTGGAGCTGGTTAAAGGCATGGGAATCCAGGAGGTTCATTGACCTTTACATATGTGTCATATGATGCAAGTTGATAGTGAGTTGCTGCTGATGTATGATCATTTCTAGGTCTGAAACTGTTATTACGAGGTCTGAAATATATATTGCATTAAGTCTGATTTGAATTGCCATCATTTGTCCTTATTATGAGATGTTATTCAATATGGAAATCAATATTTTATTCCAGTATTTCCTGTTCTATGTGATTTTCAGTATGTTTGCAATGAACCTATGAAAACACATGAAAAACAAGCAAAAACAAACATAACAGCAAACAACACAATCAGCATACAGAGTTCTCAAAAAAAAAATTAGGGGTGTATATTACATAACCCAACAGCCACTGCTCCTTAAGTCTTGACATTCTAAAATGTTAGAAATGGGTAATGCTGACCATCCAATCAATGTTTGATCAACAGCTAGTGCTTTCCTATTTTCTAAAGGCACCAAAGCTTCAAGATGTCAATGCTGACTGTTAAACCAAAATTAAATTAAGCACATACTTTAATTCCTGTCCCCAAAGCTTTTATTACTTTGAGCTCACATATCTTTTGCAAAATTAAAGCTTTCCCATCAGATCTCTTCATGTTCAATGACCATCTCTCTCAGTTTTGACATCCCAATATGTTTAGATCAGAGGGTGTGGATTGTTTGATTAAAAACTAATACAGCTTGTGCTTGCTTACCCCACACTTGGATTTTTGCCTCACAAAATCTCTCCCACTATCAGATTAAAGCTAAATCCTCTGGCCAATATTGTATTCTAAAACTAATGCTAAACAAATTTCCTGATGGACTGAGCACTAAATCTGAAACACCCAGCTAAAGATTACATTAACCGTTCTCAGTCCACAAAGCTCTAACAAGAAGTTTGACCTCATAAGAATTGTTGACAGAGCGTATTTATTCCTTCACTCTGTCACTTCTCTTTTTCTCGCTGCAGCCAATCTTCATGACTATCCTAAGCACTCTCTTTTGACCTCCTGCTCATGCTATGCATTTATATTTTGCATCTTTATAAGCAGATGTGCAGGAAATCAAGGCAGAAGTATCTTCAGCCATTTTTACATGCTTGTTTCATCCAAGTTTGTCATCCACTGTTTGCCTACGGAATGGGATTCTAATCTGACGTACTACTGGCAAACTTGTAATATGCAGAACATAGGATAAAACAGTAAACTGAAGGATATCATAGTAAAATGCCAGAAACTTTATTCATTCTCAGGAATATCATGTACAAAGAGTATCACAATGCTTACAGTATAACCATCGGCAACAAAACTCATTTTTATTATTTTCCGACTACATCCACCCGACTACATATAACGCTCGGCGGTGGTTAGACAACCAACCGACACGACGTTTCATAACAACATTACATTAACATTAATCTAAACATATTTTCCCGAAAGTACATGACATTACATGACATTATTATTCTTTACTAACTATTGTTTTATTTGACAATTGGCCGACTACGACCGAGGCCGACTACGGCCGACAACAAAGTAAAATATCCGACTAACATCATCCCCCCCAAAAAGGAAGTCGTCTTCCAGACGACATACATACAGCAAGATAAGATTACTGAGAAGTAGGGGGAAGGGAGTGCGTCCCTGGATGCACAGATGACGTCGGAGTGGTGGAAGAATGCTCTGCTCTCAGACGCCTCAGCTCCTCCGTGCGTGTGCGAAGCTGCCGATCTGCCAGGATCTCCCTCTCCCTCGCCGCCTTCACCATCCGGGCTGCCTCCATTAGTTGGCTCTTTGCCTGCTCTGCTTCGGCCTTCTTGGCCGCCAATTCTACCTCTTTTGCAGCCAACTGGTCCTCCAATGCTCTCATTCTCTGCTGCCATTCTGCCTCTTTCTGTTGTGCCTCCTCCTCCAAGGCTGCCACCCGAGGCTCCAAGATGTCCAATCGGGCTCCCCTGTCACTGGCAAGCTGAGATTGTTCAATCAATTTATCCTGAATACTCTTGATGGTCGTAGTAGACTCATCCTTGACCCGCTGAAGAAGTCTATAGGCATCCACTCGGCGAGATACTGCCACATCGGTGGAAAATCTTTGGCGCTTCATCAGAAGAAAAACATCTCGGAAGGCCAGCTCGATGTAGTATAAACTCTCCAGGACGCCTGCATCCCGCCCTACTAGCCTCGGTGGCCGACCCCGCCAGGCTCTCATCATAGCAGGAGTCTCTCCTGCTGGCCACCCCTCGCCAAATATCCGTGCAAACTCCGCCTCACACCCCATCTGCACAAATCCCCGAATGCGGTGAACCTCCTGGCCTACCAGAGGCGATCGGCCAATCCGCAGGTCCCTGGAAACCTGTCCCACACGGATCATCAATCTGCCCATGTGCTCGAGCTCCTCCACATATCGCTGTACCGTGCCTACTGGGTCTGACGGGTCCGGCTGTGACATTTCCACGACAAAGCCCTCTGTGGAAGCACCCTCCTCGTTCTCCTCATCATCAGAAGGTGGACAATGCTCTGTCTCCTCTTGGGGCGGTTCCCTGCCTACCGGCTGAGGCTCCTGAATGGCTGTCTCTGGTGCCTCTGCTATGCTCGCCTCCGGGTGTGTAAGTGTGTCCTCGCCGATCCTGGCCGTCTCACTCTGCTGGGTGTGAATGATCGGCCCCTCCTCGTCCCCTTGTCCCTCCGAGGGACTCTTCTCCTGCTGGTCTGGCTGCTCGGCCACGTCCAAGGTGAGGCCCACCGATCCCAGCCAACTATCGATCTGTGCTACCCCGGGTGCTCCTGGGGCTGGAGTCGTCTCCTCAGTGGCCTCGGTCATTCCCCCAGCTCCTGCTGCCGAGGTTGCCACTCCTGTCGCTGCCGATGCTGACGGTGGTGTAAGAGAACAAACCGCTGGCAGTATCTCTACCGAGGCAGTGGAACCTGCCGCCGATACAGTGAGTGCCCCCTGTGATGTGGTGGCAAGAGGTGCCCACCCTGGAGATGCTCCCGGTAGTGAAGCGGCTACCCTCAACATCCGCCCGGCTCCAACTGGCGCAGCAGGGAGGGTAAACGTGACTGAGTGTGTACTCTGGCTGGCTGGCGGTGCCGGAAGAGTAAATCCTGCCGGCTGCAATACTGGTATATCAATCTCGCCTGCCTCCTGACCCCCGATGGCAACAGACACCTCCTCATCGGCCGGTGGACTAGACTCCGATGGCGAGGAAGATAAGTCAATAGGCTCCTCTCTGTCAGATGCATCGCTCTCCTCCGAGGCCTCCTCCTCTGATGTTTCCTCCTCCACCGACGCCTCCTTCCGTTTCCTCTTTTTCCCCGAGGCTGTGCCCTCGCCTGTTTGCTTTACTTCCAGTTCCGACCAGTAGAATACCGTAGGCCATCCCGGGTCCAGGTGAGTGAGTGGCCGCAACCGACCCCAATTGCCCTCGGGCACCTGTGTGTGCACGGCATCCAAAAAGAGAGCTATGGCGTGCTGAGTCATATAGAAGGCCTTATGCCTCTGCGCTAGGAAATCCCGTATCCGCTCTGTGAGTAGCCTCGCCCAGTTGTATACTCGGCCAACCCGAAGTCCGACCATGAAATCCACCTGCCATAAGGCAATGTCCGACGCTCGGCTCGCCCCTGTGAGTCGGCATTTCATTAGGTCCAGCAAACATTTCCATTCTGCCGTTGCTAGGTGGTTCTTCCGGAGGCCTCGATTGCCCGTACTCCATATGATATGCTGTTCTTTGGCTGACAGGTCGCTTCGGCACACTTGCTTGACCAGTAGTTCTTTGTGTTCCTGTGTCATTCTCTTGGGTTTGTTAACCCCTATTCCCGAAGCTGGGACGCCGAACACCCGCTCAAAGTCCTGAGGCCAGAATGAAACAGTCACTTGGCAACCTCTGTAATCAACGACTGACTTGTGTGTATGCCTGCAATAGTTCTCCACCATCGCCTTCAGCCAAGGCTCGAACTCCCGAGAATTGAAAAAGGGCACGAGCACAGCCTTGTCCACCCGAGCGTGTCGAAGCGCAACCTTCAGAGAGTGGTCGTCGGGAGTGCTTCGCCACCATTGCTTGCACTCATTGCCGGTCAGGTTCTCCCATGCCATCGTTTCGTTATCGGCATCCATCCTTTTTCTTTTCCCAGCCGAGGCTACCTTTGGCTGGTGCTGCATAGCCTTCTTACCCTTGTCCATCTTTCTGTCAGTTCGGCGATTCCAACCGATTTTATAACTCTCGAGACTGCCAAAGCTATGAGAACTGCCAAACTGCCGGTGAAAACTGCCGAATTGCCAAAAACTGCCGAACTGCCAAGGGAAACTGCTGAACTGCCAAATGATCTGCCAAGGCCGTACGGTTTGAAGATACTCTGAAATTCGTACAATCTGGAAGTACTGTGAATTCCGTGCAAGTTTTCCTGAATTGCTGATGCCGTACGGATTCTCTTGCAGTGCTGAGGCCGTACGAAATCCCCTGAGACAACTGATGCCGTACGGATTCTTCTGTAGTGCTGAGGCCGTACGGATTTTCCTGAGGCAACTGATACCGTACGGATTTTCCTGTAGTGCTGAGGCCGTACGGATTTTCCTGAGGCAACTGATACCGTACGGATTTTCCTGTAGTGCTAATGCCGTACGGATTTTCCTGAGGCGACTGATGCCGTACGGAGTCTCCTGAGGCAACTGATGCCGTACGGCTAGGACTTCACTGAGCTGCCGTACGTTTTCACCCCTGGCACCAATTTCAATCTGGAATAACCGTACGGTGCAGGACTTCACCAAATTTTCCAGTTGCAAAGGCCGTACGGTTTTACCCTTGGCGAAATTCTCAACTTGCAGAGGCCGTACGATTTCTACTGGTAGATTCTCAACTTGCAGAGGCCGTACGATTTCTACTGGCAAATAGAACGAAAACTGGAAAATGTGAAAATACCGTACGGCTGGAGAGTTCCTTGGATGCCGTACGATGTCAGGCTCTGAGTGCCGTACGGTTGATGAGTGCCGTACGTCCTCCACAGGCTTGAAGTCTTTTAGACGCTGTACGACTTCCTTCCCTGGCGAATTGTGCTGAGTGTAAAATCTCTGAGGCCGTACGCCTTCCTTCTCTGTGCCCTGTGTACCTCTCTGAGGCCGTACGCCTTCCTTCTCTGTGCCCTGTGTGCCTCTGCAACGGAGAAACTCGTGCAAGTTCGTCCTCCCTTCTTCTCCTCTGTGCTCTTGTCTCCGACCTGTGGCTTCTTTAATTGGCCGTACGGTATGAGGTTTTATATATATATATATTTTTTTCTTACTTTCCTTCACCCTTGGCCGTACGCCTTGCTCCCTTTGCTTGTTTTGACATATTTTAATCTTCTTTCCTTTAATCTTGTGCCTTTTACTCTCCTCAGTTAATTTCCCTTTTGGCCTTTTAATACTCCAGGCGTTTATTTTAATCTTCCTCACTTTACTTAATTTAAAATTTCTTCTGGTGGCCGACTTATTTAATTTATTATTTAATTTATTCTCCCTTCGTTTGCTTTCTTTTCCGACTTCTCTTTTGTTTCTTTTAATTTTCTCTTCTTTTTCCTTTTCTTCCCATACGCCTTGTTTTTCGTCACTTACTCCGTTATTTATTTTCATAGCTTCTTTTCTATTTATTTTTATTTTTTCCAACTTCCGTTCTTTTTCTCTCTCCTCCCTTCGCTCTTCTTTTCCATTTTCCCTTTCATCTCTTTTTTCTCTCTTCATCTCTTTTCTTTTTTTCTAATTTTTTAATTTTTTCATACTTTTCATTTTTTAATTCCAACACAATTTTTTCATCTCGTACCTGTTCAAACTTTTGGACTGGCGTATCATCCAATTTTGCGATACCTTCTTTATATTCTCCATACTCAGGTGGGAATGTTTCACTCGTCGAGCCATTATCTTTTTCTACTTCCCCCTCCTTGACCTGCAGCATGTGGCAATCCGGGTGGAAGACTTCATAATCCTCCATCTGCCAGTGAAACAGTCCGCTTAGTGAACTGGTCTCATCTTCCGAGCAACTGCCAATCTCCAATACCCCTTCTTCATCTGGTTCCATTGTCTTTCTCTCATCATCGTCTGAGTCTCCTCCAGATTCAGATGCCGAAGATGCCAGATCCTCACTGACGGCTTGATTCTTCAGATCAATGGTGTATTTCCTCCCCCGATTTTCTATTGAGAGTGTATTCCGCTTCCAGTTGTGGGTTGCCTTGGCAGCAATTAGCCATCCCCGTCCCAAGAGTGCATCGTACGCTTTTTTCTCCATTGGGATGACTACAAAATTCAACAGAAACAGTTGCGTGCCGATCGAGACCTTCTGCTCCATTAGTATACCCAACGGTTGATGCCATGTTGATCTGCTCCCACGAGGTGGAATGTCGGGGGCCAAAGAGTCGGCTTACCCAGACACTTCCAAGTCTCTTCTGGCAGTACGTTTACTCCTGAACCACCATCGACGATAGTATTAGATAATCTCATGCCCAAGATTTCCATCTCGACGACGGCTGGTTTCCTCCCGATGCTTACTGCTAGGAGCATTGGATCCGAAGTCTCGGCTACCACTTCTGGCGTACGTTCTGGTGAACTCTTCGGAAGATTTTCTCCAATAGCATTGGTAAGTGCTACTTTGAGAGAAGGCATTGTTTGCAAAAGATCAGTTACCTTAATGGGTACGGTTGTGTGAAGCACCTGCCGTACGATATTCTTCTCCGACTCCGACTGTATGTAGCAACGTACTGGTGGCTTTATAGTTCTTGCCTTCATTCGTCATTGCCTCTGCTACTTTTGTCTTGGCCTCCCGAAATCTTTCTTTCTCCGTACGAGGATCTGGATAATTTGCTCGTTTTGACTGTGCTCTCGTAATCGCCAAGACCTCCTCGTCGGCTACCTCCAGCATATTGATACTTCCTTTTTGCTTCGGACAGTCGGTGTCTTCATGATCCCCCGGTCCACACCACTTGCACAGTTTTCCCCCGTTGCCTTGGTCGCTCTGACAGTCCCTCGCAAAGTGACCCCATTCATTACAGTTCCTGCACTGGATCATCGGTCGTCCTTTGCTGTCGTACTGAATTTTACCTCTGGGCGTATTTCGCCGATTGTTGCGGTAGCCTCCAGGGGATGCATTGTTGTTCTGTGGCTTCGGTGGCGTGGTTGGAGGTGTTGACTGTTCGCCTTGAGTGAAGAATACTTGCGAACTTTTAGTTTTTAAATTGTATGGGCACTCCTTGACGGAGTGTCCCATTACCTGGCAGATGTCACAGAATAACTTCTTTGGGCAACTTGCCTTTGTGTGACCTTCCGTTTTACAGTCCGTACACCATAATTCATTGGCCTCTTTGGATCCTTCCCTATTGGCCTTCAGATCTTTCATTATCCGCATCATATCCCGCCGAAGGGCTTGTATGGTTGCCGATTCATCGTCACTGTCCTCGGCACTCTCGTCATCATCCCTCCTCTTTCCCTTTGAGGAAGTCCTATTTTCACTTTCAATATCCATCGCCCGATTGTATGCTTCGGTGTACGAGGACGGCGGTACTACTTTCATCTTTCGCCGAAGTGAGGGAATCAGTCCCTCAATGAACCATCTTTTCTTTAAACCATCGGCTGGCTGTGCCTCCAGCTTCCCGATCAAGTCTTTCAACCTCCTGTTGTAGGTCCGTACGTTCTCGTGCTTGCCTTGTTTGGTATGATAGATTTCTGTGACGATCTCACTATCGTCCCGCAGAAGTTTGAACTCTGTGTTGTACCCAAACCAAATTTTTTGCTTCATCAAGGCATTTTGCATTTAAAAGTCTAAATCTTGCTAATTTGATGTAAAACACAGTTTTGGGCAATGTCAAGCATGGAGTAGTTGTCAATAGTTTGTCAGTCAAAGTCAGTTATATTGGTCAAAACCTGAAGCAGAGACTCAAAATGAAGATTTTCACGATGGAGGAGCATCTCATGACGACATTTCATATTGCAGACGGTCATTTCAATGATCGAAACAGAGTTTTTAAAGATCAAATCATGGAGATTTCTC